>QRDG01000216.1:1203253-1293144 GCA_012064385.1 Puccinellia tenuiflora | reverse complement strand
CAGTAGCATTCATCAGCAAGGCATTGGGGCCAAGACACAGGGGGCTGTCCACATATGAAAAAGAATGTCTTGCAATTTTGATGGCCGTGGACAAATGGAGACCTTACTTACAACATGGAGAATTTCTCATTCGTACTGATCAGCGTAGTTGATGCATCTAGATGATAAGAGGCTTACAACGCCATGGCAGCATAAAGCACTCACAAAGTTGCTGGGATTGACATATAAAATCGTCTACAAGAAAGGTGTCGATAACAGGGTAGCAGATGCATTATCCAGACAAATTCAGGATGATACTGAGGAGTTATTGGCTGTATCAGTGTGTAAGCCAGTGTGGTTGGATAATGTGGCACATGGATATTTGCAGGATCCTTCAGCTACCGCTAAACTGGCTGAGTTGGCAATGGCATCCCCACAGGGTAACTTCTCCTTGACTCAAGGGATCATAAGACACAAAGGGCGCATTTGGATTGGCTCAAACAATTCCTTGCAACAGGAGATACTTCATGCTCTGCACTCCAGCCCTATTGGTGGTCACTCAGGGTTCCATGCCACCTATCATAGAGTCAAGCACACCTTCTCCTGGCCCGGTCTCAAGAAGCAGGTGCGCCAATTTGTTGCTCAATGTGCCATTTGTCAGCAGGCCAAAGCTGAACGAGTAGCATACCCCGGACTTTTGGAACCACTCAAAACACCTGAAAAAGCTTGGCAGGTGGTGACGATGGATTTCATCACAGGATTGCCTAAATCATCTGGCTTCGACTGTATCTTGGTAGTGGTGGACAAATTCTCCCGTTATGCACATTTCTTGCCGCTCAAACACCCCTTCACAGCTTTCTCAGTGGCCTTGCTGTATGTCAAAGAGATTTACAGACTACATGGGTTACCTTTGGCGATTGTGTCTGACAGGGACCCAGTGTTCACCAGTGCCTTGTGGCAAGAGCTGTTCAGGTTAACACAGACTGAATTGCGCATGAGCTCGGCTAGACACCCACAGACGGATGGGCAAACAGAACGTGTGAATCAGTGTTCTTGAGGGGTTCTTGCGTTGCTTTGTCAGCTCCTGTCAGAAACAGTGGGTACCGTTGGCTGAATTCTGGTACAATACAACAATCCACTCGACTCTTGGCAAGACCCCCATTTGAGGTATTATATGGCCATCCTCCTCGACATTTTGGTGTTGATGTCGTGGAAGCATGTACAGTTCCAGACCTGAAGCAGTGGTTGCGGGACCGAAGCACAATGACACAGCTGCTGCGGCAACACTTGGAACGACAGCAGCTGCGCATGAAGAACCAGGCGGACAAGCACCGCACTGAACGCCACTTTGACGAAGGTGACTGGGTGTACCTGAAGCTTCATCCTTATGTGCAAACATCTGTGGCAGATCAAGGGGCGCGCAAGCTCGCTTTCCGTTTCTATGGCCCATTCCAGGTTCTCCAGAAAGTTGGCAAAGTGGCGTACAAGCTTAACTTACCATCGACGAGCCAAATTCAGGGTAGAAGATGCATTATCCAGACAAATTCAGGATGATACTGAGGAGTTATTGGCTGTATCAGTGTGTAAGACAATGTGGTTGGAGAATGTGGCACAGGGATATTTGCAGGATCCTTCAGCTACTGCTAAACTGGCTGAGTTGGCAATGGCATCCCCACAAGGTAACTTCTCCTTGACTCAAGGGATCATAAGACACAAGGGCGCATTTGGATTGGCTCAAACAATTCCTTGCAACAGGAGATACTTCATGCTCTGCACTCCAGCCCTATTGGTGGTCACTCAGGGTTCCATGCCACCTATCATAGAGTCAAGCACACCTTCTCCTGGCCCGGTCTCAAGAAGCAGGTGCGCCAATTTGTTGCTCAATGTGCCATTTGTCAGCAGGCCAGAGCTGAACGAGTAGCATACCCCGGGCTGTTGGAACCACTCAAAACACCTAAAAAAGCTTGGCAGGTGGTGACGATGGATTTCATCACAGGATTGCCTAAATCATCTGGCTTCGACTGTATCTTGGTGGTGGTGGACAAATTTTCCCGTTATGCACATTTCTTGCCGCTCAAACACCCCTTCACAGCTTTCTCAGTGGCCTTGCTGTATGTCACAGAGATTTACAGACTACATGGGTTACCTTTGGCGATTGTGTCTGACAGGGACCCAGTGTTCACCAGTGCCTTGTGGCAAGAGCTGTTCAGGTTAACACAGACTGAATTGCGCATGAGCTCGGCTAGACACCCACAGACGGATGGGCAAACAGAACGTGTGAATCAGTGTCTTGAGGGGTTCTTGCGTTGCTTTGTCAGCTCCTGTCAGAAACAGTGGGTGCAGTGGGTACCGTTGGCCGAATTTTGGTACAATACAACAATCCACTCGACTCTTGGCAAGACCCCGTTTGAGGTATTATATGGCCATCCTCCTCGACATTTTGGTGTTGATGTCGTGGAAGCGTGTGCAGTTCCAGACCTGAAGCAGTGGTTGCGGGACCGAGACACAATGACACAGCTGCTGCGGCAACACTTGGAACGACAGCAGCTGCGCATGAAGAACCAGGCGGACAAGCACCGCACTGAACGCCACTTTGACGAAGGTGACTGGGTGTACCTGAAGCTTCATCCTTATGTGCAAACATCTGTGGCAGATCAAGGGGCGCGCAAGCTCGCTTCCGTTTCTATGGCCCATTCCAGGTTCTCCAGAAAGTTGGCAAAGTGGCGTACAAGCTTGACTTACCAGCGACGAGCCAAATTCATCCTGTTGTTCATGTATCTCAGCTGAAGAAAGCAGTGGGTCGTGCAGAGGTGGTGCAGGCCGAACTTCCGGAGGTTGATCAAGGAGATGCATTGCCACAGATGATTCTCGGGACACGCTGGCGGCAGAAACACTCAACTCCTTGTTGTCAGGTGCTCGTGAAATGGCAAGGGCTGCCCGATGCCCTCGCAACCTGGGAGGACAGAGAAGAAATGGTCAAGAAGTTCCCTGAACATCCAGCTTGGGGTCAAGCTGGTTCACAAGAGGAGGGTAATGTTATGGACCCAAAGTATGACTTTGCCAAATCAGCGTCAGGCAAGCAGAAGAGAAGGCTGAGAAGTGCCAGGAGAGCGCCAGCTAGGATCAGTGGGCCAGAATGGACGAAGTGATAGCCAATAGAAGCAGAACAAGTGGACGTATCGACGCACTCCGGTGTCCCGGCTGGCAGGGGACCTATGGGCTTAAGTAGTTTCCCTCGTAGCAGTAGCAGGTTTGTCGTTGGACCAAAGTGTAACTGAACCCTCTCCCCTTGCTCCTCCTTCCTCTACCTCTGCTATTTTCCCCTCCTCCTTCCTTGTATCGATGAACCACCGTGGAGTGAATGAACTGAGCTAGTAAATTGAGTGCCATATCTAGTGGGTACGTAACAGTTCAGGTTGTGCTTTCATTTCTTCTCCTTTTGCAGAACTTAATGTTGTTACCCAATGCTCACCTTGCACTTTGGTTTGTTTGTTGTAGGTTTTGACTTGTGAAAAAGACAAAAAGAAAGAAAGTGTTGATAGAAATGAGCGTGCCAAGAAGGTATCAACATTATCTTCCCAAATGGTTACTTTCCCCTCCCCGTTCCCCTCCCAGTGAACAGTGTTCGTGAGAGGCGAAAGGGAAGGAGCCGAGTTCCTCTTCTCCGCCGACGGCCGGATCGCCGGTCCCCTCCCTCTCCGGCCGTCCGTGCGGCGGTGGGAGAGTGGAGGGTCCTCCGATCTGTGCCTGAGGCTTGTAGATAGTAGGGTTTGGCTTCCCGTTGGCGCAGCTAGGGTGGTGGTGGCGGCGGCGGCGGCGTGGAATAAAGGTGCTGGGCCTTCTTCCCCATCACGGCGGAGCCATGCGTGGCTGCGGTGTGGAGGCTCCGGCGTTGGTGACCTCCGGATCGATCGATCTGGTAGGTCTTTTTGTGCTCCTCGATCTGCTGGTCGGGGATGCGGTTGTTCTCTACGGATGGCCGTCGAGGCGATGTCGCCGGCCGTTCGTGTTGGAGATCCCGTCTTCCGGCCCTGTCGTCGTCGCGGCGTCGCCTCCTGCGACGCTGCAGGGCTTGTGAAGTTTAAGTGTGTTGGAGGTGTGGGTGGAGGCGGTCTCAGGCGTCGACGGTGGTTGTTGGGGTTCGCTGCAGGTGGTCGAGTGGTTGGCTGGTGGACGGTCCGGCACGGCGGCGCCCGGTGCTGGATCTGGATGAGAAGGCGACCTGGCACGGTTCGTTCAACGTTCAAGGTCCCGCTGCTCGCGGCGGGCGACACCTGGCTTCAAAATTGGTGGTTCTCCCTCATCCTGCTCAAGCGGTGCTCTCCTCTCTTCCTCGTTGCCGATGATGTCGGTTTCTTGGATTGGAGCTGGGCGTGTTGGAAGCTCTGCAGTGATCTTCGACTCCTCGTTGATGTTTCTGTTTTCTGTCTTCAGTTTGTTTGCAGTGTTGTTCTGGTGCTTGTACTGTAACCTTTATCTGTTGTATATATGTTGTTTTCTCAAACAAAAAAAATTTATCTTCCCAAACTACAGTCCAAACTGCTCTTTTGTATGCCTGTTTCGAGAGAGTCCTGTGCATTAGTACCGTACTGTGTCTTTGCTCAATATGATAATTTGAATATCCAATTTGATTGAGTGTACTAGGGTTGTGGCTGCATTTCTATAACAGCATCCAGCATCGTATCTGCTTCGTCCCATTTGCTACGTATAAAAGCAGTAATGCTACATCTACGGAAAGAAAAACCTACGGAGGAAAGTTACGGGAGCAGTTTGAGTCAAGGAGATTATCAGGGGTGGGCCCCAAGGAGAAATCAGGGGGGATGTGGGCTAATCAGGCCTGGACACGTTGGTCCGTAAGTTACGTCCGTAAACGATTTGTCCCTAGGTCTAGGATTTCCGGTATACAAGCCATCACAAAAGCCAATGCTAGTGGCTGAAGTTCGTGAGTCGGAAATGGGCAAGGGAGGTCAGGTGGAATAAAAAAACTTGTGAGTTTTAGAGTAAGTCTAATAAGGCCACGTAAGCGGGCTATAAGGATTTGAATAATATATTCTTGCTTAGTTGGATGAGAGAGAAGAGGAGAGAGAAGGAAAGCGGGCTCTCATGCAAGAGCCAGCTGCAGCACATGCTCCTAGGCAGCTTGTGAGAGTGTAAAGTGGGCCGTACATTCATAAAGTAGTACTTTTTATAACTAACTATTATATGTGTTGGTTATTAGTTTGGCTATAGATGACATGACACTACCTTATAGCCAACAGCCGGCTATACTATTAATCTTGCTCTTAGTAAACTATGCACTGCCGAAACCGGACGGTCCAGATTTGCGATGGAGTTGAAGACAAAACCCTGCGTCCTACTAGTGCCGGCAGCAGGATCATGCTGCAGTACGGCGGCCGAGTCAAAAATTCCAGGAGTTCTATTCACCCAGGCTGTCACGATTGCCCAATTAATTTGCGCACTTCTACAGAACCTCTTCATACAGGCCAGCGTAGGCCTCGAAACGAGGAAGTAGTTGAGAGCCTGACGTGAACGCTGAAGGTGCGCACAGTAACGCAATGATGGTCGACGATGCGACGGATCAGATCATCACATATTCAGATGAGACGACGAGGCCTTCGCGTCCGTTACGGCCGCGACGCGACCAGAGACCAGGTGATGATGATGATGATGGGTGAAGAAGCGATGGATGCGGCGGCACAGCGGCTCAGGCTAGCCTGAAAGCTCGTCTAGTCTGCAACCGTAGCTAGCTCCAGGGTCACAGTGCGAAACTGTTGCGCGTTCCTCGAGCAGTACTGCGGCGGCCTGCAAAGCTTTTCAGCGCACCGTTGTCGTATACAGTAGTGCTACGACAGTATCGTGTTGTCTGTGGCCATCCTGTAAATACAGTCACTGAAGAAGATGAACTATGCATGGATGCCCTCATCTTTGCTCTTGGGAATCGAGTATTCACTCAAACATGAAAATCCAAGTCAGTCGGCCTCTTCTCTAACTTTCTCGAGGTTTTGACCATTTTCTTCTAAGTGGATTGACGGCATTCATCAGTTGATTGAAAATGAGAAATGATTCTTTTTTTTTGGTCTTCAAGTGATGTTTCCCTTGGAGCGGGTCTGGTCCTCCTTATTTCATTTCATTTGTTAGAAAACGGAATGTATGGCATTGTTGTCATCACATTATTTGATTTGACAGAAATTAAATGACAGTATTTGGAACAAGAATTGACTTGACATACCAAATTCACTGTAAGTTAAGTTGAAATCAGGCTTGCAATTTTATGACAGTCAAACACCTTGACCATGGAATCCCATCTGAATTCCATGATTCCAGCTAGAAATAGTGACTATAAACGAGCTCTTAGAGCATGAAAATACTTATTACTCCAAGCGAAAAGAATATATTTCCAGATTCTGTTGTTAGTTGGGTACTAAGGATGATGTTTATGCCCTGCCCACCAGGTATCTTTATCTAACACGTGTATGTCTCATTAATACGAACTATTCTTTCCATGGGAGGCGACTTTCTAAAGCATGTGGTGACTCTATCAATATTGAGACTCCACAATTCCGGTCTGCCCTAGACAGTATGTGAGTTTGAGTTTCTGTATGTGGCCATGCGCATGTGTGTGAATTTACATCGTACATTGTATTTCGTATAATTCAGTAAATGTGAAGTAACACATAGGATGCACCTGAAATTTTCTCCGCGTATTATGAGGACACGTTGCCCTGCCATGTTCTGGCAATGGATGCCTGCCAAGTGTTGCTATGCCGACCGTGGTAATTTGATAGGTGCTCCACACATGAAGGGAAGGTTTTTTTCAATATTTATTCTTTGTAGCATAAGGGGAGACGACATGGGTTGTGGCAGTCATCAATGTATCTAGGACAATAATTTGAGAATTAAAGTTATCATGTGGATTTCGCCCATGAGGGTCATCATGCCCGTTAGTATCCACTGTTTTGACTGTTGATCATTATGATTTATTGCGTGTGTCGTGTGAGGGAGTTGAATTGCATCAATCCATCACCTAGTTTTGTAGGGATTTATGGTTGATCATCAAATCAACCGAGTCTCCTTATTGTTTATTATCTTGCCATCGTGAAAGTTTGGGCCTAAAACCCTAGGATCATAACTTGATCCTTATCACACAACATATGCATCAAAGTGCTCTCAATACATAAGGGCGTGCACAATAGTGCTATCTAGCAGTGCCATATAGGATAGTTGTTGGGTTTGAAAAGAGTAAAATGGAAGAATCGATATGTCTTCTCTTAACTAAGAAATGATCTCTCAGTACATAAAAAGATAAAATATTGTTTGCATGGTACGAGAAATCTTCTTTTACTGATATGTTTCTTAATTTATATTTGAGTTACCCTACAAATTTTAGTATCATACAAACATTAATGATACCGATAATACTGTAAGATTGTACATTGTATAACATGTCTTCTCTAGATGACATGAATGCACAATAAAAAAAAGGGTCTAATCAAGCATTGTACGTACGTTGCCCTAACCGAAACATCCGAACAAGTTTGGCAGGTATTACGTGTTCCAATCTACTCCTCGACAATGCTTAGGAAACAAACAGAAAACGGATCTAAGATCTTGGAATACAAGGACACTCAATTTTATGTTGCACTAAAATACAGGCCCATGCAACACTATTGGTTGGCCACAGGGACTAGTACAAGAAGACCCTTCTACAGTTGCATCACACCCGCACAGCAACGCATCGATCACCCCACCAGCCTCACTGCTGCATATCTCGGCCCAAGATTTTCGAGCTGCCATATGCACAAACATAACAGCTCTGGGCCCACCCCAGCAGTACTGGGGCGACTATTCATGCCATGTGGTATTGCTGAACACCAACTGATTATCTGTACCACAAAACAACACAACATGATTGACAAACAAACAGCGCGGCGATACCCACCCCCGCCTAGTTCAGTACGGGCGTCAGTGCAGAGATCACATCTTGATCTATAATTGGCAAATTGCGTGAGAACATCGTGCTCCCATCCTCATCTCGGAGACTGAGAATTGCGACATAATCGCAGAACTGTCGGCTCACATTGCAGATTCGCAGGAATAATGGAAGTCACTGATATTTTCGCACAGCAATGACATTTCAGATGACATTTTCTCGATTGATACACAAAAGAAGAGCTAACTCGGAGCTCAATATACTTGTAAACCTATTGGCATTTCGACTATACACCAGGACAAGGTAGCAGCAAAAGCTTTGGGCCTATGATTGCTCCCAAAGTAGAGGGGCTGGGAGAATAATACATTGATGGTGTTGCTAAATTTCGCCGGTTTTCTTCTGGGGGAAGAGAACATTAATATCTGTTAGAGATGCTCTTCTTGTCTCGGTCCCAGGAAGCCCTCAAAGCCTCGTATGGTTGTTTTCTATCAACCACTCGATGCGAATCTAGCCGAGCTGGGCTGCTGTAGTCCTGATACTGCTGTCGATCATTTGCCATTCGCCAGCTCCTGCTCCCAGAATCACTACTTGGGGCCGAAACAGAGACAGAATCCACAACCATGTCACCCTCTAGCAAGCGAAGAACCTAATTGAAAGACACGAAATATGGTAAGAATTGGAATAATTCAGTTTACTACCAAAGGATAATGGAGAAGAAATATAATTGTGAGCCGAGAAAGAACTAACATGAGACATGCGAGGCCTTGAATGAGGATCACGACGTATGCACAGGTTTGCTGCGTGCAACATGCAACGGACCTCATTCTCGCTGTAGCGGTCCCCCAACCGTGGGTCTATGAGCTCGTCGACTGCATGCTCCTCCAAGAGATGCCGTGCCTGTCATAAATAAAAACTTCATTAAAACTCAAATCACAATCCATATAAACAATTTAGACATAGCAGTGCAATTAGTGTAGCGAATTCTCAACCCTCAGCCAATAAGTTTGGGACATAGAAATAATATCTCTAATTAATTGCAAGTTCACAACCTTAAGCATGCCAACTATCGGAATCTCACCAGAAATATGGACTGAAGAAACTCACCCATTCAGTTAGAAACTGCTGGCCCTTCGGTCGGTTAATGTCAACAGCCTTGCGTCCCGTGACAAGTTCTACTAACACAACCCCAAAACTGTACACATCGGCCTTCTCTGTTATCTGTCCACTCTGTGCATACTCCGGTGCCAGATAACTGCAAGGAGCCATTAAGAATCATTGAGTGCTCAAAATTCCTTAAGATGGGATATTTTGCAATTTTCAATATAATTTATACCCAAATGTGCCGATGACTCTTGTGTCAACACCCATGTCTCCATCAGGTTGCCATCGCGCCAGACCAAAGTCTCCAACCTGTCAGAACATAATTGAAAAATTACAACCCCATGATGTAATTATAACTCTGTGGGCCTGCAAAATAAGATTGGATACTGGAAGAATTGACAAATAAGTGTGTGTCAGATAATATCATGTAATCATTAAAAAAAGTTGCAGTTCAATCAAACTTGCACTAGGTAAGATCCTATTATCGTCAAGAAAAGTGTAGTTGCAGGATAGGCCAACCCAGTTCAATATGAAGTATGGCTCATCATTGCATCAGGAACACAAATTTAACATGATATCCGGAAAGAAATCTAATGCAATAAACAGAGCACAGATACTTATTCTTAAAACGCAACAGGCAAGTGCAATCTGTACCAGAGGTTCAAAATCATGCGTGACAAGGATGTTGTTTGGTCTCATATCACGATGGATTATACAGCCAACTCTGCATTCCTCATGTAGATACCGTAACCCTCGTGCAGCACCAACAGCAATCTTTTGTCTAGCTGCCCATTCCAATGTTTCTTTATTATTGCGACCTGAAAGATATTTCAACCATAGCTTAGGATAGATTGATTGCAACATCAAAAAAAAATCTCATACAAGGCAGAACAGCAACATGCAAGAATAGAAGTGAATTGCCATGTACACAAACTACTAAATCCAGTGTCTGCAGACTGAAAAATACATTAGCATAGACCATATTTCCTATAAATAAATGCAAGAGGGCCAAGAGATCATACCATAAAGATGCGAATCCAAGGATCCATTGCAGATGTACTCATAAACCAGTAAACGTCTCCTTTCCTCGACACAAAAACCAATCAGCATTACAACATTACGGTGTTGTGCGCAACTCAGAACTTCCACCTCTGAGCAAAATTCAACATCACCCTGGGAACTAGCAAGCTTATGTTGCTTGACAGCAATTGCCTGACCATCAGGAAGGACGCCTCGATGAACAGATCCAAATCCACCTTCAGCCAAGAAATTTGCCTCGGAGAAACCACCAGTTGCAAGTTCGAGTTCAGCGTAACTAAACCATCGAGGAGGCTTTCCAAAAACAGGTGCCTTGTGCTGACATATCGAACACAACGGAGGTGGCCCAGGAGGTGCACTCCTTACTAACGAGACTGCATCCCTCACATTTCCTCGGAAGTTTAAGTCTGATCTGCTCCTCATAGAACTTATTTCATTCAAAAGATCCAACTTCGAGATCTTCTCAAGCAAAGTATCTGCTGTTGCAGTTCGAGTTTTTCGTGGAGGTTTTCCAAGTGATTTTGAGGATACAGATCCCTGTAAAATGTCGACCATCCATGGCTGAAGTGAGAAGGTTGCTGAAGGGCTCAATGTTTCACTGTCAGTATCAGAAATATTGACATCCGAATGTTGGATCTTATCCTTTGTTACTTGTACCTCTTTTTTCAGAGAGCCGGTAGTTTCAGAAGCACAAAATGGGGAAGTCCCTGGATCTGAACTTGAGACAGAGGATGTTCCAGCTTCGGTACTTCCGAAAGGCGTCTCCAAGTCTGGGCTGCTACTTGGTGTTACAGCTGGTCCTCGAACTGAACTCCGCGGCTCTTTTACATCAGTTGCTGTTTTACCAACAGGACTATCCAGCACAGGTGAAAGTGAACAGGATCCTTTGGACTCTTTATCGGGAGATCCCACAAGATTCAGACGGAGAACTTTAGGCTGAGAACGCTTCATGACAACAATGTTGCACTGTAACTCTTCCACGCAACGCTTCTCTTCATGCTTCAACTCCCTAAGCAGAAGCAGCATGTGCAGCTTAAGCGAAGAGGGCATAAAAGAGACTTGAATGTACAGAATGAAATTGCAGTGAAGCGTCGAACATTACTTGTCTAGCACAACCCAGCTTGCTTGTGCTCGTTTAGACTCAGCGGCTACAACACCAGGAGGAGATCCAGAAACAACCTTAACCTTCACATTTATCTACACCAATGACAATAGCCAAAGATAAAACATGCTAGTGTATGACAGGAGTAAAGCAAACATGTATAGAAGCATTAACTCTTGACTACAAACCTTGCTTGCGTCATAAACATCGTGAAGTTTCAGCATCATCTGCGAACATAGCTCCGAGATATCTGACTTTTGATCCAGCATTGTCTTATGGCCACTTGCACAATCTCCCGCAAATAGCGGAAAGCCCCAGAACTTCCTGCCTGGAACAGAGGAAAACCATAGCGCATTTAAGAGGCTACTAACACAAAACGCAGGGAAGCAGTCAACCGGGGACTCAGGGAAGCTGCCGAACAAATAATGGTAAGAGAAGACTTCATGAATCAACGATGGCAAGTCGCACATGCATTTAACTGTTCAGGATGCACTAAAGCTAATCCCCAAAACAACACAAAACTGCGTACTCAGACTGCTGTTTTTGGTTTCATTTCGAATGAAATCGGGGGTGTGAGCCCCTTAATTCGAAAAGAAAGAAAGCACAACAAAACGCATGTGCAGAGGACGCATTGTATTGCAAGGAAAGGAAAAGCATACCAGAGCTTTGCGCCGGGATGACAACGAGGAGTATGATGCTGCCGCCGGGCTGCACGACGTGCGTCAAGGCCCAGACGATGGCCGTCTTGGAGATCTCCCGGATGGCGGCACGCACCGCCACCACCACCTTCTCTGCAGCAACCGGTGTGCCCTTCTCGGCCACGGCCTTGCCCTTCCTCTGCAGCAGCAGCTGCTGCTGCTTGGTAGAGCTCGACATCACCTCTAATGGAGCAATGCCACCTATAAATCAAGAAGGAAACTTCTCTCTAAGCAGCTGCCGCCTAGAAATCAAAGAAGCTCTCTCTAAGCAGGTGCCGCCTACTAGAAATCAAGAAGCTGTCTCTAAGCAGGGCTGCTGTGGAAGGGAACCCAAGAAGAAGCAAACAAGTAGTAGAAGTAGTGATGCCAACCAAGTACGAACAACGCAACAACCACACCCCCGAGTGCTTAAATGCAAATGAGGAGGGAGGAGCGAGTACCGAGCTACTGACAGTTGCCAGCCGAGTTCGACACCGAACTCTGTTCACGGAACCAAAAGGCAGGCAAAGACCAGTAAAAGATGGCGGGGAAGTAAAAAGGAGGCGGCCTTTCCCCCTCCCTCCGCTGGGTCCCGAATTCCCGATGACCGAGCTGCTGCGAGCGGGTCGAGAGAAAGATCGCCACTTTATGGGTGGCCGCAGAGAGAGGGGGGCGCCACTGCCGGCTGTGAATGTCCTCGCCGCCACTGTAGCCGGGATAGGGACACCGGGAAGGGGAGAGAGCCCAAGGCTGGCTGGCCGACGAGACGACGAGGTGACCCCGTCGCGCTAGCTAGCTAGAGCGGTCAGATTGCACAGTCCTCCTAGGCTAGCCTGCACGATTTCCCAGCACGCCGTCCGTAGGAATCCCCAAATTATTGAGAAAAAAATGTTCGAATCTTCGCATCAGATCTCGCCGCGCTCCCCGCCTCGAAATCGGGCTCCGCCCGCCCGCAACCGCAAGGCAAGTGGGACAAAACCGGGTCAATTTGTAGGAGTACACAAATTTCCCCATTCCACATGCCAAGCCAGCGAGCGAATCTCCGACGAGATATTTGACCCGCATTTTCCTTCCATAAACCAATACTACTATGTGTTCTAAAAAAAGAAAAAGTCCGCCCGGAGCTTCCGTCCTCTCTCTGCATCCGAACCGACGCAGGTCGACTCGAAGCTCGCCGTAACGAAAACGCAAACCGGAACCGACGGCAAATAGGGGACGAGGAGACCCACCGGAGAAACGCCCGCTGCCGCCGCCGGTGAAGACGACCTCCGCGCCGTAGCAGTGCCGCCGCCGCTCCTCGTCGAGCGACTTGACTGGTACAACGGCGATGCGAGAACCCTAGGGCGCGCGCTAGTGGTGCGTACTACCTACGCGTGGGAGGTGCGCGGGCAGAGGTGGAGGTGGCCATTAAAGAGCCAAGGAGCGCTAGCAATTAAACCTCTCCATTGCTATGCGTGACGCGAACCTGTGTCTTCAGTTCCTCCTCCTACTACTGCCGATGCCATCGATGGGCCGTATAGCGTCGTCGACTCGTGAATTACCCGTTTCGCCCTCCACTCCACGGTCCGTCGCGTTCGCAACGCAGCAGTCGCGCATTTAAAAACTGGTCGCTGTCGCTCCCCGGTCGGTCCCGGCGCTGTGGAGCCGTCAGATCGAGATCGGACGGCGGGGGCGTCCCACAGGAGTAAATGCCTGCTCAGGGTGCTGTCTCGTGAGCAGAGCGGTCCCAGCTCTCCGGTGGGGACCGGGCCACAGTGTCAGGCAGCGCACGGCCCGCCCTGGTCCCGGCGCACAGCGGAGGGTACTACTACTGACATGGTCCTGGTGGACCACGTCCACAGGACGAGAGACTCCCCAGCCCCGTCCCTCGCTGCTACCTCCCGCCCCCAGGGTTGATCTCATCTGATCTTTGTTTCTCAGCCTTTTTACAGACAGGCTTTCCCTTCGATGCAGAGCGAACCCTCGTCCATGGTCTCATCCGCTTTTGTGTTTACGTGTACTTTCCATGGCGGTACGATGTGATAGCAGGAGAGCCTAGTGGTCGTGCCCTATCTATAGTTCTGGTTCAGTGTACATCGCAGTGGGTTAGAAACAAAACTGGTACTAAGAGAGAGTGACACGACTGACTATGTAGTACTACACTACTACTGTATTATTATTGGTCATGCAACACGTTTTACGGTCCTGGCCGTTTTCTTTGGAGGGAAAATAAATGAGGTACACAAATTGTAGTGAGATAGAGGATCGGAGTGGATTATCCCGAATCGAGTATGCCGTTTACTTCTCCGGGTTTGGACATGATAATCCCGAAATATCCTCACGAACCCACTCATTTTTGTCTAGACTAAAAACAATTACCTCATACTAGTGTATTTTTAGAGAAGAGTATTTGAGGGGATGGTAAGGGATTAGATGAACACCAAATCCCCTCCTATCTCTAAACTTTCTGGGGGTGGAAATACGAAAATAAACAAGGCCTAACTGAACATAAAGAGTCGTGTACGTACTGTGCAAGATGATTGTGACGAACAGTTTTGACGACCCGCAATTTGAAAAATTTCACAAAATAACATGTTTTCATAACGCCCGTCCCTATGGTGTCACACCCTATTGTATAACGACCTGGACTAAGGCGTTGTGGTACGTGCCACGTCGGCCGACGGGGTCCCATGGGATGGTAGTCTGACGCCCCAGACAAGGGCGTTAGGCTTAAGGGTGTAACGCCTCAGTCTGTGGCGTTGTACAAATTAAATTATTGCACCGCCGGCACACATATCAACAAAGGATAAGGCACACAATTCAAAGCTTTGTCGGCCACATCCGGCGGCTCTTCGTGGGTTGCCCTTTCCAGGAGTTGCCCTTTGAAGGGTTGAAGAGACAAAGCTCAAGAGGTGCCGTAATGTAGGACTATAAGAAGGATGAAGAGGAAGAGAGCAAGGCCGGAGGAGGAAGAGGAAGAGAGCAAGGCAGAATACGAGAGCAAGGCAAGAGCTGAAAGCGGACTACTCTATGAACGAGCTTCTCGAAGATGTCTTTGGTCACTGACTGAAAGAACGAGATGTCGCCTAGAGAGGGGGGGTGAATAGGCGATTTAAAACTTTTATGTTTAGGGCTTGATAATTGTGGAATAAAACTAACATTTAAATTATCAAGACAAAACCTAATATACTAGGTTCACCTATGTGCACCAACAACTTATGCCAGGCAAGTTAACAACAAGGATAGCAAGATATATAACTTCAAGCTCGATGGCTATCACAAAGTAAATGCATAAGTAAAATGGTTTGGTTATAGAGATAACCGACACAAGTGGAGACGGAGGTTTGTTTCCCGTAGTTCCTTCCCAATGGAAATACGTATACATTGGAGGGGTGTGGAGGCTCCTTGGCCCTCCTACAACCACGCCTGTGCTCACCCTATTCTCCGTGAGCTCCTTCCGTGGGGAATACCCGATGGGGGATATGCTCATCCACTATGAGGTCTTCTTGAGGGGGTTGACCAAACCCGTACAAATTGCCCGAAGCTTCACAACTTGAAGATCTTCGCGGCACCCACCAACCGTCTAGGGTACACAATGCACCCAAGAGGCACAAGCTCTTGGGAGCCCTATGCACCCAAGAGTAACAAGCTTCTCGAACTTCAACTTTCACGTATCACCGTGGAGAGCACAAACCGATGCACCAAATGCAATGGCAAGAACACACTAAGTGGTCAAGTCCTTCTCTCCCAAATCCAACCAAAACAACTAATGGTAGAGAGGGATTGGAGAGGAAGAACAAAGGAGAAACACAAAGTAACTCCAAGATCTAGATCTAGAGGGTTCCCCTCACTATGAAGAGATATTGTTTGGTGCAAACGTAGACCTAGATCTCCTTTCTCTTTTTCCTCTAAAAGGAGACAAGAATCATGGAGGGATGGAGAGAAAGCAAGCTCTTAAAGAGGTCAACAATGGAGGAGAAAGAGAGAGAGTACCAAGAGTTATCCACATATTGGGGAAGAAGGCCCCTTAAATAGGTGGCCCCAAAAACCACCCGTTGGGGGGCAGAATCACGTAGGGGCGATACTACCGCCAGGATGGCCGGTACTATCGCCCCACGCGTTTCAGCTCACCAACGGCTATCAAAAGAACCCGCAGCAACGGTACTGCGGCGGCACTACCGCCGGCGCGCAACAGAAGGTTCAACGGCGGCACCACTGGCGGAACTGCTGGCGGCACCGCGAGCTCCAGGAGAGAGCACACAAACCCGCAACGGCGGTACTGCCGCCGCAGGCGGCGGTACTACCACTGGTGCGCAAGAGAGAGACCCTATGGCGGCACCACTGGCGGTACCACGAGTGGTAACACTGGCGGTACTGCCGCCAAAGGCGGCGGTACTACCGCTGGAGACTACAGTGCCAGAAACGCCATAACTTTTGCAAATGAAGTCCGAATCGAGTGAAACCAATTTTGTTGGAAAGAGGACGACAAAAGCTACCCTCTAAAAAGTGGAAATATTGAAACCAAGCAAGGGAGATTTTGCTAATAAATGAAAGAGTGAAACCTTCCGCCTGGATGGACCGGCAAAATCTCCAAAACCGAAAACGCAAGAGAAGATGCATACGAAATCTGTTTTCGGTGAACTTGGCCTTGTCATGACGAGCACGACAAGCACCAAGACCACACCATGATAAGATCCAAATAAGAACCAATAAAGATTATTCCAAGGATGCAAAGGTTTGAGCTCTCTACGATGATACGCTCAAGATACTCGCTTGAGAGCCCCTCTTGATAGTACGGCTATCTATCCTATAACCCGGTCTCTTAACTAACAATATGGGACCGGTAAAATAGAAAACGTATCAAGGTCATACCTTTGCCTTGCGCATAATCCACTTGAGCTAGATGATGACGCCTTGACCTTCTCAAGATGGACCACCTTTCTTGATTGTGCTCCGCTTGGTGAAGACTCACATATTGCTCCCCATACACCAATATGGGAGAGGCACTCTTCGGCATATCTTCACTTGGCCATAATCTTGATGACGATCACCACGTGACGCCATCCTCCATGGTCTACATAGGATCTCCCTTTCGTTGCATGTTCATGGAGAAATAGCTAACCCCACATAGAGATACAAGCACATAGATCATGGGTTACTTCACAAGGCTATATTGACAATTGCTTACCATACCATGAGATCATGCGATCCCTCATGGTACATCACTGGCCTTGTGTGTTGATTAACTTGCACTTAGCCTTGATCAACATATAATCTTCTTCTTTTAGCCTTGACTCCAACATATGGAGATCAAGCATGGCATATGGACCAAACCTACAAGTATAACTCAAGGCAAACATTAGTCCATAAGGATTGCCATTAATTACCAAAACCACACATGGGGGCAACCATGCTCTTTCAATCTCCCCCATTTTGGTAATTGATGACAATCCCTTTTAAGAGGGTTTATATAATGAATTAAGCATTCTTGCAAGACAAACAAGCAAGCATGCAAGAGCAATAAAGGCAAGCTTAAGAACCAAACGAAAGCCTAAATCCAAATTCCCTTAAACCCTCTAAACTTCTCCCCCATTGGCATCGATTGCCGAAATGGGAGGAAATATTTAGAAGGCCAATTGGGTCTATGTTCAACGGAAACAAATTCTCAAGACCAAGGAAAAGTATTTGGTCTTTTTTTCTCTTTTCTGGGCACTGAACTTCATAGACAGACTTACCAACTGATGAGCCAAAGTAGCAAATTTCTTCTTCCTGTGATGGGCGGGCCCCAGCAAGAAAACGTATGCGCTAACGTGTAATGGCTTTCGTTGTCGTTAGGGTCACTCATTCTTATGCCGAGAGATGGCAGTTATCTATATTTATAAATAATAAAGAATATGGGTGTGATTGTCATCACAATGGAGTGATCGATTAGGTTCCTCTGGGTGGCACAAGGAAAGAGAGATTGCGCTCTCTTTTCCGAGAGATTCTTTCCAAACTTGTCAAGTAGATGACTGGCTGGGAAGGAACAAGTTTAGGAGAACTTTTTTTATGTCCTTCTTATAGCGATCGCTGAAAGTCAGTCAATGCCCTGGCTTAAATGAGAACAGCAGGCTGCTATGGAATGGGATTGGAATTGAATCTAGTCTATTCAACCTATACGATACCGAATCAGTGCTACTTTGCAATCGATCAGTGCTACTTGGCAATACCGAATCACTAGTACTTGAAAATCAGAAATGGTTGACTGACATAAACGCTTTTCGAATCACCGATTGCTAGAATACTGCTTTCCTTATTATTTGGTAATCCTCCCAAAGGTCGGATACTCTTTTATTTATTTATTTCCGGGTCATCCCAGGCCTTGGTAGAGTAACAGGTATTAATAACTAGATTTTTATTTTCAATGTGCTTTCTTGTATTGTACTGTAGCATTGCCATCTGAAATGGGTATAGTAGTTCCAGAAGCGTTGCCAATCTCCTATTGTCCTATATTTGTGGTCCTAGCTTTTTTTAATATGTTTTTGACAAAACGGAGTAAAAGGCTTTTATGCTTCATATTGATAACTTATTCATCTGAAAGAGCTTTGTTGCATCCGTCAGAGTTTCACTTCATGCTATCTTGACATGGCTTATTTGGCAAAGAAAAATAGAGCACGTTATAAGATCAAATGAATACTTATTCTTTATCTGTTGATAGAAGATATATCTTTGACCTCTCAATGGATAATGATCAAGTAAGACATAGAATGTTGGATACTTTTTGTAAAAAAGATAGGGAAATTCTTGATTATTCAACATCGGATCGAATCATGTCCAACGGCCATTGGATTTTTTTTCTATCCTTCTATTCTTCAAGATAATTAGGATTTGTTGGCGAAAAAGCGAAGAAATAGGTTCGTCATTCCATTACAATATCATCAAGAACAAGAGAAAGAACTAATATCCTGTTTGGGGATTTCCACCGGCTACTGGATCTAGTCCTCCGCGAAAAGTCAGAAATTCTGCGTATTTAGACCAATTTAAGGTGAAAGATCGAATAACTAATTTGATTCGATCTCGCAAGAACGAAATGGATGGTGCTTCAGGTTCAGGATTCGGCGGGGTCAAACGACAGCGGCAGGAATAGCAGGCTGCTATGGAATGGGATTGTAATTGAATCTAGTCTATTCAACCGATACGATACTGAATCAGTGCTACTTGGCAATCGATCAGTGCCACTTGGGAATACAGTAGAGACAAAGTCAGCGGCTGAGTTTACCTAGCCTCGTCTACTCATTTTTGGTAGGCTTTCGGCTTTGCTACTTTCCTTCTAGACTATAAAAGAATGTCTGCGGAAGGGAATAGTCTACGTGGCCCGGGAATAATATGAGTTCCTCCACAAGGTGTACATTTCTCAAGAATATGAGTGAAATAAATGCACATATCCAATGACGAATAGTTGGAGGAAATCAAACTATATTGAGGATCCAAGATTGCTAATAAAAAGATTTTCCATTAAACATCTTCCCACAAAGGGACAAGCAATCGAGAAGATCCAAGAAACCAAAAGATTTTATGATTTGAGCAAAGAGTGTTCTAAGTGAAAATGGAGAAGCACTGCAATGTTCATCCACTATTGAGGAGTGCACAAATATGGAATCATCACTCCCCCATAATCATCTAGAACACACAACAAGTGCAAGAGTGCATAAAACAAAACATAGCACATAACACTTGCACCAAAGATATGGTTGAGCCATAAGAAGATACCAATTTAAAAGATTCAACATAAGAGAGGCCCAACCGAGATGCAAAGAAGATCTTTAAATAAAGAGTATGTTCACAAGCTCAAGGATACCAATTGGAAACTAAAACCAATTGAAAAAGCCAAAAGCTAGTAGGAACATAGAGCCAATAAAAATCAACATGCTCACCATGATAAGCATGAAGTCAAAGATCTTCGATAAAACATGAGTGCATAGAGAAGCAAATAAAAATAAGACGAGCACTCACGAGATATTTTCTTCTCGAAGCCACCAAAGAATCAAAGATAAAAATCAAGTGACTCAAAAGAATTAGGATACCGATTAAAAAGGTGACCTCTCTCATATGTATAGGTTTCTAAGTGGACAGATCATTGATGATTTACATCCACAAAGAAACATGTACATACAAAATGGTTAGAGAAGAAGAGAACAAGGTATCCAAAGGGAAGTCATAAATACACAAATAAGATCATTACTTAAAAAGCATAGCACATAGCTCATTTTTATCTTATTGTATATAAATGAACTTCAAACACATCAAAGACATGACACATATCACTAAGGGAACAAGAGATAGAGGAGATGCTTTGAGAAAAAAGCAACAAGTATCACAAAGAGGATATCAATTGAAGGAAAGGTTTTTGCAATTTCAACACAAATATCACAAAGATATACCAAGTAAAGGAAATAGGCCAAAACCACAACAATTGCATATCAAAGCATTTCATGCCAAGAAGCAACTTACACAAGGTTGAAACTAGAAAAGTATGCATGGGATAGATACTTGTTACCGAGACATCATTGGTGATGAAGAAGATGATAGTTTGTTAGTCACCGTAGCTTGACTCCTATAATCACATGGTGAGAACACCTTCCTTATGAAGGAGGCAAGCATCCAATGCATCTCCACTGTACCTAAAAACAAAATTCAAGTACAAAATGGTTCCCTAACTAATTGGGTCCCGTAGTAGTTAGATACACTACAATACATAGGAAACACTCCACATAATATGTGCATATAGATATGAAATTGAATTTCATGCACATCTTAGCCGATTTAGGATTTGGTGGAGTATCCCCTATATATTGGAACAAAAAGACAAGCATGCCATAAGATATATATATTAATAAATATGCATGCAAAGACTTTCTAGAACCAAACGAGATACAATTTGGACAAAAACACCAAGTAAACCGAGAGGGCACATCAAAGTGTGACCCAAAAAGGTTGTCCAAAATATATCAAAATCCAAATCAAAACATGATTGAGGACAAATCAAATCAACAAATGATTGATTCCAAAACACATCAACACATGAAGTGAGATATTGATACGTCTCTGACGTATCTATAATTTTTTATGTTCCATGCTTGATTATATATCAGTGCCACATGTTTTTATAATGTTTTTATATCATTTTGGCATGATTTATGGAACTAACCTATTAACAAGATGCCCAGTGCCAGTTCCTGTTTTCTGCTATCTTTTTGTTTCAGAAAAGTTGTTCCGGGAAGTTTCTCGAATTGCGCTGAAAAATTTAGGGGAATTATTTCCAATATGAAACGAAGACGGAGCCAGAAGGGGGCCTGCAGGGGGCCCCACAGCCCGCAGACGCCAGCCAGGCGCGGCCCCCTGGCCGCGCCTGGGTCCCACTGGACAGGTGGTCCACCTCCTCGAGTCGCCCTTTCGCCTATAAATTGCCCCTGACACAAAAACCCTAGATAGGCAGATCATATTTTCCAGAAGACGTCCGAGGCCACCGCCATCTCAAGCCCTAGTTCGGGAGTGTAGCGGACCTGCACTTAGAAAAATGGCAAGTCCCTGTGTATAGTGCAAATCCCTGGATCGATTCATTTGCACACACAGTTACGATGAATATCACAACATTGTATCAATTATTACATGCGAATCCAGTACTTAGGAAAAATATTCGATTACAACTTGCATAGCTTATAGCTAGCTTGAAAGAGTAAAGCAGCGGAAAACAAATATTATTCTTCAGGGAGACTCCATCATCTTCATGCAGCCACAGGCAAACATGTTGGTTGAAGACTCGAAACCCTTAGCGAAACCTCACTCTTCGTCGGAACAACCTACAACAGTGAAAGCGTTGCAGCCAAAAGATTGGTCAGAACCATATGGAATGGAACTGGCAAGTGATACTTGTGGACTCATAATGGCAAACTCCTATTAACTATATGCATATTTGGCTGGTGGAGATCAAGGCTATTTTGCGTGAAGCCAATTTTATCCTATCTCTGCAAAACATTTCTTCATCATCTAGATACGAGACAAGTATGGCATGAAAACCATTGTCTCTACTACTCTTATTCACCCATCAAGTTTTAACTAAGAGAAATTGGAATGTTGAGATCTTCAGTTGACATCCTTATTCAGCTGCTCAGAATTTTCCGTAACCGGGGACACGGCTATGATCATAGTTTGACACTCTCGAGAGGTTGTGCACTTTCACCACAAGACTTCATCAACCCATTATGTCATTGACCTTCTTGAAGTGAAAAGGAAAGGTGAAGACGAAGATGAGACCTTTGGGAACCAGTCCCCTGTTCGTCAGGCAGACCCATACAAGACATTCATCCGCTGCGAACTGCCGGAATCAGGTTCCTAGAACTTACTTAGTCAAGGCAGAGCCATAGTACCAAGTGGCTGCACTGGAAGCCTTCTAAACTTGGAGCAACTTCACATGTCTTTGATCCTGGGTGGCCGTCCACAAATGCACATACTCAGGTAACCATGGAAATGGCCCCGAGTAGCCAAACTATAAACAACCGGTAGAGCAAGATTCAATTCCACCCAGGTGGTTCATTAACTTAGTGGAATTTTCATCCCTTTACTTTTATAAAATATTTTCAGCGTAGCAACGCTAATATACACTAAGTTATTATATGGGTACTAGACACTTAGGAATATTTGGACTAATACTAAACAGGTCTAGCATAGCATAGTAATGAACCTGCATGCAATTCTACTTAAAAAAATAAACTACAATGCATATCAAAATACTTAGGAATTTCATGTGTGAGCATCACTTGCCTTAGAAAGTTGTCGTTGCTCACAATCTCTTTTCAACGTAGAATGATACTCTCCGTTCAATCTAAACAATATAAACAAACAACAAAGATAACAATACAACAATAAATAAAACAAACATAACAACAAACATGGACAACAACAAAACAAAAGGTTTGGTGGTCCAAGTTCAACACATGATCCAATATGCAAAAATGATCAACGTATTAGGGTTTGTGGTTTTCCATTGAGGGTCAAAGGATGGTCTAAAGTCAAAAATAGGTTTGAAGGGTGGCTCAAATGTTCTAATGGTCGGTTTTGGTCTCTCTGGACAGAAGCAATTATTTGGGTATTTTTCTAATAAGAAAACAAGTTAAAAATATTTATAGACTTTAAACTATAACAAAAATACACAAATTGAGTCTCTGATTTTTAAATCATCAAAATAAAGCTCAAAAATATTATTAAATAGAGGAACTATATTGCACATATTTTAAGGTTTCTAAAACTATTTTTCTTGCAATTTTTGGACTTATAGAAATAAAGTTATGTTAAAATTACTCAAATCAAATATTTGAAATTTGAATAATTTAAACTAAGGCAAAACAGAAAACCAACAGATCCAAAAGATTCTACTGGTTCTAAGGATTTCAAATATATAAAATTATTCGAATTTGGCCAAACAGATAAAAAGTTATGACAGATCTAAGTTATAGGGGTTTTCTGCAAAACTCCAAAATAAATCTAATTGGAAAAAATCCCAGGAAAGGCTTGTCCACATGGCGTCCTCCGATTGGCTAGCTCTGCTGGCATGGCGCTGATTGGCGGCTGACGAGGCGATGACTTGGCGGCTCCTGATTCGCTGATACCCCTTCGGTAAAAAGAAATAACCAGGTCCGCTGGATCTAGATCTAACGGCCGAGATCTAATGGACCTAAAGCAGGCGGCACTAGGGTTACGGTGGCCGGTGGCCGATGGAGGCGACGGCTCGACACGCGGCATTCTGGCGAGGATAGAGAGACCGGGGATGAACGCATCATACCGTGAGGTGCAGGACGATGTGGCGGTCACGATGGCGAAGATGGCGACGGTGGAGGTGCTCTGGCTCGTCGAGAATTGCTCACCGGAGTAGTTCCGGCGGACGACCGACGGTTGTCATGGACGGCGGTGTCGATCTGAGGGGCAAACAAGTGTCACACCTTGTCAAAAAGATGCGTAAGGCGAAGATAAGTAGAAAGGAGAGTGAGAGAGGGCACGGAGTGGCCGTAGTTAACCGGGAATGGGGAGTTCACCGGCGGCGGGTAGCGGAGCTTCGTGGATGATTCTGAGCAGCCTGGGGGCTCTCGTGTTGTGATTCTCTAGGGGAAATGGAGAGGAGAGCGAGGGCTTTTTATAGACGCAGATGGCGAGATCAACGGGGCAGTAAAGAGCACGTAATCAAGAGGGGAAGATTCGGTCGCCGGCGAGCTCGTCACGGCGTGATTTGGGCACGGGGAGGACGACGGTGACGTGGCTATCGGCACTGACGAGTGGGACCGGCTGTCAGCGAGAGACGACGCGCGAAACGATAACGGGCCTTTGCCGAGCTGCGCGTGCGCGAGAGAAAAGAGAGGGAGAGGTGGGCCGCGGCTGGGCTGGCTTTCGGGCTGGTCTCGGCCGTGGCCCCTTTACTATTTTTTGAACCTTTTTCCTTTTCTATTTTCTGTAAACTCAAATAGCTTTTGAAATAGGAATCCAAATGGATTCAAACCGGTTTGTAAAATTTTGACTCTATCCAAATATACCATTTGGGAATATTTTTACACAACTGTATTACCAAAATACCCCTGGGTATTAAATTGGTATTTGTTGCCATATTCCCTATTTTTGCAAAACAAAATATTTTCTTTTGATTTTTTTTTGAAATTCAAGGGCACAAATACAACAATGCAATGAAATCTTGAATATCATGCTTGTTTTGAAATTTTCAAAACATAAAATATATAAATTTCAAAAAGTTTTTGATTTTTCAGAATTTTCAAAATTTTGAAAATTTGGATGTTACAGGGAGGGTTCTGCAGCTCTTCCCGGCACCCTGTCGGAGAGGGGAATCGACACTGGAGGCATCTACACCACCATGACTGCCTCCAAAGTGATGCGTGAGTAGTCCACCACGGGACTACGGGCCCATAGTAGTAGCTAGATGGTTGTCTCTCCTCCTTGTACTCCATTGTTTAGATCTTGTGAGCTGCCTATCATGATCAAGATCATATTATTTGTAGCTGCTACATGATTGTGTTGCATGGATCTGATGAATTGTGGAAGTCATTACTTTTGTTCATCTTTGTGTTATGTTTTATCTATGATCTTGCATGCTCTCCGATGCTAGTGGATGCTTTAGCCAAGTAATTATTAGTGTTGTATGAGAGAGTTATGCTAGATAGTGCGTTCGTGCCTCTCTTTGACGGTTAAGAAACTTTTCTTATTGCAATGATCTGTTGCTTGCAACTTAATACTTTTGGGTGACATGCTGGATAGCGATCCCGGGGTGGATTATTAGTCATAGATGCAGTTGGATCACGGTCTATGTATTTTGACGTAATGCCCATATTAGATGAAACGGTGAACTATATTGTTTTATGATAGCATTGCTATGCGCCCACAATTCTGTCAATTGCCATGCTGTAATTTGTTTACCCATCATGTATACCTTTTGGAGAGACACCTCTAGTGAACTGTGGACCCCGGTCCTGTAACAGCCCTGACTTGGTAACGAAAAATATGAAGAATTTTTCCACTTTTTGTTTCCTTAGGTGCATCATAGCATCCATATGCATTTTGGCCATTTCAAACTTTCACTTGGAAACAAATGAAATGGGAAGCCCAAAACTTCTCAACATCCAACCAATGAAAATGCCAAACTTGGAAACCAACTAAATGAACCTCCAAATTGTTCAGGAGTTCCAGCTTTGCATTGTATAACAAATTCTCACTTTTCAGTTTTTGGCAAATAAGAAATGACATGAGAATTCAAATTGGCTGAATTCAATCCCTATTTTTGGAACCAAGTTAAGCTTTTCAAAAATTCAAACTAAAATCATGGGGAGCTTCAATATGGTTGTGAGAGTCCCGCTGAATATTTTCACTATTTTTGGACTTGTATAAATGCTCCAATTAAATACATTTTGGGAATTGCTCAAAGTTACCTTAATTAAAGGCTATGAACAAATGTTGGTCAAATTAATTTATTTGACCCCACCAATTTTTGTGGAAGTTGAAAAGCTAAAATGGGGCCATTTCTCTAATAATTTGATAATTTATAAGTAATGTGGTCGCTAAGATAAATATGGAGTCGAGTCCAAATAATTGCACTAATTATTTGGAACTCCATTTAATTTGTTAAATAAATGAAATGATGTTATCTTTGTATCAATTGGACATGTCATCATGTGATTGCGCATTGCACCTTGTGTTCGTGTGATTTATGTGTTCTTTGTATTTCTTTGGGTATCGATAGATTCCGGAGTCGAAGTTAACGATAACTACCCCGACGAGCAGTACTACGCGCCCGGGCAGCAAGGCAAGAGATAACCTAACCTTCTTGGCATTCTAGCATCCAAATGTTTTTATAAACTTATTTTATCCACCATAATATTGCATGCGGTTCAAATGTCTCTTTGTTCAAGTATAGAGTGTCCTATGAATGCATATTATCCCCGAGCCAATCACATGTATCCCTACCTATGAACCCTAGAGATGATGTGTTGGCCTGAGACAATAATCTAGTTGTTGGGTTTATATGCTTAGCTATGCTTAGCCATGCTTAGTTAATTTTAGTTGTGTCCGTTATTTATTTCCATAATTGTTGATGTCGATGGAATGATGCGGACTTGGTGGATATGTGGGGTGCTTAATTAATTTGCTAAAAAGGCTTGGGTGAGTTGCCATCGGGGATGGTGTTTTGCCTCACTCTTGCCCCTAGGGGCGAGTTCTTGTCTCTAGAACCAAGGTCTGAGCGTGCTACCATTGGTGGGGACATATGGAATCCCCTTTAACTGAATAACTTGTGCGGGCGTATCCAAGGGTCCTCTAGTTCATTTTCCATTTGCGTGTGAGTGGAAAAGATGATGTTGATGAGGATTTGTGTTTAGGACGTGGCGATGGGGCAGGGCGCTGGGAGCGCTGAACCTGTCCTGTGGCCACAGATGACTCTTGGATATTCCCACGTGAGGTAAAGGTTTAACCGCGCCCACTCGCCGGTCTTCCCCGGAAGAGGACCAATCAGGTGAGCCGGACGGTACCGGTGGGTAAATTAGTACACCCCTGCAGGGTAAATCTTTTCTAAAAGTCGTGTCCGCGGTTATGGACACCTTGGGAACGGATTACGGGATCATAGAGAATCTTAACCTTAATTATTTAATTTGGCAGCTAAAGGTTGCAACTCAACGTGTGTGTAAAAGGTTCATTTCCTCGAGGGTGATTCGAGGGAGTGCCTTTGGTGGAGATGAGTGGTGATGGTTACAAAAGGGTTCGATGAGAACCAATGATGACAAATGTTACTCTCTTACCCCTTTTGAAAACTATTCTGAGTAGACGAATGCCTTGTGTCACTTATGTTTCGGTTTATGAAAACTTAGCTTTATAGAAATACATATAAAGCTTTAGAGCCTCCGTCAGTCATTGGGCCTATATCGCCCTACTAAACTTGCGAGTACATCGTACTCAGTCTCTCTTTGCTACCTCTATGATTTTGTATTTCAGAGGAGGACGACACCGAGCAGTTAGGTGGGTTCTTCGTGGACGTCGACTACTAGTCTGGGTTCCCAGGTGGCAGCTTGGGACCGTGGAACAAGCTGGCTTGGGTGATGTTTATTGTAGGCCTCTTAGGCCATATATTTTGCTTCTTGTTGTTAGACAACACTACCTGCTTCCGCTTGATGTATTGTTGGATCCGTGATCCTTTTGATGTGTAATATTTGTATTCTTCTCATTATATGAGTTGCTATATGTTTTGTGTCGTAGAGTCATGCAATGTACCAGTTTGTTCCACAAGTCTCGATCTCTGTTTTATACATTGATGGTTGTGCCAATTACATAGCCTCTCTGTATAATTCCGGGGTCGGGGCGTTACAAGTTGGTATCAGAGCAGGACTGCCTGTAGGAAACCCTTTCTATTAGTCGATGTTGAGTCTAGTGGAAAATTATTTATAACCTAAAAATGAGTTGTGAAAACCTTCTTAGGATTCTTTTTACTCCTTGTCCAATTAGCTCTACTCTGATTCTTACCTCTACTTGTTTTATGATTGGTGTCGATGTTTAGGTTCTCGGGGTTTGGGTTCTCACCTTACAGATGTGTCTCGAGACCTAGTATCCGTTTGCTACCGCCGCGATGACGTGATGTCACCGTGGTGGCCTAAATCTGTTCTTGTTGTTGCATCTTCAATATCTATATCTACATGGTTTCTAATGCTCTGTCCTATCTGTCGGAATTTGGTTACTAACTATGTCCTTGTTCCAAATCTTCAGAATGGCTCCTACCCGTCGTGGTGAACAGAGCAATCCTGATCCACCGCCGCCACCTACTATGGCGGAGGTGTTGATGATCATTGAGGAAGGCCGATTGTGCAACGAGAATCTCCTTGCGCAGTTGGTTCAACAGGGTGCACAGAGGAACACGGACTGCACCACTCTCAACCAGTTCTTGCGGTCCCAACCTCCCACTTTCTCTGAAGCTAAGGAGCCGCTTGATGCGGATGATTGGCTTCGGGCTATAGAGCGCAAGTTTGCCGCTCTTCATGTTCCGGTGGCGGAACATGTCAACTTCGCCACCTACTTGCTGGATGGAGCCGTCGGCTCCTGGTGGGAGAGCCACGTGGCAATGGTGGCCGCGGGACATGTTGTCACTTGGGAGGAGTTCCGCGCTGCTTTCCGTGCGGCATACATCCCCAAGCCCATCCTTGAACTCAAGAGGAGGGAGTTCCTGGACTTGACCCAGGGACGCATGGACGTCCAGTCTTATGGACGGGAGTTCAACCACCTCTCCCGTTACGCCCCTCGGGACGTGACGAATGACGAAGACAAGCAATACCTCTTCTGCAAGGGGCTCACGCCTCGTCTCCGCTACGAGCTCCTACCTTTCAAATTCACCTCCTACCAGGAGCTCTACAACCAGGCTCTCACCATGGAGCAAGGTAGGAAGGAGCTGGAGGCTTCCAAGCGTCCAGCTTCCACCGACCACCAGAGCTCCTCTTCCTCTGAGGGCAAGAAGCGCCGGGTGTTTGTGCCTTTCAGCGCTGTGCCCAAGGCACCCTCCGCGCCGAAGACCACAGGGTACTTGCCACCTCCGCCTCGCCCAGCTACTTCGACCTTAGGTGTGGCTGGAGGCGGTTTTCGACCTCGGCTGCCTACACCACCGGGGGTCACTTGCTTCGCTTGTGGCCAGCCGGGGCACTACTCCAGGGAGTGTCCCTAGAAGGCACCGGCTACCTCAGCACCTGCACCAGCACCCTCTACCCCAGCCGCCAAGGCTACCACCGTCAGCCGTGGCCGCCTGAACCACGTCTCGGCTGAAGGCGTTGAGGAGGACCCCGGAGTTCTCATGGGTATGCTTCGAATCAATGGTTACCCTGCTTCAATTTTGTTTGATTCTGGAGCATCGCATTCTTTCATATCAATAGCGTTTGCACACAACCGTCAAATCCCATTTGTGAACATGGACTCCCCGTTAGTGGTCAAGACCCCAGGCTCTAGTTGGCACACAAAATGGGTTGCCCCGGAAGTCCAGATTACCATAGGCTATTGGTCTTTTCCGTTCCAGCTGATTGCTCTGAGGGCAGATGGGCTAGATGTAATTCTGGGGATGGATTGGTTAGTCAAATATCAGGCCAACCTGGACTGTGCTGCCAAGTCTATCACCGTGATCCACCCAACCGTCGGGCTGGTGAGTTATTGGTCACCTTCGTCCGCAATTCCCTCCGCTACCACTCCACTATCACCGGAGATCAGCTTATGTTTCCTGGAAGGAACCACTCCACCCGAAATGCATGAAGTTGCGGTGGTGTGTGATTTCCCTGATGTTTTCCCGGAGGAATTGCTCGGCATGCCACCTGATCGCAGCGTGGAGTTTGTGATTGAGTTGGTTCCGGGAACCGCCCCAGTTTCCAAAACGCCCTACCGTATGCCAACGGAAGAGCTAGCTGAATTAAAGAAGCAACTTGATGAGCTGCTAGAAAAAGAATTCATCCGGCCGAGTAGCTCACCTTGGGGCTGCCCGGTCATCTTTGTCAAGAAGAGAGACACAAATGTTCCTCGACTGGTCGTTGACTACCGCCCTCTTAATGCGGTCACCATCAAGAACAAGTATCCAATTCCCAGAATAACCGACATGTTCGATCAGTTAGCTGGTGCCACTGTGTTCTCCAAGATGGATCTGAGGTCAGGATACCATCAAATAAAAATCCGGAAGGAGGATATTCCGAAGACGGCCTTCACTACCCGCTATGGGTTATATGAGTACACCGTCATGTCTTTCGGCCTCACAAATGCCCCGGCCACATTCATGAGGCTGATGAACTCCATCTTCCATGAGTACCTCGATAAGTTTGTCATCATTTACATCGATGACATCCTTGTCTACTCCAAAACTGAAGAGGAACATGCTGAGCATCTTCGACTAGTCCTGACCAAGCTTCGAGATCACCGCCTCTATGCCAAGTTCTCTAAGTGCGAGTTTTGGCTGAAGGAGCTCATTTTCCTCGGTCATGTGGTGTCAGCTGCCGGAGTAGCGGTGATACCAGGCAAGATTCAGGCTATCCTGGATTGGCCAACTCCCAAGTCTGCCAAAGATATTCGAAGCTTCCTTGGATTGGCGGGTTATTACCACCGATTCATCGAGGGCTTTTCCAAAATAGCCAAGGCATTGACTGACCTCCTCAAGAAGAACAAGCCATTTGTGTGGTCAGACAAGGCTGAAGAGAGCTTCCAAACCCTTAAGGTCAAGCTCACCACCACTCCAGTGATTGTCCTTCCCGACACCGACAAAGACTTTGTCGTCTATTGTGATGCATCACTCCAAGGCTTGGGCTGTGTCTTGATGCAAGAGGGCCATGTGGTCGCCTATGCCTCCCGTCAACTCAAACCACATGAGCAAAATTATCCAACTCACGATTTGGAGCTTGCCGCCGTGGTACATGCTCTGAAGCAATCGAGGCCCTACCTGTTGGGCAACCGTTGCGAGATCTACTCCGACCATCAAAGTCTGAAGTATCTATTCACCCAGCCGGATCTGAACTTGAGGCAGAGGAGATGGCTGGAATTGATAAAATACTATGATGTGACCCTCAACTATCAACCCGGCAAGGCAAATGTCGTAGCCGATGCCTTGAGTCGAAAGGCCTATTGCAACACCGTGATGGTGGAGAAGGCACAACCGGCTCTCCACGAGGAATTTGCTAGGTTGAACCTGGAGATTGTTCCCTCCGGTTATCTAGCTAATCTCGAGATCAAATCCACTCTTGAGGATGAAATCAAGGCCGCGCAACAACATGATGCTGGCATCCGCAAGATTAAGAAGAACATTGCAAACAGGAAGGCCAAGTGTTTCTCCGTTGATAATTCTGGTGTGGTCTATTTTGGGAACCGTCTTGTGGTGCCCAAGACGGGAAGTACCAAGGGGTTGATACTCCAAGAGGCACATGAGTCTCCTATATCCATCCACCCCGGTAGCACAAAAATGTACCAAGACCTCCGTTCCAAATTCTGGTGGACTCGCATGAAGCGGGAAATTGTCAAATATGTTGCGGAATGCGACGTCTGGCGTCGAGTGAAGGCTGAACATCAAAGGCCAGCTGGTACCCTTCACCCCATAGCCATCCCCGAGTGGAAATGGGATGAAGTTGGTATGGATTTCATCACCGGCTTCCCAAGATCACAAAAGGGCAACAATGCCATCTGGGTCGTCATCGACCGCCTATCCAAGGTAGCCCATTTCCTGCCGGTTCGCGAGGACATGGATGCAAAGCAACTGGCTGAGTTGTATGTTGCTCGCATTGTCCCTCTTCACGGTGTTCCACTGAGGATTATCTCAGACCGTGGGAGCCTGTTCGTATCCAGATTCTGGCAGAGTTTCCATAGAGCTATGGGAACCCGTCTCAATTTCAGCACAGCCTATCATCCTCAAACTGACGGTCAAACTGAAAGGGTGAACCAAGTTCTTGAGGACATGCTTCGGGCATGTGTCATCTCCTTCGGCAAAAGTTGGGAGAAATACCTCCCCCTCGCTGAGTTCTCCTACAACAATAGCTATCAAGCCAGTTTGCAAATGGCTCCCTTTGAGGTCCTTTATGGGAGAAAATGCCGGACTCCCCTCAATTGGTCTGAAACCGGAGAGAGGCCACTCTTCGGTCCGGATGTGATCAACGAAGCCGAAGAGAAAGTCCATGTCATTCGGGAAAATCTCAAGGCTGCTCAGTCCCGTCAGGAAAGCTATTATGACAAGCACCACCAAGAGGTCCACTATGAAATTGGTGACAAGGCCTATCTTCGAGTCTCTCCTCTCCGAGGCGTTCGTCGTTTTGGAATCAAGGGCAAATTGGCACCTCGCTATGTTGGCCCTTTCACCGTCCTAGCCAAGCGAGGAGATCTATCCTATCAACTTGAGTTGCCCTCCAATTTCCCGGATGTCCATGATGTGTTCCATGTTTCCCAACTCCGTCGTTGCTTCAAGGATCCCATCCGTGGGGTTGATCATGAGGCATTGGACATTCAGGAAGATTTGACCTATCGCGAGCATCCTATCCGCATCTTGGATGAAGCGGAGAGGAAGACCCGCAACAAGACCATCAAGTTTCTCAAAGTTCAATGGTCCAACCATTCCGAGGAAGAAGCCACATGGGAGCGAGAAACTAGTCTTCGTCAGGAATACCCCACCTTCTTCACTCAAGCCTAGAATCTCGGGACGAGATTCCTGTAAGGGGGGTAGAATTGTAACAGCCCTGACTTGGTAATGAAAAATACGAAGAATTTTTCCACTTTTTGTTTCCTTAGGTGCATCATAGCATCCATATGCATTTTGGCCATTTCAAACTTTCACTTGGAAACAAATGAAATGGGAAGCCCAAAACTTCTCAACATCCAACCAATGAAAATGCCAAACTTGGAAACCAACTAAATGAACCTCCAAATTGTTCAGGAGTTCCAGCTTTGCATTGCATAACAAATTCTCACTTTTTAGTTTTTGGCAAATAAGAAATGACATGAGAATTCAAATCGGCTGAATTCAATCCCTATTTTTGGAACCAAGTTAAGCTTTTCAAAATTCAAACTAAAATCATGGGGAGCTTCAATATGGTTGTGAGAGTCCCCCTGAATATTTTCACTATTTTTGGACTTGTCTAAATGCTCCAATTAAATACATTTTGGGAATTGCTCAAAGTTACCTTAATTAAAGGCTATGAACAAATGTTGGTCAAATTAATTTATTTGACCCCACCAATTTTTGTGGAAGTGGAAAAGCTTAAATGGGGTCTGTGTGAATTTTTCCAGATTTTATAAACATGTTTTAGTACCTCTTTTAAATCCCTGAAGTTGCTGAACTAAAAAGGAAAAACAGAAATTTTGGAAATGTTTAAAAATCTGACGAGCGGGTCCCTCTGTCAGTCTCCCTCTCTCCCCTCTCATCTCACTGTGCGCCATGGCGCACTAGCGCCATGCTGCCGAGGTGGCCAAGGGCCATGCCGCCCAGCCGCAGCGCCCTGGTGGTCAAGAACCTGCCGAGGACGCCCACCTGCCCCGCGACCTGCTTTCCCCTTTTTCCTCTCCACGAGTGAACCCTAACCCTAGCTATTTTTCTCCGCCGTCGTCGCCACTGTCGGCCACCGCGCCCCGCCGTCGACAGCCGTCGTCCCGAGCAAATCGAAGCCAGGAGGAGCACCACCAGGCCGCCCTCCATCTTCCCCGCTGACGCCCGCTTGATGGGAGGACCTGACGCGATCTAATCGGTCGGTTCCCTCCGACGCCGTCCGTCGCTCGCCGTCGTCGTCCACGCCAAATCGCCGTCGCCCTCGACCTCCTCTGCCTCCGGCGAGCACCCGTGTGTGTCCAGGGGTGAGCGCCCGTCCTCCGAGACATCCCCTCCTCCCTCCTCCTGCTATGTGGCCTCGCCGTCGTGCGAGCTCCCCTCGGCCTTCCGCCGTGGCCGCCGCCTGCCGCGCATGCTCACGATGCCCTGCGCCTCCCCTTCGCCCACGAGCACGCACACTAGCACCGCCTCCACACGGCACACAATTTGCGCACGCCCGATTTAGCTTAGCGCCGCCGATTCTTGGTCGTCGTCGCCGCCGGTGGCCACCGCACGCTCCAGCGCACCCCGGCCTGGGCGTCGGCCTGAACCGGCCAGCAGGCCGGTTGTTTCCGATGGAGGCCCGGCCTAACGCCCGGCCTGGGCCGTCCATGAGGCCGGTTCCCTCTGGCCTGACCCCGGTCTACACCCCGGTTTGGGCCGGCTTTGAGGCCGGCTCCCTCTGCCACTGGCCCGGCCTACAAACCGGCCTGGGCCGACCAGTGGGCCGGCCCGTACAGTAAAAACAGATTTGAGTTAAATTTAAATAATTCATAACTTTTCAAATATTGGTCCAAATTCAACAAATAAAATACCAATTTGATCAGAAAGACAAATTCTAACTAATGGACCAATTGAAATGTTTATTTGAAACCATAATTTGATGTTTATATAAGAATTCCTAAAATGGGTTAATTAATACCCAAATCGGGAAATTCACAACTTATTAAATATTGATCCAAAAATTATGAATATAATATCAATGTGATCCACACTTCAAATGCTATCAAACCATGCACTTATCACATCATGATCACGATTTCTTCTTTGATGTTATTCATAATTTGATTAAATGAATTAAATTCAATTATTTATTTAATTTGCTAATTATTCATCGGTGCTCCTAAAATTACACATAAGTTACCGAAATGATCGGGAGAACGAACCCTACCCATTCATGTCATGTTCATGCATAATTGAGCCATTTCTCTAATAATTTGATAATTTATAAGTAATGTGGTCGCTAAGATAAATATGGAGTCGAGTCCAAATAATTGCACTAATTATTTGGAACTCCATTTAATTTGTTAAATAAATTAAATGATGTTATCTTTGCATCAATTGGACATGTCATCATGTGATTGCGCATTGCACCTTGTGTTCGTGTGATTTATGTGTTCTTTGTATTTCTTTGGGTATCGATAGATTCCGGAGTCGAAGTTAACGATAACTACCCCCGACGAGCAGTACTACGCGCCCGGGCAGCAAGGCAAGAGATAACCTAACCTTCTTGGCATTCTAGCATCCAAATGTTTTTATAAACTTATTTTATCCACCATAATATTGCATGCGGTTCAAATGTCTCTTTGTTCAAGTATAGAGTGTCCTATGAATGCATATTATCCCCGAGCCAATCACATCTATCCCTACCTATGAACCCTAGAGATGATGTGTTGGCCCGAGACAATAATCTAGTTGTTGGGTTTATATGCTTAGCCATGCTTAGTTAATTTTAGTTGTGTCCGTTATTTATTTCCATAATTGTTGATGTCGATGGAATGATGCGGACTTGGTGGATATGTGGGGTGCTTAATTAATTTGCTAAAAAGGCTTGGGTGAGTTGCCATCGGGGATGGTGTTTTGCCTCACTCTTGCCCCTAGGTGCGAGTTCTTGTCTCTAGAACCAAGGTCTGAGTGTGCTGCCATTGGTGGGGACATATGGAATCCCCTTTAACTGAATAACTTGTGCGGGCGTATCCAAGGGTCCTCTAGTTCGTTTTCCATTTGCGTGTGAGTGGAAAAGATGATGTTGATGAGGATTTGTGTTTAGGACGCGGCGATGGGGCAGGGCGCTGGGGAGCGTGAACCTGTCCTGTGGCCACAGATGACTCTTGGATATTCCCACGTGAGGTAAAGGTTTAACCGCGCCCACTCGCCGGTCTTCCCCGGAAGAGGACCAATCAGGTGTGCCGGACGGTACCGGTGGGTAAATTAGTACACCCCTGCAGGGTAAATCTTTTCGAAAAGCCGTATCCGCGGTTATGGACGCCTTGGGAACGGATTACGGGATCATAGAGAATCTTAACCTTAATTATTTAATTTGGCAGCTAAAGGTTGCAACTCAACGTGTGTGTAAAAGGTTCATTTCCTCGAGGGTGATTCGAGGGAGTGCCTTTGGTGGAGACGAGTGGTGATGGTTACAAAAGGGTTCGATGAGAACCAATGATGGCAAATGTTACTCTCTTACCCCTTTTGAAAACTATTCTGAGTAGACGAATGCCTTGTGTCACTTATGTTTCGGTTTATGAAAACTTACCTTTATGCAAAAGAAATACATATAAAGCTTTAGAGCCTCCGTCAGTCATTGGGCCTATATCGCCCTACTAAACTTGCGAGTACATCGTACTCAGTCTCTCTTTGCTGCCTCTATGATTTTGTATTTCAGAGGAGGACGACACCGAACATTTAGGTGGGTTCTTCGTGGACGTCGACTACTAGTCTGGGGTTCCCAGGTGGCAGCTTGGGACCGTGGAACAAGATGGCTTGGGTGATGTTTATTGTAGGCCTCTTAGGCCATATATTTTGCTTGTTGTTGTTAGACAACGCTACCCGCTTCCGCTTGATGTATTGTTGGATCCGTGATCCTTTTGATGTGTAATATTTGTATTCTTCTCATTATATGAGTTGCTATATGTTTTGTGTCGTAGAGTCATGCAATGTACCAGTTTGTTCCACAAGTCTCGATCTCTGTTTTATACATTGATGGTTGTGCCAATTACATAGCCTCTCTGTATAATTCCGGGGTCGGGGCGTTACAGGTCCTATTTTCCTACATTGCTTACAACCATTTTAATAGCTTTTCATCATCATTTACTTGCTGGTCATATTTCACTCTCTTCATATTTTACACTTGCACATTTTATTCTTTGTGTTCGGTAAGCCGGAGAGATTGACAACCTCTATGTTTTCGTTGGGGCAAAGTACTTGTTTGTGATTGTGTGCAGGTCCACGTCAATTATCGTTAACGACACCATTGACACCTCGCTAAGCCTTCTCCAAGTCCTACTGGATTCGATAACCTTGGTTTTATAATCAAGGGAAAATTTCCGCTGTGCTGCATCATACCTTCCTCTTGGGGTCTCCCAGCGAACGTGTGATCCACGCCATCAAGCCTGTTTTCTGGCGCCGTTGCCGGGGACTTGGAAGCTTCAGCTAGGGGAGTTTCACACATCCTTTCACTTTACTTTGTTATTATCTTGCCTAGTATATTTTTTGTTAGTCTTGTTTTGACTTTTGTGGAGTTTCACACATCCTTTCACTTTACTTTGTTATTTTCTTGCCTAGTATATTTTTTGTTAGTCTTGTTTTGACTTTTGTTTGCTCTAAACTGAAAAACACAAAAAAAATAAAAATTCCAACAACTAGTCTCTTTTTTTTTTGCTTAGTTTCTTGCTTTTATATTGTGGAAATGGGTTCAGCTGAGAACACTAAGTTGTGTGACTTCACTAGCACGAATAATGATGACTTTATATGCACACCTATTGCTCCACCGGCTTCCACAGCCGAATTTTATGAGATAAAGCTTGCTTTGTTGAATCTTGTCATGAAAGAGCAATTTTCTGGTGTTAGTGGTGATGATGTCGCCTCTCATTTAAATAACTTTGTTGAGTTATGTGATATGCTAAAATATAAAGAAGTAGAGGGCGACATTATAAAACTGAAACTTTTTCCTTTTTCCTTAAGAGGACGTGCTAAAGATTGGTTATTGTCTTTGCCTAGGAATAGTATTGATTCTTGGACTAAATGCAAAGATGCCTTTATTGTCAAATATTATCCACCCGCAAAAATTATACAATTAAGGAGTAACATTATGAACTTTAAACAATTTGATAATGAACATCTTGCTCAAGCTTGGGAAAGAATGAAATCTCTAGTTAAAAACTGTCCCACTAATGGACTGACTACTTGGATGGTCATCCAAACTTTTTATGCAGGATTAAAATTTTCTTCAAGGAACCTATTGGACTCGTCTGCTGGAGGTACCTTCATGTCCACCACATTAGGTGCTGCAACAAAATTCTTGGATGAAATGATGGCAAATTATTCGCAATGGCACATCGAGAGAGCTCCTAGTGGTAAGAAGGTAAATTCTGTTGAGGAAATCTCCTTTTTGAGTGATAAGGTTGATATGATTATGTCTATGCTTGCTAGCAAACAAGTTCCTATTGATCCAAATAATGTTCCTTTAGCTTCTTTGGTTCCTGAAGAGGAGCAAGTTGATGTTAATTTTGTAAAAAATAATTTCAACAACAATGCTTATAGGAACAACTTTGGTAATAATAATTATAAACCTTATCCTTCAAATAATGGTAATCCTTATGGAAATTCATATGGTAATTCTTACAACAATAATAGAGGTGTGTCCTCTGATCTTGAAAGCATGCTTAAAGATTTTATCACTTCACAAAAGTCTTTCAATAAAATTGTTGAAGAAAAACTTGAGAAAATAGATAATCTTGTTATTAAAGTGGATAGTATATCCCATGAAGTTGATTTCCTTAAAATAAAATTTTTGCCTCATGATATTAAGGAACATAAAACTTTAAATGCCATTCAAGTTACAATTGATAATAATATAAGGATGTTGGCTGAATTACATGCTAGATGGGAAAGAGAAGAAAGAGAAGCTGAAATTGCTGAAATTAGTAAGGTTGCTAATGTTTGCACTATTTATACTAATGAGGATATTAAAATGTTGAATGCTCAAGAGTCATCTACAGCACCTAAGTATGCTAATGTAAAAGATTTGGAGTTGGAAAATTTTCTACCATAGCTAAAAAGAACCCAAAACTTTCAGTCAACACAGAAACTGTCGTTGATAAAAATGCTGAAAATAGTTTTGATGATATGGATTCTTTAGGTGATAATGCTCCTGTTATTTTTAATGACAATGATCTTGATTTTGATAATTATAACCTTACTGAAGTTATAAAGTTTTTACAAAAGCTTGCTAAAACACCTAATGCTAGTAAAATGAACTTGGCTTTTACTAAGCATATTACTAATGCTGCTCATTGCGGTGAGAGAAGAAAAGCTTAAATGTGAATTCTCTATTCCTAGGAAATTAGAGTATGCTTGGGAATCTACCATTAAAATGAAAGTAAATGATTTTGAGTGTAATGCTTTGTGTGATCTTGGTTCTAGTATTTCTATTATGTCAAAAAAGTTATATGATGCCCTTGATCTTGGACCACTAAAAGATTGTGATTTGAATGTGAATTTTCTTAATGCCACTTCGCATACACCTTTGGGTAAAATAGATGATGTTCTCATCATGGTTAATGGTAATTATGTTCCCATTGATTTCATTATTATGGATCTTGATTTTAAGCTTCCTTGTCCTATTGTTTTGAGAAGACCGTTTCTTAGAACTGTTGGTGCTGTTATTGATATGAGAGTGGGCAATATTAAATTTCAATTCCTACTAAAAAAGGGATGGAACATTTCCCTAGGAAGAGGATGGAGAAATCTTTTGATTACATTGGTAAGCCAAAGAGTGGTTTTGAATTGGATACTATTGATAAAACTTGAATTTTCCCCTTTTGCCTAGCTAAAAGGCGTTAAAGAAAAGCGCTTATGGGAGGCAACCCATTTTATTTTGCCTTCTGTTTTTTTTGTTTCTTTGAGTTTTGGGTGATGTTACTTCTGTAACAACTCCCTTGTATCTTTTTGTTTTGGTTTTTGGTGCCAAGATTAGCCTCTAAATGGAGGATGACTAATCGGTGAGTTTGCTGTCCAGAAACAGATTTTTGTTCTTCACTGTTCGAAACTCCAAAAAATCACAGAACATCATCTGTCGTGGGGCTACCTTTCGGGTCACCCACGGTGATGGTACTTGGGTCACGCCAAGGAAGGCCCAGCGAAGCCCAAGAAGGATTCCGTATACAACAAGTAGTCGACATTAGGTCGGTGAGGAGGTTTCCATATCTTGTACGTGCAATCGCACCGTCCACCCGGGACCCGGCCTGTAATATAAAGGCCGGGAGGGTGCGCCGTAGGGATCATCGAATCATTGAGCATCGCATTGTAGCCACCAATCTATAATTCCAGACAAGCAGGAGTAGGTCTTTACCTCAACTCGAGGGGCCGAACCTGGGTAAATCGCCCCCTGTTAGCCGTCGTGTTCACCAGCCTGATCTCTCTCTTTCTCCCTCAATCAACCCGGGGTACTCGACCCAGGGATTTGCCGAGCCACAAGCTCGTCAATTGGCGCCGTCTGTGGGAAAGAACAGATCGCTGGAGTCGTGATCATGCCGGCCTCACCCGCAACCAACAACACCATCAGCGCGAGGGAGTCGATCTACACCGGCTTCCTCGAGTACGTCGAGCACTCGCCGGCGGATCTTTCGGCTTACGCCGGATTCCAACAGAGCACGTGGATTACCTTTGGTAGTCTGCGTTATCTGGTGGACAGTCGCGGAACCCTCCGCCCTACGCAGGCCGCCCTGCGCTCAATGGAGGCGCCTGCATCCATGGCGGCTGCACGGATCGCAGCCTCACCCGCCGTGAAGATTACGGAGATCGCATCTACATCGCCATCTGCGTCTACATCAACTGCGCCGACCATGCCTTCACCGGTCGCGAAGATCGCATCTGCCGCGGTCAAGGCGACTGCGTCTACTTCGACTACATCAACTTCGACTGCGGCGATCGCATCTGCGGTTGCCAAGAAAAACGCATCTGCTGCGGCCATGGGGCGAGTCAAGTCTACTCCGACCTACCTGTTCGGGCGCCAGCCAAGATCCGCACCAGCTTCGACTGCGCCGATCGCATCTACGCATCGGGCAGCCGCCAGTAGCAGCGACCGTGGTACCCACCACGTTGCTGTGATCTTCGACAACGAGTACAGCTCAGATGAAGGAAGCACGACAGGGAGCATCAGCCCCACTCGACGGGTCTACCCCACGCAAGTCTACATGGTCGGTCCATCAGCACCCGTGTACCCCATGGAGGTCACCCTGCAAGACAAGGTGACGAAACTTACCATCACCCGGGAGCTGGCGATTAGGGCACAGAAGCACGTGGACGATGGCACGTTCCCTGCCCCGGAAGATCCACAGGAAGATCGACAGGCGGTCCAGTACTTGCTCTGGAAGGAAGCCGAACGAATCAAACAGGATAGAGCCGAGTTGGCCCGGCGCAAGGAGCTAGCCGACGAGTCGAGTGCCAGGAGGGCAGCGCTCTCGTTCAGGTCTGGATCAGAAGAAGTCAATCAAGAAGGAAGGCACAGAACTCGCATGCCGCGGGTGCACGAGGAAGATCGCATCCACCTCACCCGACAACTTCCGGAGGGAGGCAATCGACTTCGAGGTGGTCGACTGGAAATCACAGTACCACGCCATCCTCGGGCGTCCAACTTTTGCAAGGTTCATGGCGATACCCCACTACGCCTACCTCATGCTCAAGATGCCTGGACCCAAGGGCGTCATCACGGTGAGAGGCGACTTCGACCGGTCCGACAGCTGCGACCGCGAGTTCAGCAGGATCTCTGAGTTCTTTGGGATGAACGATCACCTGGAGATGTTGGCAGTCGACAACGACAAGACCCTCTTCCCCCCAAAGAAGAAATCATCCAAGGACTCGGCGTTCAACACCAGCGACGACACCAAGGCCCACCAGGTACACCCGACAGATGCTGACAAGGTGGTTCGGGTGTCATCAAGCTTAACCAACGCATAGGAAAGCGCGCTCGTCGAGTTCCTGCGCGAAAACTGGAAGATATTCGCCTGGCAACCTTCTGATATGCCAGGCATACCAAGAGAACTCGCCGAGCACCGATTACACGTTCACAAGGACGCCAGACCTGTCAAGCAAACCATGAGGCGCTTTTCGGGTCCAAAGAGAGACGCGATCAGTTTGGAGATCGACCGGCTGCTCCATGCCGGCTTTATTAAAGAAATCAAGAAGTCAGAGTGGGTAGCAAACCCAGTACTGGTGGAAAAGAAGAAGACGAAGAAACTCCGCATGTGCGTCGACTTCACCGCCATCAACAAATGTTGCCCCAAGGATCACTTTCCGCTCCCGCGGATTGATCAGATCGTCGACTCGACTGCGGGCTGCGCACGTCTGTCCTTCCTGGATGCCTACTCAGGCTACCAGCAGATCAAGATGGCAGTCGAAGACCAAGAGAAGACGGCGTTCATCACACCACACGGTGTGTTCTGCTACACCATGATGCCCTTCGGGCTGAAAAACGCTGGGGCCACGTACCAGCGTACAATGCAAGCCTGCCTGAAGGAGCTTATCGGGAAAGTGGTCCAAGTCTACGTCGACGATACCGTCATCACCACCCGCAAGGAGGACACCCTCATCGACGACCTCCGCAAGGTCTTCGAGGCACTCGACAAGTACCAGATCAAGTTGAACCCAGACAAGTGCGTTTTCGGCGTCCCAGCCGGAGAGCTACTGGGGTATCTTGTCTCTGCGAGAGGAATCGAGGCAAATCCAGAAAAGGTGCAAAATATACTCGACATGCCTGCACCAACAAAACTCCATGACGTACAAAGTCTAGCTGGCAGAGTCGCAGCACTCAGTCGATTCATAAGTAAGCTGGGAGAAAAGGCTCTGCCCTTCTACCAGCTGATGAAAAAGGCGGACAAATTCGAGTGGACGGAGGAAGCACAGGATGCCTTTGACAGGCTGAAGAAGACCCTGACAACCCCTCCAGTACTGGTAGCACCCCAGGAGAATGAACCACTGTACCTTTACGTGGCAGCCACGAACAGAGTGGTCAGTACCGTTCTCGTAGTCGAACGGGAGGAAGAAGGAAGGGCTCATCCCGTCCAACGGCCCGTGTATTACCTCAGCGAGGTACTAACAGAGTCAAAGCAGAGGTACCCGCACTACCAGAAGCTGGCATACGCCGTCTTCATGACGTCAAGGAAGGTGGTACACTACTTCTCCGAGCACCCGATAACGGTGGTAAGCTCCTCCGCCCTATCAGACATCCTCACTAATCCATCCGCGACAGGGCGAGTCGCCAAGTGGGTTGTCGAGTTAGGGCCATGGGGGCTGAAGTACGCACACCCGAAGGCAATAAAGGCTCAGGTCCTCCCGGAGTTCACCACAGAGTGGATAGAAGCGCAGCTACCAGACGAGCCTGATTTATCGGCCGCATGGACCATGTACTTCGATGGATCCAAGAAATTCAAGTCAGCCGGAGCGGGAGTCGTGCTCATATCACCCAAAGGCGATAAGCTTAAGTACGTGCTGCAGATGAAATTTCAAACACCCTCCAACAACGAGGCGGAGTACGAGGCACTGATCCACGGCATGCGGATGGCCAAGAACTGCGGCGCCACTCGCCTCATGATCTATGGCGACTCCTACCTGGTGGTGCAGCAAACAATGAAGCAATGCGACGCCATCGCTGACAACATGATAGCATACAGGGAGCTGTACAACCAGCTGGAAGGCCAATTCGACGGCTGCGAACTGCGACACATTGGCCGCGAAAGCAATGAAGAAGCCGATATCCTCGCCAACCTCGGCTCAGATCGAGCCCCGGTTCCACTCGGAGTCTTCCTCGAGTGCATCACGCAGCGCTCTATCAGGGTCCGGCCCCCGCCAGAACCCCCTGCATCGACAACAACGACCGCCAACCCGCAAAGCACGGAGAAGGAGCCCATGGAGATCATGCTGGTCGAACCCACATGGACAAGCCCGTATCTGGCCTACATGCTGCATCAGCGGCTGCCAGAGAACCCAGTCGAAGCAAAGCGCATTGTCCGTCGCTCGAAGGGCTTCACCATCATCAAGGGCGAGCTTTACAAGCGAAGCATCTCAGGCGTACTCCAAAGGTGCATTGATCCATCTGACGGCCAGGCTATTCTACTCGACATCCATGCTGGAATCTGCGGGCATCATGCAAGCAGTCGAGCACTGGTTGCCAAGGCCTTGCGAGCAGGATTCTACTGGCCCACTGCAATGCAAGACGCAGTCGAGCTCGTAAGAAGGTGCGTCGGCTGCCAAGAATTCGCCAACAAACCTCACGCACCTGCATCAGCATTGAAAACCATCCCACTTGCATGGCCGTTCGCGCAATGGGGACTCGACATGGTAGGTCCCTTCAGGAAGTCCTCCCCGGGTGGGCACACGCACCTCCTGGTGGCAGTCGACAAATTCACGAAGTGGATCGAGGCGGTGCCAATCACAAGTTCAACCGCAACTTCAGCAGTCAACTTCATCAGGTCCATCATCTTCAGATTTGGCGTGCCCCACGGTATCATCACCGACAACGGCACGAACTTTACAGCCGAGGAGTTCAGAGATTTCTGCGAGGAACAAGGCATCAAGCTCAGCTACGCATCCGTCTCGCACCCGCAGTCTAACGGACAAGTCGAAAGGGCCAACGGCCTAGTCAGCAAAGGGATAAAGAAGCGTCTGCGAGTGCCGTTGAAACGAGCTGCAGGAGCCTGGGTAGAGGAACTTCCAAGCGTGCTATGGAGCCTACGCACCACGCCGAACAGATCCACCCAATACACACCGTTCTTTATGGTGTATGGCGCCGAAGCAGTCTTACCCTGTGACATTAAGTTTGACGCTCCACGGGTCGTGACCTACGACGAGTCCGACGCAGAAGAGGCATTAGAAGATGACATGGACACTCTAGATGAAGCACGCGACATCGCCCTCAGCCGCACAGCAGTGTACCAGCAGGACCTGGGCAACTACCACGGGCGACGACTGCGACCCAGATCTTTTGTCCCAGGCGACCTGGTCCTTCGACTCAAGCAGAAGAAAGTGCACAAGCTCGCCTCCCCATGGGAAGGCCCGTACATTGTGACAGAAGCAATTGGCAATGGAGCATATCGCCTGAAGGACCAAGCCACAGGAACAGTTTGCAGTAACCCGTGGAACGTGGCACAGCTACGCCGCTTCTACGCCTGATGTACCCTACACTGTAAATTCAAAGTAGCAGCAGGTTTCTTACGCACTCTTTCCCTCGCCAGGGTACCTAAGGGGACTGGAAGGGTTTTAATGAGGCGGCCTGTTTGCGAGAATAAATAAAGATGATTCCAGAAATTTTGTGTCACCCTCTCCTTTGCAATCCTCGGCCGCCACTCGACGCACTCGGGGGCTGCGCCGCACAGGTCCAACACGAAAATCCTCGGCCGCCACTCGACACACTCGGGGGCTCGCGCCGCACAGGTCTCAGTCAGCCTAGGCCGCCACTCGAATCACTCGGGGGCTGCGCCGTACAGGCATCACTCGAAAATCCTCGGCCGCCACTCGACGCACTCGGGGGCTCGCGCCGCACAGGTCTCAGTTAGCCTAGGCCGCCACTCGAACCACTCGGGGGCTGCGCCATACAGGCATCACCCGAAAATCCTCGGCCGCCACTCGACACACTCGGGGGCTCGCGCCGCACAGGTCTCAGTTAGCCTAGGCCGCCACTCGAACCACTCGGGGGCTGCGCCATACAGGCATCACTCGAAAATCCTCGGCCGCCACTCGACGCACTCGGGGGCTCGCGCCGCACAGGTCTCAGTCAGCCTAGGCCGCCACTCGAACCACTCGGGGGCTGCGCCGTACAGGCATCACTCGAAAATCCTCGGCCGCCACTCGACGCACTCGGGGGCTCGCGCCGCACAGGTCTCAGTTAGCCTAGGCGCCACTCGAACCACTCGGGGGCTGCGCCATACAGGCATCACTCGAAAGTCCTCGGTCGCCACTCGACGCACTCGGGGGCTCGCGCTGCACAGGTCTCAGTCAGCCTAGGCTACCACCCGAACCACTCGGGGGCTGCGCCATACAGGCATCACCCGAAAATCCTCGGCCGCCACTCGACACACTCGGGGGCTCGCGCCGCACAGGTCTCAGTTAGCCTAAGCCGCCACTCGAACCACTCGGGGGCTGCGCCATACAGGCATCACTCGAAAATCCTCGGCCGCCACTCGACGCACTCGGGGGCTCGCGCCGCACAGGTCTCAGTCAGCCTAGGCCGCCACTCGAACCACTCGGGGGCTGCGCCGTACAGGCATCACTCGAAAATCCTCGGCCGCCACTCGACGCACTCGGGGGCTCGCGCCGCACAGGTCTCAGTTAGCCTAGGCCGCCACTCGAACCACTCGGGGGCTGCGCCGTACAGGCATCACTCGAAAATCCTCGGCCGCCACTCGACGCACTCGGGGGCTCGCGCTGCACAGGTCTCAGTCAGCCTAGGCTACCACCCGAATCACTCGGGGGCTGCGCCGCACAGGCATCACCCGAAAATCTTCGGCCGCCACCCAACGCACTCGGGGGCTCGCGCCGTACAAGTCCTACTCGAAAACCTAGGCTGCCACCCGATGCACTCGGGGGCTGCTCCACACGGGTTATGAGTTCACGACACAACGTTTTCATATACTTAGGGATTAACCCCGTATCAGCATATTTACATGCATACATATATTCATGTTACAAGCTAACATTATACAACAAGCTGTTTTTCTTAGTCGACAGGCTCTTCCTTTGGAGCATCCAGTGGCCCTACACGTCGCTCTGTATGACTCATGACCTGTCGCATCACCTGACGTGCGGGTTCAAGGGATTCGGCATAATCAACATCCCTAGGCAAGCCATCAAGTATCCTATCCAAGGGAACATGAGGTCGATGCAGTCGAACATAGGCAAACGCCGTGTTGGCCCCGGCAACAAGCTGGTTGAAGACGACCACCTTCAACGCCCTGCTACTGCGGAACCTCTCCAACAGCGCGGGCAACCCTTCCGGCTGCTCATCAAGGGGGAAGAACACCTTGTTGATCTGCCAGAGTGCTTTCCTGCAACCTTCAAGAACGAATGCAGCTCGCCAGGTGCGATCCAGCATCCGCGCGAGTATACGGCTCTCTCCCTTGTGTACCCAGAATTGGCGAGCTTCGACCGAGTTACCGGTGGCCTCGCTATCCACGCGCTCGTCCACTCGGGCGTTCTCGGCTTGCCAGTCGGGATTAACAACTGCAAATTAACGAGTCAAGGTGCAGAACAACACAAGCATGAAGAAATCAAAGAGAAGCAGCTAGAGCACAAACCTTGCAGCTGTCGACATATCAGATCAATCTGGTCAAGAAGGAACCGTTCGCGCTGATTGAACGGCCCAGCGGAACGTGCCCTGAGACGATCAAGCTCCACTTCAGTTCTCCGCAGCTTTGACTCAAGTTCAGTGATTTTGTTCCTCATATAATTAAACACTCGCTGATCGTTCCTGCTCCGCGAGGGAGCTGGAGGAGTCGGACAACGCGAAGACGCAGGTGCAGCCGAAGAGGTACCCTCATCCCAGCACGCACGGATATCTTCCGCGACTTCAGGAGGAGCACTTCCGTCAGGCTGTCAATTTAAAGAACATCAGAGAGCACTATTTTCAACAAGACTAGACAAAAACACAGTCGCATGACAGAATCAGCATATCCATTGATTTCACCAAGTTTCATTACAAAAGACAAAAGAAGACCCCTACTACAACACTACATGGCAGAACCCGACGGTGCACGGCCTTTTTTGGCGGCTGACTCTGCAAGCTTCCTCTCAAAGGTGTCAATCAGCTTTTTAGCTAACTGAGTCGCCTTGTCCTTGACGCTGGTCAGGGACTTGGACTTTCCATCGGGCCTTCGAGGGAAGTCGCTCACAACCGCCTCAAAGTCACCCGAGATCCCATGACCGAGTAACAGACGGAAGGTGAGCTCGGAGCCGCGTACCGTCTGGGTGCGGGTGTAGTTGGCCATCACATTCGCCTCAGCAAATGGAGCCGCCAGCTTGTCAGCCTCCTTAGGCGCGGCCTGACCAGGGAAAACACCTTCATAGATGTTGGCCAGGGCACTTGAGGACTTCTTCACAGCGTCCGCGGCGCACGCGCAAATCCGGTTGCAGAGGTCGACTGCCGCCGACAAGGTGGTATTCGCGCTGGACGTCCCTTCAGGAGGAGCACCACCACCAACACCTACATTCAGAAATAACACAAACAGTAAGGTAACCTGCAGGCAACAAAGGCAAAAGTAGGCTTCTATCAGCCGAGAACTTACCACCAATGGCCGTGGCAATGCTAATCAGGCGTTCGACCTGAACCTTTTCTGCCTCAGTCTGGGTCTCAAGCGACTTCTCCAGTTGCTGGACCCGCTTCGCCAAGCCTTGGTTGTCTTCTGCAGAACACCCGAGCAAAAGATCAGAATTGCAGACAGTCGAAGAAAGTTCAAAAGACTCGACAAGGGATACTTACTCCTCGACTGCTCAAGCGCAGCACGAAGTTGACTAGCCTCCTGCTCCAGACGAATGAAGCGGGTGGCCGTTTCCATCTGCTGACGATAGACGGGCTGCGGAAAAAGAAGTATAAATCTGTACCCGACTATTCTAGTCACGCACATCTTCGGGGGCTACTCCCATCGGGAGCGCTGTTCGCGCACCCGATACAAGAATTTGCAAGATAATAAAGAAGATACTTACATGCTGGATCAGATCAACATCCACGGCAGTCGCATCAGCGGCACCATCCGGCCGGGTGGCCGTCGAAGGGTCCTGCACCGGAGGATCGTTCGCCTGTGGCGCCTCTTCAGTTGTACCAGTCGGATGCTCCGGGGCAGCAGACTGGTGTTCCTCCTCGCGGGGCGAAGCATGGACATTACCACCTTGATGGCTGCTTACAAAAGATTCAGAAAACACCCAAGGAACAGAAAGAAGAAGCGAAACAGACAGGTTCAGTCGCATAAAGCTTACCTGTCAGCATATTCACCATCGCTGCTCATGGAAGGAGTCGGCATCCTCCCAAACCCCGCGGGAGGCGCGAAGTCCAGCGGAGTCACTATCAGCGGGTCCACCGGCTCCTTCGGCACTGAAGAAGATCCGCTCGAGTCCTCCCCCTCTGCCGCCTCCTTCAAGGGAGACGTCGCCGCGGTGAAGTCGACGTTCTTCTGCTTACGCCGCTTCGCGGGTGGAGCTGTGTCCTCCTCTTCTTCCTCCTCCACTTCCTCGCTACGCGAGTAGGCAGGGGGAGGACTCTCTTCATCGCCGTCCTGCTCGGCAACGATTGCGGCCTCATCGTGAGCGCCATTCTCCATCAACGGAGGAAGGCTCACGTAACTTTTCCGATCCTGAAGATCAGCAAGCAACAGTCGAAAGTTCAGACAAAGACAGTCAACTCCAAGTAACGAAGAAAACAAATTCAAGTACCTACCTCTGGGATCGGGTTCGTCGAGCTGAAGGGTGCGACTGAGCAAGTCACGTTGCACGCGTCAGCAACCCGAAGGCTGGTGATGCCCCTCACCTTGATTGCGACTTGTGCATCGTCCATTGCCGGGTCGACTGCCATCTCCCACATTGGGAGAGGGCGCTGTTGCAGAGGCTGCACCCTCAACCTGTGGAACATAGCGATCAGCTGGATCCCGCCGGCTTCGCGTCCCATCGTCTTGATCAACCCGCGAAGAAGCGACTGCAGCGGCTTGATCGACTCCCTCTCCTCCGTCGACAGGGGGTGCGACCAGGCGTTGGTCTTCTTCAGAGGCCGTTCAGCAGCGAAGTCGGGGATCCCGGCCTGGTTCCACGTGATGTAGAACCACTTCTTCCTCCAGCCTTGCACGGAGTCGGACTTCTTCATGTAGAAGAAGTTCGTGTTCCCGCGCAGCTGGATTCCGAAGCCGCCGACCGGGTAGGTCTCATTCGACTTACCCACCATCCGGCGCACCAGGAAAAGAGACTTCCACAGTGCCCAGTGGGGTGCGATCCCCAGGAAACACTCACAGAGCACGATAAAGCTCGTGATGCTCAAGACGCTGTTGGGAGTCAGATCATGGATCTGAATCCCATAGGCGTACAAGAGCCCACGGACAAAATCGTGCAAGGGGAACCCGAATCCCCGTGGAAGGAACTCCACGAAGCAGACGCGTTCCCCATTGCGGGGAGCAGGGATGGTATCCTTACCGGGCGCCCGCGTCGTCGCCGTGCTCTCCGGCGGCAGCAGCCCCTGCTGGCGGAGGTTGTCGAGCTCCGCTGCTTTGACTGAGGATTTGCCCCAGTCGCCCTCCACCTTCTTCATCCCGGCGTCGTCGCCGGCGGCGGAGGAGCTCTCAGTACCCTTCGCTCTCTTGTGGCCCATGTCGCCGGAGGGGAAAGGGGAGGATTTTTGGAAGCTTTTTGGCGAGGAACAATGGAGGCAAGAACTGGCGGCGAGATGGAGGAGAATGAGGATGTGTGAACTGCCTCTGCACCGCGGTGAAAAATATATACCGCGGGGCAGTTCATCACGGCCGTCCATCATGCAACTGCATCGCGCCGCAAGAATCCAGTCGACCACGTGTCGCGCGACGGACACCCCGGTCGTGCTCCACTACGCACGAGAACCGAGGCGTCATCATCACGCCGCGGCGTTTTCGCGCCCAACGGTCCATATTCAGCGGTCGCCGCTGTGACAGCGGGCCCACCATCGTCACGTCTCGTCGGGCGCAGAGCGTGTCGAGTCATGTCATCAAACGCGTCATCCCTGACGTCATCATGAAGTGTGCCAAGTAAGCCAAGCAATTGGCTGAGAATTCGACAGTCATTCGACTGAACCAAGTACGTTCGAACTAAACGTTCGAGTGGAATAAGACGAAGTAAGCTTTTTAAAGCTGATTTTATGACAAGTTAGTAGGCCGTCAAGGCTGAGTGAAAGAGTAAGTCGAGCCTGGACAGTTTCGACTCGGACAAGTTCGAGTCATCTGTTTACTCCCATCGGGAGCGGGCTTTTCGACTGAGGAAAAATTGAGTTTAACCTCAATTGCAAGCAATTCAGCTTAATCTCGGGGGCTACTCCCATCGGGAGCGCTGTTCGCGCACCCGATGATTATGAAGAAAAGTAGTCGAAATGCTGCGACTCCGAAAAATCAAGACGGCGCACCCGAAGAATCAAGACAAGCTCACTCGAAGCAATCTTCATCAACGATTCCATGTGGCGTGCCCTGAAGGGGGGAGTCCTCCACCCGACTCTGCGATTCGACTGAGCACTCGGGGGCTACTGTCGTGGGGCTACCTTTCGGGTCACCCACGGTGATGGTACTTGGGTCACGCCAAGGAAGGCCCAGCGAAGCCCAAGAAGGATTCCGTATACAACAAGTAGTCGACATTAGGTCGGTGAGGAGGTTTCCATATCTTGTACGTGCAATCGCACCGTCCACCCGGGACCCGGCCTGTAATATAAAGGCCGGGAGGGTGCGCCGTAGGGATCATCGAATCATTGAGCATCGCATTGTAGCCACCAATCTATAATTCCAGACAAGCAGGAGTAGGTCTTTACCTCAACTCGAGGGGCCGAACCTGGGTAAATCGCCCCCTGTTAGCCGTCGTGTTCACCAGCCTGATCTCTCTCTTTCTCCCTCAATCAACCCGGGGTACTCGACCCAGGGATTTGCCGAGCCACAAGCTCGTCATCATCTGTGGCTGAAAATTTTTCTCAGCAAGAATCAGGGTTTTTTCTACCTTTCTCTAGTTTTAAGTTTTCTGATTTTAGGTCCAGAAGTGCCCCGAAAAATTCATCTTTACAGTCTGTTCTGTTTTTTGTAGATTCCGTACTTAGTTTTGCATTGCTTATTTCATGGGCAAAGTGAAGCTTTTTCAAAGCTAGAGTTTTACTTAGACCTTTGTGACAGTAGCTAATGTTAAAAAAATATAAGTTCATGATATGTGCTTTGGAACCGAAGGAAGATATTGTTTTTGTGGACTGACCCCTCCAATGAAGTTGTTATAAGTTTTGCGTGAAGGAAGTTTTCAAGTATCCAAGTGCGAAGTGATGAAGGAAGATCAAGAAGGAATAAAAGCCTAAGCTTGGGGAGGCTCCCCATGGACCCTCCTCTGAAATATTCAAGAAGTTACAAGCGTCTAAGCTTGGGGATGCCCAAGGCATCCCCTTCTTCATCAACAATCATCGGTTTCTCTCATGGTACTATATTTTTATTCCTTTACACATTATGTGTTGTTCTTGGAGCGTCAGTTTGTTTTTACTTTCAGATTGTTTCTGTTTAGTTTTCTGGTCCTTGCAATAATTTGGATCAATGCATGCTTGTTTGGGAGAGAGACACGCTCCGCTTTTTCATTATACACTCATGTTCTTCACTTATATGTGTTGAGTCTTTAGCCTTTCTTATTTATGCTTTTAGCTCTTGTTTTCAGGCATCTCTTGTTCAGAGATGTTAGCTTTTGTAGTTAGGAAGTTTTTCTCTTGTTACTTCACCCTTTTTGTTTTGTTTCAAATAAGTTGATTGGTGTTTGGTTAAGTGGAAATTATCATGTAGGAAGTGTTTTAAAAAGTGTTGCTTAATCTTGTAGACCGTTGTCTTGAATCTTTGATACTTGTCAATTGTTTAGACATATGAAGTAGATTAATGCTTAAACTTGTGGATCATCTAGTAAGAATAGATTAGTAAAGAACTACCGTAAGGCTTTAAAATTGTGGTGCTTATCCTGCTTGGTAGCTCTCAAAGTCTAGATATTCCTTTTGCAAAGAGTTGGTTTGGCTAGCAAGGTAGACGGTGTGAAGTCCAGTGGTTATGCATGATGTATATCTGTAGTCATTCATTGAACCAAGTTGATGTTATATGTTTGCTTGATATCCTGCTAAGCCCAAAAATTCCGTACTAAGAGGGAATACTTCTCGTGCATCCAACTCCCTGAGCCAAATATCTTTGCCATTTGTGTCCACCGACCTACCTACATGTGGTATTTCCCTGCCACTCCAAGTAAATTTTTCATGTGCTATCTTTAAAATATTCAAAATTCTCCTTTTTGTGCCCCTGTTTTTAAGCTCATGAGGAAGCAGTAAGTAGTTAGTTATAACCTGTGACAAGCAAGGTCATTTCCCCCCTTTCACCCGGTGTTGATGGTTCACGTCCTCACTTGAATTTGCCCGAGAGCGGCTTAAGCAAAATATAAATATAACTCACCATTCTCCTCCGCACAATGAAAATCTGAGAAATCAGCTCAACATTGGTTAGTGGTGAAACAAAGGAGAAAGAGGAATATACTCGTTTCTCTAGAACCAGCCGCTCTCAAAAGTCTAAAAGCCTTGCTTGAAATGGGGGACTAACTAGTTTCTTTGTTGTGAAGTCATTGACGAAAGCATGCATGTCTCAAAACTGTTTTACTTCTATCAAAAAAATAAAATAAAAAGCTCTAGCACATGATTAATCCCTGCTTCCCTCTGTGAAGGGCCTTTCTTTTACTTTTATGTTGAGTCAGTCTTCCTCTTCCTTCTAAACTCCTCAAGTGTCGTGGTATTGTTGAATCTAGCCTAGACAGGGGTGCCATCCGGCTAGGTAGAGAGGTGGGTATAGGAGATGTAGGCGATTCCGGTGACGGGATGAGCACGAGTTTACCCAGCTTCGGATCTCGCAATGGTGGCGAAACCCTACGTACTGCTATAATTCACTATAAGGCGATATGTGCCGATTACAATGAAAGTTAGAGCGTGCCATGAGGCGTCCCTTAGGCCGGCTTATAAAGGCGTCCGGACATAGGGCCTGCAGGAGGAGACCTAACCGACTAAGTTACAGAGTTCTACTCAAATCCGGCTTGGGCCTTGCCTTGGGAGCTATGTCAACTACAATGCAGGCCACCTTCTGGAACCTTCCCTTAGCCGGACGGGCCTCCTGCGCTTCATCATACTGGGCCGCCCTGGTATGATGGCTTTTAGTCATCTCTGTGATGGTACCTGTTCGGCATATCCCCAACAGTAGCCCGCGGAAAGCTTCAAGTTCTTCAACGGTCGGCTTTTGCCTTCCAGTTGTAAGTCGTCCGGCAAAACTCTTCGTCCGTTATTCAACTTGGAGCATTCCTAGAATCTCATATTCTTCAGGACATGTCGAACAGTCTTGTCGGTCTTCGTAAGGCAGCTTCCTATGTCGGAAAAACACTTGAGTATCATGCGACACGCGTCCATTGATTTGACGGCCATGCCAGATACGACATATTGTGTTTGACCGACATCTTTGAATGCAGGGGCTAGATTGTGTTTTCCCGCATAAGAGACGAGGCGTCGGAGAGAAGGACCCCCCCCATAATGGCACGATCTCGTGACGCGTGGCGGAAATTTTGCTTCCGCAACCACCAGCACGAATCTCGGAACATCGCTATAAAAGAGGCCTCCTCGTTTCCACCGAGACCACTGCATCCATCCGCTCGAGCCCTAGCCTTCTCGCCTCCTCCAGATCTCACTCCTTCCGAGTTTTCCCAACCTCCATGGCCTTCGGTGCTCCTCTCTCCCCTGCTCAGGCCGACGAGCTGCAGCGCAGCACACTGCCACTGATGGGAACTGCGGCTTCCTCGATCGACACCGCCACTGCTAAAAGATCCACCGCCGCTGTGCCGAGCTCCTCCACCGTGGCGATCTCAGGCTGTGACGAGATCGCTTTTGCCCAAACCGCAGCATAAGCTGCGGCTGCGGTTGCAACGGCTACCGCGGCCGTTGACGATGCGGCCGAAGAGACGAGGGCCACCGAGGAAGAGGAAGAGGAGGAAGCCGACGACAACGAAGGCGCCACCAGCAACCCCACCCACAACTGGGTTTGCTCAGGGGTGGACGAAGGCGAGCTTGAAGGAATGGCGGCGGACGACGTCATTCCTCCGTCTTCAGATTCTGCTCCGACTTGGCGATCCGCCTTCAGGGATCCGGTTCCTACCCGATAAAAGACGAACGGGTACTTCTTTCCTCCCATATCGCCCGGGGTTTCTCTTTGCCGCCTTCGGCTTTCATGCTAGAGATCTTAGACCATTATGGTCTCCAGCTTCACAACATTACTCCCAACAGTCTCCTTTACATTTCCATCTTCGTGGCACTTTTCGAAGGCTACTTAGGATTAGCACCTAGGTTAGACTTCTTCAAGTACTGCTTCGGTGTAAAGAGGCAAACTGTGAATAAGGAGCTGCTGGTTGCCGGCTCCATAAGCTTCAAAATGCACCGGGATTTAGATTGGTACCCTCAGGTGCCAATCGTTGATTCGGCAAAGGGGTGGACTTCCACCTTCTTTTACTGCAATGATGTGGCGCCACCCAACAGATTGCAGGGGCTCGTCGCCTTCGAGGACAGAACCGGCATTCCCCTTCCCTCATGGAAGTAGAAGCCGGCGACAAAGATGCCGCCTGACCATGCCGCCATAAAGGCAAGGATTTCGGAGCTAACCTCCGGCTCTCCTCCCTTGACTAGGGAGGACACTATCATTTGCTGGATGAAGAGGCAAATCCAGCCCCTCCAGCACCGTACTCGCCTCCTGTGCGAGTACACGAACCAGAAGACTGATCCGATGCGGACCAGTAAAGAAGACTTGTTGGAAGACCTCTTTGAGGCGCGCTTCAACAAGTTGATCAAAGCCCGGCCTAACGAAGGTCGGCAATATGAAGAATCACGGCCAATGTACACGGCCGCCGATCCTCCCCCAAAGGTACTTTGTCCTAGTCGAACAAAGTTCAATTCTTCGGCTTTTTGGCTTTATTCTGACAGCTTAACATATGCTTTTATGCCAGATTCCCGGAGTTTCAGCTATCCGTCCCGCCTCTACGCCGAAATCCGGCAAGGCGGGTAAACAGGGCCACATCTCCTTTTCTTCAGCCGCTGCAGAAAGTCGGAAGAGGAAGAGCCAGTCTCTCACGATTGGTGTCAAGCCGTCTAATGACGATGACGCTCTTGCTGCGCTTAACATTCCCACCAAGAAGTAAGTTGACCAGACACCTCTCTTTTTGCTTACAGATGTAATGCCCCAAGATCGGTACTATGCAGACTTTAGCGTTCCCGCCAAATCCGCATAATAACGATCCTAGGACGCCCACCAGGCATAACGTGCACGTCGCAACACACACATTATGCGGGTGGAATTGTGATAACATTACAATAGTTCTCGATGGAACCCACAAAAGAGCATATATACAACAATGACTCACCGAGTCAAGAATACAAAAGATACAATACAAAGAATCAAGGAACAGCGGAAGCGAATAGTATCCGGCTACGGATAAGAATACAAATGTGGACTAAGAGTCCTGAAGATAAACGAAGGCACCATATCCCTGCCCAGGCCAAGCCGGAGGGATTCCCAAGCTAACGTCGTCAGACTTCAAACCTGTCGGCTGCATTGGAATAGCAGCCCCGAAGGGGTCAGTACTATAAACAATACTGGCAAGTAATACTCACAAGATATCAAAGCTGGAATTCCGGGGGAAGAGGGTTAGCGATTAAGGCGGCGGCAGCAGGACTAACAACTAATAGAGACACGCTACAACTTTCGTCTAAAAGAGACAAGGTAAGAGGGCGCATAAGGAACCAACTATACTAACACCAAACATAACCCAGCCAATTCCTTACCTGCCCGTTTATACCACGAGCAGCAAGCCCAAAGGCACTCACACAGTTGACAAATGTTATGAGTTATTATTCATGTAATCTAACTTACTAGTCAAGTTATGATCATTAGGTGCAAGTTGTATATGATCTTTTTAGCCAGCGCATTTCACCAAGTCGTCCATAACCACGGACAAGGCTTTTCGAAAAGATTTCACCCTGCAGGGATGCACCAATGAACCCACACGCATCGAAACACTCACTTAGAGGTGTACCGGTGGAGCGTTCGACGCAATACTTCCCTTCTCTACAAACAAGTCCAGGGAGCCACCTAGATAGGTCTGATCCACCTTGAGAGTCCAGCCGAAACTTCGAGGTGGGCCTAACCGATGCGCACACGGCTTCGGGAGGAACACTCATACGATTGCCCTCCTTCCACATGCGGTAAACGCCCATGCCACAAACCCTATCATAAAGTAACCACGTAACCATCATCATCTTACCGTCTCGTCATCATCATCGTTGTACGCACGCAAATGGAAACACCCGAACTACTTATGGCACCTGGACAGGTTTGAGGATCTGGTAATAGATTGCGGGGAGGCCCATAGAACTCCCACATGTGGTTAGTGCGCTCAGTCTTGGATCAGCGGAAAAGAACTCGGGTCCTAGGCGACACTAGCAGAACAAAAACACCACGATTGGCCTTCCGCCGGTGCCTTATCTTTATTATATTATTCCCATCGTAACAGAAAATAAAGATTACCATTTTAGTTGAGCCTAACTATCATGTTAACAACAAGACTAGATAAAGAGATAACATGACTCAAGCAAAGCACCTAAGCATGCACTAGGACTCGCAAGGCTAACAAGGTAAACAAGCAACAGGGTAATAGGATGTGGGGTGTGGCTATATCATGGCTGCTAGGTAAACATGCAAATAGGATCGAGACACAAGCATCGTGACATAAGGCTAGCAAGGAACAAAAGATAGGAGGAGTAAGAGACAGAAAACAAGCAACGATAGCAAGGGAGTATCACTTGCCTGCAATCCGGTAGAGGTAGCAGAACCTGTTGTTGCTCATATCAACTCATCGTCCTATTCCCGAAGAAGCAACGAACACCGGAAACATAAAAGATGCATTTTACTTCTACGGCAAAAGAACCGGCATGTTGATGATATGTATGCATGAAAAAATAAATGTGATTCAAATTTTATTCCCCTAACACATTGCAAAGCATTTTAAATGGGATTGGTGCATAATATAGATGCATCGGACAAATCCCATAATTCAATTTAGTTTTTTTAATTCAACTAAATGGATAAAGGTGCAATGTCAATTAATGATGCGTGATTTTATAAGATACGCATATAGGGTATAAGGGTGTAGGGTTTGGGTCACACATCGGTTCGAGGGATCTTCGGATTCGGAGCCACCGTCTTCGAGTCGTGTAGTCGAAGTAGTCGTTCTGTCTGGAGTCGAGGTAGTCGACGTCGTGTAAGTAGCCGAAGTAGTCGTGGAAGTAGTCGTTCACGGGACGTCGTCGTGGCGGACCTTGGCGTTCCGGGCTTCGGGGTCGACGGGGTTCCACGGTGTCGGGGATTGGGGATCTTGTCGGGTTCCGGTGTCGAGGTAGACCTTGGTGGCATCATCGGGGATCGGACTTGGCAACATGGAGAATCACGTCGGAGACGTCGGGGAACGGCTTCACGGTGAGGACGTCCGGGTTGACAACACAGAGGAGCGCACACGGGTCTTCACGACGGGAAATAGGGATCGGGAAACACGGGCACGCGGCCACATGGAGATGGACACGACCGGGCATGAAGGAACACTCGGACACAACACCGGGAAAGGGCAGCACACACAAAACCGAGGCTGCACGGACACTACCATGAGGAGAGCAGCACCGGGACGGACAACCGGAGCAGGGTGCGGCCAGGAGGAGACGCAACTGGCCGGTGGCGACGAGGACGTACTGTAGCAGGCGCTGCCGATGGGCTGCTGGTTCCTGCGGGAAAAACATTGAACACGTGATGGGTGGCCGCAGGACGGAGCAAGGGCGCGGCCAAGGCGTGGTCGCGGGCGAGCTTGCCGGGGAAGGGAGCCAGAGGGCCAGCCGGGAGGAGAGGAAGGGGAGGCGCGGCCGCGGTGAGGTGCAAGGAGCGCGAGCTGGAGGACGACGGGGACGAGGGAGAGCTCGGGATGGGGAGAAGCGGTGCTCGTGTCGGGGAAGGAAGGGGACCAGGGGAACGGCGGCGCGGCGGCGCGACGCGGTCGAGCAGGAAGAGAGGGGCACGCGATGGGGAAAAAGCAGGGAGGCCGGCGGCCATGGCGAGTGAGGGTTGGGGAGAGAAGGAGATGCGGGCGGCGTCGAAGGGAAGGGGCAAGGCGATGAGGTGCGGGTGGTGGCCGGAGCGGAGAGAGGAGCCGACACGGGTGGAGGGGCTCGGGTGCGTGGAGAGGAGTTGATGCGGGAGGAAGAAGAGATAAAAGGAGAGGGGAAAAGAAGGAGAAAAGAAAAGAAAGGGAGAGAGAGAAAAAGAGAGAGGAGGGGGGAAAAGGAAAAAGGGTAGGTGGAAGGCCACTTTCGCGAAACAGAAAAAGATGGGGAGGGTGGCTGCAAAAAGGCAGGGGGTAGGAGGAAAACTGCCAGGGGAAACCCTAGGGTTTGGAGGTTAGGTGGGCTTGGGCCGCTCTCTCGCATCTCAAAACATTTATTTTTCTGACCAAATAATTTGGCAAAAATAATTTTAGAAAACGGAGACGACTGTCTCGGCAAAACTTTTTTGACAATTTTTGCAAAATAAAAATAGGGTTTAATAAAAATAGTTTTTGCTGCCAAAATATGCGATGCGCATGATGCTGATGTCATGATGATGCAAAAATAAAACAAACAAAATCTAATTTGGGGAAACCCTGGGACATTACAACAGATTTGCCGGCTTTTCCATGCCTTAACTCTTGAATGCGTAGGCTGAAGAAAGGCGCACCTTTGAAAATAAAGGCGATGGCCGTGCGGAGGAAAACTTCTCCCGCCGTTCCTCCCCCTACTCCGTCTATGTCCACGCCGGTGGCTGCAGAATGTCCGGCTGCCCCCTCCATGTCGGCTGGGCCTATTCTAGGGAGAGCCAGATCCACTCCTGCTGGCGAGTGGACGCAATTGACGGGGAAGGTTACCATGCCTTCCTTTCAAACCAGGGCTGAATCTACGGCTAATGATGCCCCGGCCTTGCCTCCAATCAAGGAAGAGGCTTTTGATGAAGACGACCGTATCAAGCTGGACTTCCAGAGTCGGTTCATGCCGGCTCCCCGCCTAGCCCGCAAGAAGGGAACCACCCTCCGGGACAACGAGCCAGGCGAATCCCGTGCTTATGACACGTACGATGTCATAGACATCTTGGAAGATCGGCATAACTCCTTTGCCGAAACTTTCGAAGTCGGCCTTTCCATGCTCCGCGAGCATTATCACGTATTTTACTTGCCCCAGTAGCCACCGAGCACTATGCCGGGTTCGATTATTCGCAACACGACGTAGTGGTCCGAGCCAAAGTGCAACTAGTTTTGGTAATCCTAGCCCCCAAGTAATAAGGCGTCTGGTGTTTAGACGGCTTAGTGCTTCAGAGTAGAATCATACTAGCCCCCGATGATTAGAATCCTTTTCCCAAGCCGGCTTAATCTTCAACTTAGCTTATAGCTTTAGTGTTTCCTTACGCAGATTCATCGCCGCATTGGTGCTGAAACGATCAACTTTTTGGGTGCGAGGAATAAGGAGATACACCATCTGAAGACTGAGCTGGCTAACAGGGATGCCATTATTGCCGGCTTTGAAGCTGATCGCGTCACATACCAAGGTACAAATTTGCGAAATAGTTTTAAAGTCTTTTGCACCCGACTTTTTTCTACTACTGACAATATGTTTAATATGCCACAGACGCCATCAACAAAGCTAAGGAGATTGCCGACAATGTGGGCAACCTTGACCGGCTCCGCGACGAGAACATTGAGCTTAATAAGCTAAACCAATCAATGTCGGCAGAGCTCAAGACAGTCAAGGAGAGTCTGAGGAAAGCCAAGTGATGCATCTAAAATGCATACATGAACTTTGCACTATAATAGTTATATTCCATTCATATTTGCATCATATAAGGGGTATATTACTGTTATTTAATGATTTTTGATAATTTATAATGATTTCCCCTTTATATGGAATTAATCCTGCGCAGGCAGAAAACCCCTATTTCTTTCTTTATTTGTTTCAGGACCTTAACGACGTCATAATGAGCTATAAATTTAGGGGAGTCATTATTTTGGAAGGAGAAGATTTAGGAGCGAAAGAAGTCAACGAACGGAGGCCGAAGGACCAAAAGGGGGGTCCCACGCGGCTACAGTACCAGGCCGCGTGGGCCCATCCAATTTGGCCCTCGTGGCCCCGTTTGCATCGATCCTTCAACCAGAAGCATCCTCGTGACCTAAAAACACCTATATAAAAGCCCCCCCGACGTTTTCCAGAGGGAGGCGGCAGAGAAACACAAAACCAGAAATAGAGAGACAGAAGGCTACCACCGGAGAAGATCGGAGGGGGGAAACACCGCCGGAATCACCTCCGGAGGTCTTCTCCACCCCCCCGGAGTCTCCATCAACACCACCGCCAAGACGAGCACCATCTCCATCACCATCTTCATCACCATCTTCGTGATCCACTTCATCCCCCTCATAGTTTGAGATTGGTTGATCCCTAGCCATTGTCTAAGTGCTATTTTACATGTTTGTGAATTGCTACTTGTCATTGTTTTGTGGGGAGATCATAGTTTCAGATTGTGTTGTATCACTTGTACCAGTGAATCATATCATGTCTTGGCGTTGTGGGTAGTTCTCTCATGTTCCTGGGGCATAGGATGAATTGGCAATGATTTTTATATAACATGTGTTGGTATCTTGTCTAGTTTTTATCTTTGATGTAATTCTATGATGGTGTTGTGCGAACGTCGACTGCATATCACTTCACCTATATGGGCTCATAGGAGAACACTATGATGTAATGAATTGAGGAGGTCTTAGGGGGACATGTAAACCTGAGACCAAGTTATGAAGTTACTTTATGGGGTATTAGTATCGGGGCCCTTAAAGATTAATGCTATGGTGGGACTTTATGTCTTAATAACTCTTGTGTAGTCATTTACTTGGCAGCATGATCCATCATAAGAGGTTTAGTTTATTCATTTAGCTATTCCTAATTATGGCTCCGTCCAAAGAAGATTAAAACTTGACAAAATGTTTACCTTGTTGTTCTAGAAATATTTATGCCATGAAGTCTAAGTAGCCCTTGGGAACTCTCTCCACCTATAAGAAACACACACTTGAGCTTGTCCTCTTGCTGCATAGAGGATTGGGCTTTCTCTCTTTGAGAGCTTTCACTTGTCATATTGCATTCTCAGCATTTTACTTTCTTGCAAACTCTACACCAAAAACCCAAAAACACTTGCATCATTAAATCATTTTAGTTTGTCTAGTGCATAGATAATAAGGGAGGTGACACTCTTATTTGAGAGGATAAATACTTATACCTTCTACTCCTCATGGGATCGATACTATACTTACACATCGAAGACTTCAACGATCCCCTATACTTGTGGGTATCAAGACGTTTTCTGGCGCCGTTGCCGGGGAGTGTAGCGCTTAAGTTTTTATTCTTGTTTGCACTAGATTTTTATTTTCAGTTTTGCATATACTCTAGTTTACTTTCAGTTTTGCATTTAGTTTAGTTTTACTTTCAGTTTTGCATTTATCAAAAACCCCAAAAACAAAATAAAAAAATGGAAAACTACTCCCTCCGTCCAAAAATAAGTGTCTCAAGTTTGTCAAAATGTGGATGTATCTAGACATGTTTTTATGATTAGATACATCCATATTTTGACAAACTTAAGATACTTATTTTGAGACGGAGGGAGTATTATAAAAATGCCAGGATAGCTGCTGAATTTAGACAATTAGAAGAAAGGAAAAGATTAGGAGGCTATATAGAGCTCCTAAATGAAATTGCTAGAACGTTGCTCAATTTTCATAAGGAAGAAACTTGTTGCTCTGAATACTCTAGACACTTTGAATTCCAATGCCCTTCCAATAAAGATGAACCTGTTATTGCAACTTATCACACAGGAAATTATGCTCACTTAGGGATGGAAGAAGTAGAGCAATTTGTTGTTTTTATGGCAGCCTATGAATTATACACCTTCATTGAGGAACATGAAACCTGCCCTATAGCTTCTCAATTTAAAATTTTTATTGATCCTCTCCTTGAGCTCTGCACACTTCAATTAGATGAAAATATCTATGTTATTGACACAACGAAGAGAGCTACCCAAGAAAGATCTAACGTTTTGCAGGAAGAAGAAGATGAAAATATAAGCTTGGAAGAAGAAATATGCGAAGAAGAGGACAAAAACCTAAGCTTGGGGATGTCCATGCAGCCCCAAGAAGAAGACAATGAAGAGCAAAAAGATGATGAAAATGATGAACAACTAGAGACTGAAGAGAGGAAACATCCACCTTCACCACCTATGGATGAGGGTAACACTCAAAATTTGGTTGATGATAAACTTTGCTTTTATGATTCTGATGATGAGGAAGAATATAAACCTATGCCTAATGAGAACATTATTGATAATGATTTTAAAAATGATGAAGAATATGGTTTAGACATGCTATATGATAATGCTTTAGATGATGGTCCTATGCTTATTGATAATCCTCCATGTTTAGTTGTTACTACTTTATGTGAGGATAAAAATGATATACTTGCTGCTTGTGATAATACTCTCACTCATGAGAGTCCTACTTTGTTTCTGAACTCCCCGATTCACACCCTGGAAGAGAAATTTGCTTATGTTGAGAAATACTTATGTGGTTTGCAATTATCTTTAGTTCCAAATATTTGTTGCAACCATGATATTAAACTTTATATTGATCTTAATAATTATTTTGAAAGAGGGAAGCATGCTAATGAATTACAAAATAAATTTAATGATCCTCTTTATGTGCCTATATTATCTAAGTTGAATGATTCTTGTGATTCTATGGTTGAATTTATTTCTTCTACTTGCAACTATTATAAAAGAGGAGGTACTAAGAACCCTCTTTATGCTTCTAATAAATATATGCTGCAAGTTACTACTGTTAATATGCATTTTGAAATTTCTATTTATTGTGATTCATTCATATATAAAATGCCAATGCATAGAAAAAGAGTTAGACTTAAAAGTTAATGGTTTAATGATTTGTGGTGTGTTCCTTATGCTTTAACTTCCAATTCTGTTTGGGCACACCTTTATATCTTGAGAACTTGCAAAATAACTTTACCTATTGTTTACTAACAATTAGTTTAATATTTTCATTTTATATAAAATTTGGGAAATTAAATGAGAAGGATGAGTAATGGAGATGTTGGGGTCGACCTTGAACATGTGTTGTTCATGCCAATAGAACCATTGCAAAGTCTCTATCATTAAAACTTCTCCCAAAGCTAAAACTAAATAAATAGAGTCAAGGTGTTTGTTTACTACTGTAACCACACCTTTGTATCTTATTTTTCATCTTAATGGCAAGCGTAATCTCTTTTGAAAGATAAGATTGAACAATAGTGATTTGCTGTCCAGAAAACAGATTCCTAAGCTTCACTGCGAAATTTTTTAAAAATCACAGAAGAGGAATTTTGACCTGATATTTTATGAAAGCATTATTAAGCTATTAATACACATTTCATTAGTTCAAAGTTTTCTGATTTGAGCAACGTAAGTGCCTCTGAAAATTCACTCTTTATGGGCTGTCCAGTTTTTGACAGATTGTCTTTATTTTGCATTACTCTCATTACTAGTGTTTTGTGTGGTTCTATTGATCAAAGAGCAATACACAACCATAGTAATAGTAGATAATGTTTAGAATCAAATCATGATATGTCTTTGCTGTACCTATGGAGACTTAATTTATGGAGACACTAACCCCTCTAATCAAGTTTTACGATGAGTTATGTGTGAAGAGAACTTTCAAGTGGAAGAGTTGAGGGTGATAAACAAAGATCAAGAGGGACAAACACTCAAGCTTGGGGATTACCCCTAGGCTCACTCTACATACAAGAATTTAAGCTTGGGGATGCCAAGCCACCTCGCTCCAACCATCTTGATATCAAGTAAGTAAGCCTAGCTATATGGCTATAAAGAAAGCGCTTTACGGGAGGCAACCTGGTTGTTTTTACTTTTGATTTTCTTTGTGTCCTCTTGCTGTAACAAGAGAATTAGTTTTTAGTTTAGTTTCTGGAATAATTAATAAAGTGCCAAGTTTTACCCATTTTGGTTTGAAAAAGTTGCTATTTCTATTCGGAAATTTTATTCCTGCATGGAGTCTGTGCACGGTTTGATTTTTCATTCTTATTCTGTAACTCCGAATGAGCTGAGATTTTAGCTGTAACTGCAACTTTTCATCCTCTGTATGCCTGAACTTTTTTAAAAAAAATCGACCAGTTTAAGTAGGACAGAAAAATACGTTTTTTTGCTGTTGTTTTTCTGGACAGATTTTGTCCCATAATGTTTTATACATAGTTTGAACTTTTGAGTTGATCCAATTGAGTTTATGAGTAGGCACACAACACTATACACTCTCTGATCATCCATATGAATTTTAGTCCATGGATTATATGCAGCAAGAAACTTGTTTATTTATCTTTATTATCCATGCTATAATTGTATCAATTGGAAACATAATACATGTGTGGAATATAAACAACCAGGTGTCCCTAGTAAGCCTCTACCGGACTAGTTCGTTAGTCAAGAGATGGTTAGAGTTTCCTAACCATGGACTTGTTATAGTCACTGTAGCGTCCTAACCCCAGAGTTATACAGTGAAACGTTGTGCAACCGGTCATGCTACACAATCAAGGGTTACTGGGGTTACCAATCCCAGGCCAAAACACATTGGCAGGCGTGCTCGGAATACATCATCGGCACACAACACCTCGATCATGCCATAAGCTCGGACATCGCTTTCACGTATAACAAAGAGACCAAGACCGCAGAACAACTGGCACATCATAGACTCTACGACACAAAGAGATCATAGTTCAACTCATATAATTGAGAAACATAGCAAATATCACAATCAGAGGTCGCAGACCCATCATTACATCAAGCGGAAAACAAATATAGTTGTCTAACAACAAGATCCAAATTATGGCCTAAGAGGCCTACAGATAAACATCCCGTGCCAGCCTGTTCCAAACGTCCCAAGCTGCCACCTGGGAACCCCAGACTACTCGTCGATGTCAATGAAGAACCCACCTTCCAGTTCGGTGACGTCCTCCTCTGAAACAAATAATAATCAACAAAGCAAGCCTGAGTACGACGTACTCGCAAGAATTAGTAGGGCGATATAGGCCCGATGCTGACGGAGGCTCTACTGCTGTATAAGTGGTTGTTTTGCATAAAGCTAGTTTTTCCTTCCGAAGACTAGGACTCATGGCATCGTCTAATCAGAAGGTTTTCATAAGGGGATAAGATAGTAACTTTTCTCTTTGGTTCTCAATGAACCATTTGTAGCCAACACCAACTCATCTCCACCAAGGCACTCCCTCGAATCACCCTCGAGGAAATGAACCTTTATCACACGTTGATTATGCAACCTCTAGCTGCCATTTGATTAAAGGTTCAGGTTCTCTATGATCTCACCTATCTCACCAAGATTTGTCCATAACCGTGGACACGGCTTTTCGAAAAGATTAAACCCTGCAGGGGTATACTGTTTTTAGCCACCGGTACCGTCCGACCCCTTGCCTACGTAATTAGCTCTCTTCCGGGGAAAGCTGGCAGGGCGGGCGCGGTTAAACCTTTACAAAGCACGAGACTATCCAAGGGTCATCGTGACGATAGGAAAAGTTCAGCACCTATTTCAACACCCTGCCCCATCGCCACTCCTATCACCATCATCATCATCATCTTCTTTTTCATCACCAGCCACACACTCGCAAATGGAAAGCGCAGACTAGAGGACCCTTGGATACGCCCGCACAAATTATTCGGTTAAAGGGGATTCCATATGTCCCCACCATTGGAAGCACGCTCGGTTCTTGGTTCGGTCGATAAGAACTCACACCTAGGCGGCCAGAATGAGACAAAACACCAACGACCTTGTTGGCAACTCATCCAAGCCTTTTATCAAATTAATTATTGACACAAGTATCCACCACTGTCCGAGCACTCCATCCACTTCACAAGTATGGAAATAATCAACAGACAACTCTAGCATTCGACTAAGCATGGCTAAGCATATCTAAGCATGACACACAACAGATATGATTTATCTCAGGCCAACACTTCAACATATGGTTCATAGGTGGGAAAACAGATAATGGTTCAGGGAGCATGCAAGTGATAGGATATTATATACACTGACCAAAACTTGTCACCAGAATCGAATGCAGTAATATGGTGGATAAAATACTTGGGTAATAAGAGATATGCCAAGAAGGTTAGGTTAGCTCTTGCCTTGCTGGTAGTACTGGTCGCGCTGGTTGTCAAGGTATTGTGGTGGAACCTCGACTCCAGAATCTACCGAAACACAAACAAGACAAGAAAGAAATAAATAACACGAATACACGGTGCAATGCACAATCATGATGATATGGTCATATTATGCATTGGAAAGGTATTGGGCATGTCCCACAAGTTAAATGGAACCCCTAAATTAAATATTGCAATTAACGGGTTAAAACTCCATCTTTAACTTAGTGATTTGCGTTATTTATCAAAACGTCCAGTACTGAAATATGGGTCCTAAATGCACAAAAATGACATTATTAGATAGACCTTGTTCCACTGATCGTTTTGGTACCTTGTTTGCAATTTTCCGATCAACGACGAATAAATGGTGATTTAAACGGTTATGCGATTTAAATCATTCTAACGATTTCGAAATTAACATCAAAGGAAAATTTGTTTGCATGCTGTGATATTAACATAGGTAGATAGCATTTGCTTTTCTGGTCATTTTGGTATATCATTTGCAATTTTTGAAGTAATATTCACCAAGTTATGATATTCCCAAAAATTGATTTAAATCTGCCATTTTCTTGAATTTTAATAAAAAGCAAGTTAAATGCTCATTATTGCATGGAAAATGGAACTAACATTTAGATGTTGTTTTCCTGAACATTTTGAGAGCTTAACCATAATTTTTGGACAAATATTCATAAAGTTATGGAATTTCCAAAATCAACATTATTTCTGCCATTTTAGTATTCAGCAGATAAAGGCAATTTATTTTGACCAATTAATTTATCCAAAGGTACTAACAGATAGGCATTTTATTGCTGAGCATTTTGACATATTATTTGTAATTTTTGGACAAGTGGTTCAAAAGTTATTCAAATTCAAAGTTCAATTGAATTTTCTGCCATTTTAACATTTTACAGAAATTGGGCCGAAACATTTTCTACCGGGGCTGGGCTAGCCACAGAGGCTGACCGGCGGGGCCGGCCAGGCTGGCGTCCACGTCGGCGCACAGGCCCAGTGGCAGGTTTGACCGGCGGAGGGGCGCCACGACCGGCGCGGGCGCGCGGCGGCCGGCGGCCTGCCGATCACGCGCTCGTCGATCTACGGCGACCTAAACCTAACGAGGGGCATGGTTGGGGTGTACGTGAGGAGGCGAGCTAGGTGGCGGCGGTAGGGACCAAATGGTCGCCGGAAAGGACGCCGGCGACGAGCCACGGCGGAGGCCCGGTTCGGCCGACGGCGAAACGGCGACCCAGAGTGAGAGAGAGAGGAAGGAGATGTCCGTTAGGACCGTGAGCTCACCCTGAAGGTGATGGCGACGACGGCAAGGCCGGAGGAGGGACGACGGCGACGCGGAGGTGCTCGACGGCGGCGACCCGAGGCGGAGAAGACACGGGCGGCAACGGCGACTGCGGGGCTCCCGGCTCGATTCGCTTGGCGGGGAGGGAGAGGAGCTCGAGGCGGAGCGGATGGTGCGGCCCGATCTGTTCCTAGCGGCCTGAGTCGACGGCGATGTGCGGCGGCGCTCGGTTCAGTCCACGGCCATGCGCGGCTCGATCTAGGGTTAGGGTTTCGGTGCCGGTGGGGGAAAATGAGGGGCGAGAGAGGAGCTAGGGCAACGGGGAACCTTCTTATCCACCGATGGAGGCCAGGGTGCGTCGGGGACGAGCGGCTACAGCGTGAAGGAGATGGAACTTTTGCAGATAACCCCCTGCCTATTTTCTGTCTTTTCTGTTTTTATTTCTAAATTGAAAACAGCAAGTTTGGTGATTTAATTAATGCCTTTAGACATATTCAAAAATTCTGAAATTATTCAGGGAGGCTCCTGATAAGATAAGGGAGCTCACCATATTTTTGTTCTGAATTTTTGAAAGGTTTAAGTTGGTTTCAAATTCAAAGTTGATTTGCAACTATTTGAAGTTCCCATTTTTAATTGAGGCCTTTAAACCTTTTTATAAAATCTGGAAAAAATCACAGAGCCAATATATATTATTTGGAACTTGTGATAAAATTTGCAGCCCATTTGAAAAAAATTTCCTGTGTTAATATTTCAGAATTTGCTCTCTTGCATTTTGGGCTTCATTTAAATATTTGCTCTTGCAATTGCATTAAATTTTGCAACAATTATATTTGTAGTTGTTGGAACTTCCTGAAAAATATGGAAGCTCTAGAATATTTTGTTTTGCCCATTGGAGCAATTGCACTTGACTTGGGAATTTTAGGAAGTGTTTGATTCCTTTTAATGATTTCTATTGTTTGCAATATTTAACTTAGCAATTTAAATATGTATGCCATGATGCAATGAAAAATAAAAAGTGAAAATTTGGCCCATATTTTAGGGTACCAAATCTGGGCTGTTACAATTCTATCCCCCTTACAAGAATCTCGCCCCGAGACTCCTAGAGTAGGAAGAGGGAGGAGGGAAACATGACAACCCTCAACTTTAACGATCTTCTCGATCCCACGATGATCTTCCTTGTTGCAGAGAAAAGGTAGCAAGCATGACGTGCCGACGAGAAACAGAAGATAGTTCAAGGGGACAGACAAGTTCTCTCCATAAGCCATTGGGGAAAACTAGGAACAACTTGACCATACAAAGGTCGAGCAGAGGATAGGAGAATGACCGAGAGACATTTTTAGCAACACCACGTTAATGTTCTCCTTGATGTTCTAGATACCACTATCAGGCTTCGGAAAAAGCCTTCCATAGGTCATCAAGTGAAGGTCGGACCTTTAAGATTTCAAAGAGACCATAAGGGCAACTTCTAGAATAAGTAGCACAAAATCCTCATGGAGAGTGGTTTGATTTTACGAAAGGCAAGAGGATATCACAATAGACCTTCCAGTTAAGTAGGGCAACCACAACCTCAAACTTGCCGGATTTACACAAGGCCTACGTCATACTCTTAAAAACACCAACCATCATTTCTGATTGAGATTCAGATTTGGTTAAGCGTGCGGATATTTCGGACTTGACATGTCCAAGGGAGGAGTTACAACGGTTAACGAGAGGTAAGGATTCTCAAGATTTGACTACAGTGTCAAGTTCCAGAACACTAGCTAGATTGCGAGAGGAAAGCTGCTTTTCCACGCGAAACGCTGTGATCTGTAGAGTTTTGACACGAATCTAACTCGTTGACCGAAACTGGACACATGAACGAATGGACTTGGTAGCACAGTCAAACTCGGCTTGATGATCAGATTACCAATCATGCTAAGAGCGCCATCAAAGTCCTTGGATGTCAAAGCAATATCAATTGCTAAGAATGTCCGATTTCCACATCGATATGCATCCTCAACAATCTCGAGCCCGAGTAGCTCGGAGGTAGATGGATAAGGAAGGGTAAGAGCATCACTTCATCCGGTAAGTCATGAGACTAAGCACGACATCTGGATATAAAAGAGTGTGACACTCCAAGGTTGAACAGAACAAAAGATAGACAAGCCTCTTATTCTACGGATTACAATACTTTGACCTGGTCGAGAAATGGACAAGGTACCGGAGTTTGTTTCTCATAACTTTATGACCAATTTTTCCATGGTCATTATCAAAAAGTCATAAACGAGCATATTTCTTGTAGTGTTAGCAATTTAAATATGTATGCCATGATGCAATGAAAAATAAAAAGTGAAAATTTGGCCCATATTTTAGGGTACCAAATCTGGGCTGTTACAGTCACTTGATAACGGAGTCACATCATTAGGAGAATGACGTGATGGACAAGACCCGATAATAAAGAGTTGCAATTGATCATGTCACACAAGTTTCATTGCTAACATATTTTGTATGCCAAGTATAGTTTTCTTAGACCATGAGATTATATCACTCCCGCTTACCGGAGGAATACTTTATGGACATCAAACATCGCTTCGTAACTGGGTGATTATAAAGGTGGCTTTCAGGTATCTCCGATGGTAGGTTCTTGGGTGATATCTATCAAGAGTGGGATTTGTCCCTCCATGTGACGGAGTAGAATATCTCTGGGCCCACTAGGTAATATAGCATCTGGAAAGTTTGCAAACGTGTGATTAGGAGTAATCACGGAGATCCTATATTATGGACAAGTAAAGAGAATTTGCCAGGTAACGAGATGGAACTAGATATGGAGATATCGATGATCAAATCTCGGGCAAGTTAAATATCATGAGACAAAGGGAATCATATACGAGATTAAGAATCTTCGGCATCATGGTTCAATCGATAAGGAACTTCTTTGAATATGTAGGAGTCAATATGGGCATCCCGGTCCCGCTATTGATTATTGATCGGATCATGTCTGCATATTCTCGAACCCGTAGGGTCACACACTTAACGCTCCGATGTAGCTAGGGTTTGCGATGAGATAATTGATGGTATGAACGAATATTGATTCGGAGTCTCGGATGAGATCCTAGACGTCACGAGGAGATCCGGAAGAGTCCGGAGAATAAGATTCATACAAGGAAAGTGGTTTCCGGAGGTGTCGGAAAAGTTCCGGGATTTTCTGGAAGGGTTCCGGAATTTTCTGAAAGGTTCTAGAATGGGTGTGGACCCACATGGGCCAAAGTGGTGGTGCAGCAGCCCTACTGGGCTGGTCGCACCATGGCAGGCTGGCAGCCCACTTGGCCCAGCCGGCCAACATATGGAAAAAGGGAAGTGGAGGCCTAGTCCATCTAGGACTCGGCTTGCTTGGGGGCCAAGGCACCCAAGGGCAGCCGGCCTTAGATGGGGCACCCCAGCCCTTGCCCTAGCCGCCACCTATATAAGGTGGGGTGCGGCCAAGGGAGGAGCACTTGAAGCCTTGGCCGCCGGCCTCCCCTATGCCCTAGCCGCACCCACCTCCACCTCCTCCTATCTTCCTCGTGTACGGCTTGGCGAAGCCCTGCTCGCGGGAGAACCCCACCATCAACACCATCACACCATCGTGATGCTGAGATCCATCTAGCCACTCCCTCCTTGCTTGCGGGATCAAGAAGGCGAAGTCTACATCGAGCCGTACGTGTGCATACCGCGGAGGCGCTGCTCGTGCGGTGCTTCATCGGATTGGATCACGAGGATAATACATCTACTCGCGACTAGATACGTCTAGTTGCAGGGATCGACTAGCCAACCCCTTGATACGTGTCAAACATATCTATAATTTTTGATTGATCCATGCTAGTTTTGTGATGTTGTCACATGTTTTTATTATCATATTAATCATTTTTATGCATTTTGTCGGACTAACCAATTGACAAGATGCCTAGTGCCAGTTTCCTGTTTTTGATGTTTTTGTATTTCAGAAAGTCCAGCACAGGAATTATCGTCGGATTGCGCTGAAAATTTACGGAGATTTTTTATGCGACGGAAAGAACTAGAGGACCAAAGGGCAGCCTGGGGGGCACCCAGGGGCCATAGGCGAGTGGCGTCCACGGCCCCCCCTAGGACCCGTGGGTGGGGCCCGCCCCTACGCTCTGGGCACCGCCTCGGCCCCCTCCGACGCCTATAAATTCCCTTTAACCCTAAAACCGACGGGGCGGCCATTATTTTCCAGAGAAGTCATCTCAAACCCTAGTTCGGGGGTGATTCTAAAGCAGATCCCGGCACTCTGCCGGAGGGAAGATCGATCCCGGAGGGCTCTTCATCGCCATGCCTTCCTCCGAGATGATTTGTGAGTAGTCCCACCTAGGACCATGGGTCCATGGTAGTAGCTAGATGGTAGTCTCTCTCTCTCTCTCTTGTGCTTCATGTCTTATGATCTTGTGAGCTGCCTAACGTGATCAAGATCGATTATTGTAATGCTATGTGATATGTTTGTTGGGATCCGATGGATTATAAAGTTATGATCAGATTGTGCATGATTCTTATATGTTGATTTATGTTCTTGCATGCTCTCTGATGTGCGTAGTTACTTTGGCCAAGTGATTGTGTGTATCTCCAAGAGAGGGTATTTATGCTAGATAGTGGGTTCATGCCCCCTTTTGTTCCTGGGCACGAGTGACAGAAACGTCTAAGGGCGAGGGTGTGCTGTTGCTACTAAGGGTAAAACAGCAGTGTTAATGTCTCTTTTGATATTAGTATTGCTTACTTCATGCGCTTTACTTAATGCAAATGTCTGTTGCTTGCAACTTAATACCGATGGGTGACACGCTGGATAGCGATCCCACGGTGGACTTTTTAGACAAAGATGAAGTTGGACTCAACGGTCTTTGTTCATTCATGATGCCTACTTAAATATTATCATGTTCTCTTTGTCATAGCTAGATTAAGTTTTGTGTTATAATCTAGTCAATTGCCCAGCTGTAATTTGTTTACCCATCATATGATTGTTCTATTTACTTGAGAGACTCCACTAGTGAACCCATGGCCCCCGGTCCATCTTTTTACATTGAGTGCAACCTTTATTCATCACTTTTCATCATCATTACTCCACTGGTCCATTTTCATATTTCATCTATTTCACTATACAATTAACCGCTTTGTTTTCTGCGAGACCGGAAAGATTGACAACCTTTCCGCCGTTGGGGAAAAGTATTTTGGTTGAGTGTGTGCAGGTCCACATCTGCTGAAGATTAAGCGCCAGATATCTTCAACATTCACTTTGTTGTTGATTTCAAGGTTCTACTGGTTCGATAAATCCCGGTTCGTTATCGAGCGAAAACTGCTGCTTGCTACATCTGCGCCTTCGCTTGGGGCACCACCCAACTCTTCATCAGTAGCAATCAAGCTCTTTTCTGGCGCCGTTGCCGGGGTCTTGGAGCTACATCAAGGGGAGTCTCATACTCTCAATCACTTTACTTTGTTTTTGTCTTGCTTGCTTTATTTCTCGTTTAGTTTATTTTTCTTGTTGCAAAATTTTAAAACCCAAAAAAATTAGTGTAGTCCTTTATCCTGTTTTATTAGTATGCTTAGTTCTTTGGTTGTTCTTAATGACTACTTTCTTTGAAACTAGATCTTGTTGTGGTTTCACAGAAGATCAACAAAAATATTATAAGGAACACCACTTGTCGCAAAAAGGGAAACTACTTTGGGAATTTCTGAAAAAAGTGAACTTGTATGCTGAAAATATAAGTTTCCTCTATGATATAAAATGTTCTTGTGGGAGGCGCACTCCACACCTCCCCTTCCAATGTCAGGACAATGAAAATGAAACCTTAGCTTCTTATGCTAGGGAAATTTTTGATTTCTTTGATGTTAAACAGATTGAAGAATTTGTTGCTTTTAAGGGTGCCTATGAAATTGCTTCTTTGTTGGAGAACATTGATAATGCTCGTTATCAAACTGAGAATTTTACTATACTAAAATATTGCTTTGAGAATTACAACAATAATTATTATATTACCGAATATGTTAACAAAGTCTCTCCTCCAAAAGGAGAGACCGATGCTTTGCAGGAACCTATGGAGGAGGAAATTGCTGAAACTAAGATCCCATTAGGTGAAAAAGAGGAGGAGAGTGAGGAACAAAAGGAGGTGCTACCTTCTAATGAAAGTAACTCTTTAACTCTTACTTTGTATGATATGCAACAACTTCCATGGCTCAAGAAAGACAAAAATAAACTGTCAAATGCTTTTCCTATTGTTATTTGTGATGAATTTAATGATACTCCTTTTTCTATGCCTCCAATTGATATTTATGATAATAAAAGCATGTTTTATGTGATAGCTACATCGTTGAATTTGTTAATAATGCTACTGAAAATTATTATGAGAGAGGAAAATATGGTTGTTGGAGTTCTCATGTTATTAAGACACCTCTCTTTTTGTTGCAAGTTTTGAAGTTGCACTTGCTTTGTCTTCCTATGCTACTAGCTTTATGCTCCAATGAATTATTTTCGTACAAGATGTCTATGCATAGGTAGTGGGTTAGGCTTAAATATGTTTGGTATTTGTTTCTTGATGCTCTCTTTTGTCAACTCTTACTTTTATTAGGGCATCATTGAAATCATTGCGCTTAGCTAAAAGGCGTTAAAGAAAAGCGCTTGTTGGGAGGCAACCCATCTTTTACTTTCAGTTTGCTTTTTTACTTTTCTTGAGTCTTGAAGTTGTTGTCTCTGTAGCAACCTCATTGTATCTTTTTATTTTGGTTTTTTGTGCCAAGTTTAGGCCTCTAATGCATTGAAAGTGCGAGGTGTTGTTTTGCTGTCCAGAAACAGATTTTTGTACTTCATTGTTCGAAAATCCGAAAAATCTCTGAATTTTATCTTTTTCTGAATTTTTTGACAGCAAGACTGATACTTTTATCTATCTTTCGTTAGTTTTGAGTTTTTTGATTTGAGCTACAGAAGTGCCTCTAAAAATTCGATCATTATAGACTGTTCAGATTTTGACAGATTCTGCTTTTATTTTGTATTCGTCTCTTTACTATCGTCAAATGTGATACTCTTGGGGTGGAGTTCCACATTGAGGCTTAGTGAACAGTAGCTAATGCCTAATAAAGTTGTTTGCAATTTGTCTTGAGTTGAACACATGTGCATTTTTAATTTATGACCACTAACCCTCTAATCAGTTTATGAGAAGTTTTATGTGAAGTGAGTTTTTAAGTTCCAAAGGAGAGGATAATGAAGAAATAGAAGATGGATCAGAACTCAAGCTCGGGGATGCCCCCATGGCACCCCCTCTGAATATCAAGAACCATCAAGCGTCAAAGCTTGGGGATGCCCAAGGCATCCCCCCTTCTTCATCGACTATCACTTTACATATTATGTGCTATGCTTGGAGCGTCTTTTTACTTTCAGTTTTGTTTGTTTGTTTGCTGGTCATATTCTTGTTGGATCCTTGCTTTGTTTGTGTGGGAGAGAGACACGCTCCGCTTTTTCGTTTGAATACTCCTGTGCTTCCCTTATATTTTGTTGAGTATTCTTAGCTACGGTTTGTTTTCTAGTAAGCTCTCGCTTTTAGCTTTTATCTTATTTAGAGCTGCTAGTAGTTGTTGTTAAACTCTCTTGTTCTTCACTTATATTTGTTGGAGAGTTGTTATTGATAAATTCCTTGAATTGTCAAAGTGACAAAATGCTATTCATGTGATAGTGGAATGAAACGAAAGCCTGCATAGTATTGTAGATCATTGTGTGGATAATTGATACTTCTCACTTGTTTTGAGATATTAAGATGAATGCTTAAACTTGCTGGTTATTTGAGTGGAATTGATTAGTAAAGAAATAATGTTAAAAGCTCGAAATTGTGTGGTGTTTCGTAGTTGTTAATTCATTAAGCTAATCTTTCCATCAAAAGAATTGTTTGGTCAACAAGGGAGATGGTGTGGAGCTTTTATGGTTATGATTGACTTATGTCTTATGTTACTCTGTTACCGGTTAATGTTAGATGTTTGCTTCAAATACCTTCTTTGCTAAGCCCAAAAATTCGTACTGAGTGTATGGTTCACTCGTGCATACAAATCCCAAAGCCAAACTATCTTGCCAGCTTTAGTCCACCATATCTACCTATGCATGGTATTTCTTGCCATTCCAAGTAAATTTGTCATGTGCTATCTTTAAAAATTCAAAATACTCTCTTTTTGTGCCTCTGTTTTTAAGCTCATGAGGGAGCAGTGGAGAGCTAGATATAACTCGTGACGAGCAAGGTCATTTCCCCCTTTCACCCGGTGTCGATGGATTACGTCTTCACTTGAATCAACCCGAGAGCAGCTTAAGCAATAATATAAATATAACTCACCATTCTCCTCCGCGCAATGAAAATCTGAGAAATCAGCTCTAAACATTGGACAGTGGTGAAACCAAGGAGAAAGAGGAGCGCACTCGCTCCTCTAAAAACCAGCTGCTCTCACAAGTCTAAAAGCCTTGCTTGTTATGGGAGACTAGATAGCTTCTCTGTTGTGAAGTCGTTGACGAAAGCATGCATGTCTCAAAAATTGTTTTACTTCTGTTTTGTAAAAATAAAAAGCTCTAGCACATGACTAATCCCTGATTCCCTCTGTGAATGACCTTTCTTTTACTTTTAATGCTGAGTCAGTTTTCTTCTTCCTTCTATCTCCACCAAAGCAAACATCTAGCATTGACCCTAGGTATCATTGATCATATTGCATCGTCAGATTAAACATGAATCTTTATATTGACTTTACCGTTGAAAGTTGAAGCTTTTTGCTAAAACTTACATCTTCTTTGTTTTGATTCTCAGACACTTTTGTTATGGAACTATTACCTTTGTGAATTAATCAAATATGTGGATCACATTGCTTTCATGTCTTCAACGTACTATTTATGAAAGGTTTTGCTTGAATGATTCCACTTGGTTATTCATTGCTTTCTTGCTATCAACTTGGTTTTGTATCACTTCATTTACATCCTATGCTTAACATTACTATCTTGATCATGATTGTGTTGGTTGCATGTCTCATCAAAAATTATTTTGTTATCACTTACCTACTCGAGGACGAGTAGGAGTTAAGCTTGGGGATGCTGATACGTGTCAAACGTATCTATAATTTTTCATTGATCCATGCTAGTTTTATGATGTTGTCACATGTTTTTATTATCATATTAATCATTTTTATGCATTTTGTAGGACTAACCTATTGAAAGATTCCTAGTGCCAGTTTCCTGTTTTTACTGTTTTTGTATTTCAGAAAGTCCACCACAGGAAATATCGTCGGATTGCGCTGAAAATTTACGGAGATTTTTTATGCGACGGAAGGAACCAGAGGACCAAAGGGCAGCCTGGGGGGCCACCCAGGGGCCACAGGCGGGTGGCGGCCGCGGCCCCCTAGGACCCGCGGGTGGGGCCCGCCCCTGGCCTCTGGGCACTGTTGGGAATATGCCCTAGAGGCAATAATAAAATGGTTTATTAGCATAATCACATTTATGATAATATTTTATTATCCATGCTATAATTGTATTAACCGGAAACATATACATGGGTGGAATATAAACAGCCAGGTGTCCTAGTAAGCCTCTACTAGACTAGTTCGTTAGTCAAGAGATGGTCAGAGTTTCCTAACCATGGACTTGTTATAGTCACTTGATAACGGAGTCATATGATTAGGAGTAATGATGTGATGGAGAAGACCCAATAATTAAGAGTTGCAAATGATCGTGTCACTCAGTTTCATTGTAACATCCCAATTTTCAAAATTTTGTTTGTGCATTTAGTTTAATTATTTTAGGTGGCTTGTTTTGATTTTTGGTTTTATCAATTCAAATAATGGAATAAAGGGTGCTAAGTAACCCTAGCCATGTTTGAAATATTTTATTTTAATTTATTTTGTTGGCAAGACAAGTGCCATAGTATTCTATATTTGAAAAGCTCTCTGAAAAGTATTTTTATAAATTTTTTTACAAAAAGTTTTACCAAAGTTTAAAAATCTGTTTTGAAAACAGAGAAAGGAAAAGGTTAAAGTTTTGTTAAAAAGAATTAGAAAAGGCCGCAGCCCACCCGAGCCAACCGAGTCGGCCCAGCAACCGGCCCAGCACCATCCCCGCACCCGGCCCTCTCTTCTTTTTTTTTCTTTTCTCTCTCTGACTGGTGGACCCCACCCGTGACACAATCGCTGACGTCACGAGAGTCCTCAACCTCCAGGAGCTCGGATTCCGGCCGCGATTCTCATCCAAATCGACGCGATTTTTGGGGAGATCGTTGCTCCCGTGCTCGTCTCCTTAAAGCCCCCTCGACCCCCTCCGTTTTCTCCTCTGGAACCCTAGCTATAGCGCCGCCAGGCCACCGCACTGCTCCGCCGCCCACCGCCGGTAAGTGGCATCTTCGGCCACCGCACACCGCTCATGCCTCTCTCCTTTCTTTCCTCTCGCTTCTCCTCTTCGTGGCGCATCTCATGGACACCTTCTTCTCCTTTTCCTGTCCTCAGATCGTCGGGTTCGTGCTCAACCGAAGCCAGCCGCCGCCTGTAGCAACTCCAGCGAGCAATCACCGGAGGAGGAGAAGACCACCGACCGCTCCACCTCGCCACTGACATCCCCTCGTCACGCTGATCATCCAGGTACAAGCCACGCGTCCTGGAGCACTGTAGATCGCCGGGAACACGTGATGCCGACGCGTCGCCGCCGTCCGCCGCTGCTCGCCGTAACCCTAACTCCGGCCGTAATTTCACTTGGACAGGCTAAGATAGTCAGGTTATACTGCACCTCCTGTTTAGATCTCAACCGTTGGATCTAGATCCAACGGCTGTTTTTATTTCTTTTACCGAACTGGTACCGTCCAATCAGAGCACGCCTAGTCAGCGCATAGTCAGCGCATAGTCAGCGCCTAGTCAGCGCCACGTCAGATTCCTTTTTCTGTAATTTCGGCCGAATTAATTTAATCTGGCAGTTTTGCAGAAAAGACCCTGAAACTTCATTTCATCATATCTTTTTAATGGCTCGGCCAAATTTAATGAACTTTATATTTTTGAAAACCTTATGACCTGTAGATTATTTTAGAACTGTTAGTTCTCTGTTATGCCTAATTTAAAATTATTCAAATTTCAAATGAGATATTTGAGTAATTTTGGCATATCTTTAAATCTATAAGTTATTTTAAATTATTTTCTTCCGCAAAAGTGTATCCATTAGTGTCCTCTGTTCAGTAGTATATTTAGGTTGCACTTTTGCATCATACATTGATAATGTTTTGTAAAAACTCAAATAGTGGCATTTTGACTATAGTAATTGTTTTAAAATTATTTAAATCACTAAAATGATGAATCATGAGCATCATGCATATAGTAAATAATAGAAAGTAATAACTTTATTAATTGTTTAACCTTGACTTGTGTGTTAGCAAATCATGCATGCATATTTTGTTGTATTGCCTTTTTGCTTGTGTATTGAATTATTGCATTTTGTTTGTTTAGATTGTGTGGAGTGCCAAGAGTGCTGTGAGTGTTGCAACAACCTGAACAACTGTCAAGGCAAGTACACACACCAATTCATGAAGGACCTACTATTTTGTTATATTATGCACTGCAGATTATTTCAGCAGCTTTGCATGATAGGCTTACCACTACTATATATATATGTTATTATGCAAACCTGTTAGGAAGCCACATGACTAGTTGATTTAGTGACCTATGAAATTTAGTGGAATTGCTTGCTGCAAAAATGTATTGTTTTATTGTAGTTGAGTTAAGAAAAATTCTACTAAATTAATGAACTACCTAGGTGGTATTGGTCCGTATGATGGAGGCGAAGTTGAGTGGCTATTCAGGGCCATTTCCATGGTTTTACCTGAATATGTGCACTTGTGAAAGGCCACCTAGGGTTTGATATTAATGTCACACCGTGTTTGTTTGCCCGACCGTGCAACCACTAGTCATATGGGCTCTGTCTTGATGGAGTAAGTTGTGTGGACCTGGGTCAGTGAGATCTGATGATGTAGAGGGGTAGGACGGCAGTGATCTCGCTAGAGTACCATGGGAAAGCATTTCTGAAAAGTCATGTCTTGGTCTTCTCCTTTCCTTTTCACTAAATGAGGGTTAAGGATAGAATGGGTTGATCGAGTCTAGTGGGGAAAGTGCCACAAAGTCTCGAGAGTTATTTAAAACTATGATCATAGCCGTGTCCCCGGTAATGGACAATCACTAGTGACCAAATAAGGTTGTCGACAGAAGATCTCACTCATTCCAATTTCTGTATTAAAACTTGTTGGGTGAACTCGGGTAAATGAGACATTGGATGCGTTCCATGGGAGTGTCTCATAATGTTAAGTCAAAATTGAAAAAGGTTTTATGAAAAGTAGGATAAAATTTGCTTTCTGCAATAGCCTTGAACACCACCAGCCAAATAAGCATGTACTGGTAGTCTTTGCCATTTATATACCACCATAGTGTGATACTTGCCAGCCTGTCACAAGGTATTGACCCAAATTCCCTAGGCTGCAACGTTAATGTTGCAGGTTGTTCAGATGAGGAGTGAATACATTGTTTATTTCGAGCTTACAACCAACATGGTCGCCAGTGGCACATGGAGATGATGGAGCTCAGTGCTACTTTATTATGCTGCTTGAACTCTGAATAATATTTGTGGAACTTTATTTATTTATAAGCTAGCTTCGGCTATGCAAAGTTGTAATAAAGTACTTTATTTCAGGATCATTCGTAAGTGCGATGTAATAACGTTTAAACATGTATGCATGATATTACATCCTGTTGGTGAATGCTAGCCATACTCGATCCAGGGCCTAGCAATTCATGAGGTATTCTTACTTTTCAAAGTGAGGGTGCTACATTCATTGTCAACGCTTTTGTATATGCCAAGTATAGTTTCCATAGACCATGAGATTATGTCACTCCCATTTATCGGAGGAATACTTTGTGGACATCAAACGTCACTTCGTAACTGGATGATTATAAAGGCGGCTTTCAGGTATCTCCTATGGTATTTGTTGAGTGACATGAATCAAGAGTGGGATTTGTCCTTCCTTGTGACGGAAAAGATATCTCTAGGCCCTCTCAGTAATATAGCATCAGAAAGGTGGCAACCATGTGATTAAGTGTTAATCACGGAGATCCTATATTATGGACGAGTAAAGAGAACTTGCCAGGTAACGAGATGAAACTAGATATGGAGATATCGACGATCGAATCTCGGGCAAGTTAAATATCGGTGAGACAAAGGGAATCGTATACGAGATTATGAATCTCCGGCATCATGGTTCAATCGATAAGGAAATTCGTTAAATATGTAGGAGTCAATATGGGCATCCCGGTCCCGCTATTGATTATTGATCTGATCATGTCTACATGTTCTCTAACCCGTAGGGTCACACACTTAAGGCTCCGATGTAGCTAGGGATTGAGATATTTGATGGTATGAACGAATGGTGATTCGGAGTCTCGGATGGGATCCTATACGTCAGGAGGAGATCCGGAAGAGTCTGGAGAATAAGATTCATATAAGGAAAGTTGTTTCCAGGGCTTCGGAAAAGTTCCGGGAATTTTCCGGCAGGGTACCGGAATATTCTAGAAGGTTCTAGAGGAGTCTAGAAGTGGGGCCCATAGGAGTATGGTGCCCACATGGACCATAGGGATGGTGCAGCAGCCTTAATGGGCTGGCCACACCAGCCGTAGGCCCAACCGGCCACCACAAGGTAGAGGGGGCCGAACCCTAAAAGTGGGTGCCTTGGGGGGAAAGTCTCCCCTTGGCCGCCGGCCCTAGAAGGGGGTGCCTTGGGGGGAAAGCCACCCCTTGGCAGCCTGCCCTAAAAGGGTTTTGGGGCGCACCCCCCCTGCCCCCTCCACCTATAAAAAGGGGAGGGGTGCGGCACACCAAGGGCTGCCGAGGGCAAAACCCTAGCCGCACCCCTCCACCTCCACCCCCTCCCATTGCCGCGCCACCCCTCCCGGAGGGCTGCCGCGCCAACCTCTCCTTCTCTTGCTTGGCTTGGCGAAGCCCTGCTCGTGGAGATCTACACCATCAACACCACCGCAACCGTCGTGGTGCTGAGATCTATCTAGCCACTTCCTCCTCGCTTGCGGGATCAAGGAAAGGAAGTCTTCATCGAGCTGTACATGTGCATACCGCGGAGGTGCTTCTCATGCGGTGCTCCATCGGATTGGATCTTGGATCGCGTGGATAATACATCTCCTCGCGACTAGATGAGTCTAGTTGTGGGGATCGACAGATCAACCCCTGCATCGACAAAACGCTTTGAACGTTCTTCAAGGGTAAGAGATTGGATCTCATCTTCGCTACCTCCGTCTAATAGATCTAGATCCTTGGGGTTTCTTCCGCTTCTTTCGTAGGAATTTTTTTGTTTTCTATGCAACGACCCCTTCAGTGGTATCAGAGCCTAGATCTATTCGTAGATGTTGGTGCGATTAGAACACAAGGAGTTGTGGGCGTTGATATTTTTGTTGCTACCTTCTAGCGTGTACTTCGTATCTTGTTGGATGGTTAGATTGAAGCGGCCCGGAACAACTTTACTCGTCCACGCACGAGAGACCGGTTCCATGATTGACATGCAACTTGTATTGCATAAGTGGCTGGCGGGTGTCTGTTTCTCTAGCTATGGTGAGATGCGATTTGCAATGGGAGGCCTTTTAAAAGGATGAGTAAATAAGCAACTTCTATATCACCGTTGTGGTTTTTGCGTAGATTAGAACGGTTCTATCTCGTTGACCCAAGCCACGTAAAAATTGCATAAACAAAGTAGAGGACGTCTAACTTGTTTTTGCAGGGTTTGTGATGTGGTATGGCCAATGTGTGATTTGTGATAATGTATGCAATGATCATGTTTGTAATCTTTCACGACTTGCATGTCGATGAGTATGGCAACCAGCAGGAGCCATATGTCGATGAATCACCATGTAATTGTTTTACTTTATCGCTAAGAGTAGCAATAGTTGTAGTTACAATAGTTGGTGATGGCAACCATGGAGGAGGCGCCACAATGTCGGTGATGATGGAGATCATGCCAGTGCTTTGGAGATGGAGATCAAAGGCACAAGAAGAAAAGGACATATCATATCACAATTTTAAATTGCATGTCATGTTAATCCTTTTATGCACCTTATTGTTATGCTTAGATTTGATCATGACAGTAGCATGATAAGGTGATCTCTCATGTTAATATCAAGATAATAAAGTGTTCTCCCCTAGTATGCACCGTTGCAAAAGTTCGTCGTTTTGAAGCACCACGTGATGATCGGGTGTGATAGACTCTACGTTCGCATACAACGGGTGTAAGCCAGATTTACACACGCGGAAATACTACGGTTTTCTTGACGAGCCTAGCATGCACAGACATGGCCTCGGAACACAAGAACCGAAAGGTTAAACACGAGTCATATGGACGATATGATCAACATGGTGATGTTCACCATTGAAGCTACATCATGTCACGTGATGATCGGTTGTGGTGTAGTGAATTTGGATCGTGTGTCACTAAACAACCAGAGAGATGTTAAGTTTAGTGGGAGTTCATGTAGTAATTTTGATTAAGATGAACTAAAATTATCATAAACAAAAGTCCTAAGATGTCTTTGCAAAAATCCTTGTAGATCATGGCTGACTATGGTCGTCTTTTCATGGCCGAGGAGCTGCGTCTAGATGGGTCAAACTTTATCGAATGGTACCTGCTTTTGTGTGAAGTCCTACACGCCAATGACTTGCTTGACGTGCTAGAAGAACAAATAGGAGATAAACCCAACGTTTCTGCAACCGAGGAAGAGCACATAGAATGGCTTCGCCAAAAAACCACTTACTTACAAGTTGAGTGGTTGATGTGCACCTACATGAATTCTGACCTGAGTAGTCAATTCGAAGACTTGCGTGCCAATGAGATTGTTGATGAACTGAAAAATAGGTTCATAGCACAAGTCAGAATTGCGAGGTTTGAGAATATGAATGAGTTTCTTTCACTCAAGATGAAAGAAAACACTTGTTTGGACCAACACTTGAGGAAGATGCATGAGATTCATCACCGTCTAGTGCTTGTTTGGGACTACTTGATGACGGATGAATTCGCGATAGATGGGGTGCTGCGCTCGCTCCCCTCCCCCCCCCAGCTTCAAGAATTACGTCAGGGACTATGTCATGGGAAGGGATTCGATCACTTTCTGTGAGTTTGTGTCTCGGCTTCGTCATGTCAAAGTGGAACCTATAGCAGGAGAAGTTGACAATGCAGAAGGTATATGGTGATATACAAGTTATAAATGTTTAAGTCCAAAATTGCAATTGTGGCGGGTTGTCGATAAGTATTTGATACTCATTCTGTTTCATGAAAACAGAACCTACTGCTTGAGATTTTCATGGAGGGACTGAGTGGATATCGCGGAATGATGGCAATCAAGGAGTTGATGCTGGCGACATTTTACTTCTACAGTTATCGTTTTTGATTAAGGGATTAGAATAAGTTTTTGTAATCGAATTAAGTGTGATCTTTAAATTAGTGTGTCTCGGTTTGTGAGACGGTTATTCATGTTAAAGACAAGTGGTTGTTCTGTTTTCATGAATAATTATTTTTGATGATCACGTTTCGATTATGAGATTATTGTCCTTAGTTTAATCTAAACGATGGTTAGTTAAACATTTATAAAATATGTGACATACTAAAGATATCCAAAACTTAATAATGACAATTGTTTTAGTTGTGCTAAATATTGAATAAACATTTTGATGTTTTATCGATGCACCTTATTGTAAGGAGTATGACTAAAATGCCACCCTTTGGAAGAGTGCCATGAGTTGCCGAAAATAAACACAAGTGTTGGTTATATTTTCAGCAAATGTTAAATGTCATTATTTTGTGCGCTCCATCATAAATGATATGAGTAAATATATGTATTTGTTCGAGTTATGATATTTGATGAGATCAAATAAAATTCTGGAGTTTCGGATATTAAGTTAACAAGAAAATTGAGTCTTTTTTATTTGATCAAAAGAGACAAAATATTTGAGTTATATGTTATGTGGACTTGTGAGAAGTGTTATCACAAATTACAATGTTTAGAATATTTCAAAGGTGTTTGATATGTCCTAAGATATTGTAATCACACACTATTTGATATTGTGTGGTCTCAAAGAAGGGTTTTACTTTGGGGTTTGATAATAGCATTTAGATTTATTTGATAAACACTCTGTTTAGAAATAAGGGTCTATTTAATGATTCACATAAACGATTCCATATGAGTTACGAGAAGTCGTGGTAATTATGAGATAATTAGAGACTATTGCGAATAATGTTGTAGTATATTCATAAGTGTGACTATGAATGTGATTCCACAATATGAGACTAAAAGGGGCAAACCAATTTGTTGGTTGTGCTAAGTATTTTAGTGGTTTATCGTGAAAAGGTTTCATTGATAAAAGGGATTGCTGGAATAAATCGAAAAGCTGAAACCTTGCTTGTTTATGTATCAAGTGGCACATATGTAAAGTGCTCTGTTGGTTAAAACTTGACACATGAAGAAATTAATGATGGTGATCATTGAATTTCGGTTTAGCTTGTCTAAATGAGTAGGATTCAAGAATATTAAAGTTTTGTCAGGTTACAAAATAATATTCATGATTTACTTGTCATGTTTGAGAAACAAGACATACCTACGAAACTACAAAGAAGAAATAGAAGCCTTAAATACGAAAATGACTAAGATTCATCCTATGTTAAGTTTAAATCACGAAGTAATTGTTACTTGATTTTGTGAAAGTGGTGTTTCACATATTTATTCCTCAAAAGGGGTTTTTGTAGAGAATAAATAAAACTTAAAGCTAGCAAAGTACTAGTGTTTCGTATATGAGTTCTCGAATTTTAAAAGTTAATTAAGAATTTTGGAGGTGTCCAAAATATCGAGAAAGTGCATAAGAAACTGAGTGGGATCTAATTATAATATGTGGTGACATATGGTAAGTTAGAGCAGAAACTATTTTCCATGATGAAAATATGTGGTGACATATGTTTGAGTTGGAGCTATTTAATCATGGTCAAATATAAGGATAACATATTTCTGAGTGGGAGCCAAAGTGGTTTCACAATTTAATATGTGTATGGTGTATATTTGAGTGGGAGTTTACAACATCTTGTTTGTGTGAAATGGAGATTTCATAAATGTTGTAAATATTTCAGGAACCAAATGCATAGCTTGTGAAGTTAATTTGAATGTCAAATATCTATGGAGATAGATGCGTATTTTGTCGATAAATGAGTCAGGATGTTTAACCTGAATAAGATTTTGAAGGAGTTCAAAGTGGAACAAGTGAAGAAGGGTTCATTACTTGTTAAAGATAGGTGAAACATAAAGTTTATTTTCGATACAAAATAATGGTTGGAGGATATGTTAGTATTCGCTATGAATTGTTCATAGGTCTAAACATATCAGAACCATGATTTTGTAGTTTGACAAAATGTGACCCAAGTTCTTGGTTAGAAGAACGTGTTAGAAATGAGGAGTCATTTCAACATAGAGATGAGATAATTGAATCTGGAGATTGGTAGACTTGGTTGAAGTCATGACACCAAACTAGATTGGAAATCTCATAAAGGCAGAAGCGCAGCGAAAGCATGATCGAAAATGTCGAAGTGAAAAGTATAGCACTGTCGATTTGTTGAGTCTACAACATATAGAAGTATATGATTAATTCAAGGATTAAAAGATATAATATTTTGGTTTGAGAAATTTTATTTCAAGATTGAGTGAGTTTCGGGTGCACATGCTATGTGAAAGTTCTTTTGACTGATCATACGTCATGTAGGCATAAAAGGGAAACGAAAGTCTCACTCTGTAACCAAATATATTATATTCGTCATATGATGATGAGGTTTATCATGCGATGATATGAGGTTTATCATGTGATGATAAAGTAATGTCAAATTAGGTGACATTGACGTTTTGCAAAGAACATAGAGAACTGTATAGTACAGAAGACGGACAGAACCTCTTCCACGAGCAAGCATGATCAGCACTGAGACTCCATGGGTGTTGGATCGAGAAAATGTAAACTAGATTATTGACTCTAGTGCAAGTGGGCGACTGTTGTGAATATGCCCTAGAGGCAATAATAAAATGGTTTATTAGCATATTCATGTTTATGATAATAGTTTATTATCCATGCTATAATTGTATTAACCGGAAACATAATACATGTGTGGAATATAAACAGCCAGGTGTCCCTAGTAAGCCTCTACTAGACTAGTTCGTTAGTCAAGAGATGGTTAGAGTTTCCTAACCATGGACTTATTATAGTCACTTGATAACGGAGTCATATCATTAGGAGTAATGATGTGATGGACAAGACCCAATAATTAAGAGTTGCAAATGATCGTGTCACTCAGTTTCATTGTCAACGCTTTTGTATATGCCAAGTATAGTTTCCTTAGACCATGAGATTATGTCACTCCCGTTTACCGGAGGAATACTTTGTGGACATCAAACGTCACTTCCTAACTGGGTGATTATAAAGGTGGCTTTCAGGTATCTCCGCTGGTATTTGTTGAGTGACATGAATCAAGCGTGGGATTTGTCCTTCCTTGTGAAGGAAAAGATATCTCTAGGCCCTCTCGGTAATATAGCATCAGAAAGGTTGCAACCATGTGATTAAGTGTTAATCACGGAGATCCTATATTATGGACGAGTAAAGAGAACTTGCCAGGTAACGAGATGAAACTAGATATGGAGATATCGACGATCGAATCTCGGGCAAGTTAAATATCGGTGAGACAAAGGGAATCGTATACGAGATTATGAATCTCCGGCATCGTGGTTCCATCGATAATGAACTTCGTCGAATATGTAGGAGTCAATATGGGCATCCCGGTCCCGCTATTGATTATTGATCTGATCATGTCTACATGTTCTCAAACCCGTAGGGTCACACACTTAAGGCTCCGATGTAGCTAGGGCTTGAGATATTTGATGGTATGAACGAATGGTGATTCGGAGTCTCGGATGGGATCCTAGACGTCACGAGGAGATCCGGAAGAGTCCGAAGAATAAGATTCATATAAGGAAAGTTGTTTCCAGGGCTTCGGAAAAGTTCCGGGAATTTTCCGGCAGGGTACCGGAATATTCTAGAAGGTTCTAGAAGAGTCTAGAAGTGGGGCCCATAGGAGTATGGGGCCCACATGGACCATAGGGGTGGTGCAGCAGCCTTAATGGGCTGGCCGCACCAGCCCTAGGCCCAACCGGCCACCACAAGGTAGAGGGGGCCGAACCCTAAAAGGGGGTGCCTTGGGGGGCAAGTCTCCCCTTGGCCGCCGGCCCTAGAAGGGGGTGCCTTGGGGGGCAAGCCACCCCTTGGCAGCCGGCCCTAAAAGGGTTTTGGGGCGCACCCCCCCTTGCCCCCTCCACCTATAAAAAGGGGAGGGGTGCGGCACACCAAGGGCTGCCGAGGGCAAAACCCTAGCCGCACCCCTCCACCTCCACCCTCCTCCCATTACCACGCCACCCCTCCCGGAGGGCTGCCGCGCCAACCTCTCCTCCTCTTGCTTGGCTTGGCGAAGCCCTGCTCGTGGAGATCTACACCATCAACACCACCACAGCCGTCGTGGTGCTGAGATCTATCTAGCCACTTCCTCCTCGCTTGCGGGATCAAGGAGAGGAAGTCTTCATCGAGTTGTATGTGTGGATACCACGGAGGTGCTGCTCATGCGGTGCTCCATCGGATTGGATCTTGGATCGCGTGGATAATACATCTCCTCGCGACTAGATGAGTCTAGTTGCGGGGATCGACAGATCAACCCCTGCATCGACAAAACGCTTTGAACGTTCTTCAAGGGTAAGAGATTGGATCTCATCTTCGCTACCTCCGTCTAATAGATCTAGATCCTTGGGGTTTCTTCCGCTTGTTTCGTAGGAAATTTTTTGTTTTCTATGCAACGACCCCTTCAGGCACCGCCTCGGCCCCCTCCGACGCCTATAAATTCCCTTTAACCCTAAAAATGACGGGGCGGCCATTATTTTCCAGAGAAGTCATCCCGACGCGCCGTCATCTCAAACCCTAGTTCGGGGGTGATTCTAAAGCAGATCCCGGCACTCTGCCGGAGGGGAGATCGATCCAGGAGGGCTCTTCATCGCCATGCCTTCCTCCGGGATGATTTGTGAGTAGTCCCACCTTGGACCATGGGTCCATGGCAGTAGCTAGATGGTAGTATCTCTCTCTTATGCTTCATGTCTTATGATCTTGTGAGCTGCCTAACATGATCAAGATCGATTATTGTAATGCTATGTGATGTGTTTGCTGGGATCCGATGGATTATAAAGTTATGATCAGATTGTGCATGATTCTTATATGTTGATTTATGTTCTTGCATGATCTCCGATGTGCGTAGTTCCTTTGGCCAAGTGATTGTGTGTATCTCCAAGAGAGGGTATTTATGCTAGATAGTGGGTTCATGCCCCTTTTTGTTCCTGGGCACGAGTGACAGAAACGTCTAAGGGTGAGGGTGTGCTATTGCTACTAAGGGTAAAACAACGGTGTTAATGTCTCTTTTGATATTAGTATTGCTTACTTCATGCGCTTTACTTAATGCAAATGTCTGTTGCTTGCAACTTAATACCGATGGGTGACAGGCTGGATAGCGATCCCACGGTGGACTTTTTAGACAAATATGCAGTTGGACTCAATGGTCTTTGTTCATTGTCGTGATGCCTAAATATTATCATGTTCTCTTTGTCATAGCTAGATTAAGTTTGTGTTATAATCTTGTCAATTGCCCAGCTGTAGTTTGTTTACCCATCATATGATTGTTCTATTTACTTGAGAGACTCCACTAGTGAACCCATGGCCCCCGGTCCATCTTTTTACATTGATTGCAACCTTTACTCATCACTTTTCATCATCATTACTCCACTGGTCCATTTTCATATTTTCATCTATTTCACTATACAATTAACCGCTTTGTTTTCTGTGAGACCGGAAAGATTGACAACCTTTCCGCCGTTGGGGGCAAAGTATTTTGGTTGAGTGTGTGCAGGTCCACGTCTGTTGAAGATTAAGCGCCAGAGATCTTCAACATTCACTTTGTTGTTGATTTTAAGGTCCTACTGGTTCGATAAACCTCGGTTCAT
>QRDG01000216.1:1148761-1195976 GCA_012064385.1 Puccinellia tenuiflora | reverse complement strand
TGCTACCGAAATGTCTCTCCATCCAACTATAAACCAACTCACTACCAAACATGAAACTAACTAGATTATCCTTAATCATTGGTCGTTCCTATGTCGCCAAGTCACCCAGCTAAATTTCCATCTTTGTCAGCATTGCTCCGCATTTTTCTTTTTCTTCAACGAGCAAACAAATGGACCCATACAATCCCTTCACTCACATGAACGTCCTACTCCACGAAGTTTTTCTGGCCTAAGAGCATCTCCATAGATCCTCCCAATAGACGGTCCGATAATGGTGTTGGATGGACCCTATTGGGAGCGCCGACGCATGTTGCCACCCTATTGGGACCTTCTGTAGGGACGGAGGAAAGGGGGACGAGCCCCCCCCCCCCCCCCCTCAAAAAAACGATTCGCTCGCCCCTTGAAAGCGATTAACGAGATCCATTAAGAAGACAACGAATTGACTATGGATCACTCACACACTCATGATCAAAATGAAATCAATTCATTTCTAACTTTCTGAAGTGGCTCACGAGACGAAGGTGCACCCCGGTCTAGTTTTGTCGTGGTGACTACAATCTCCAGGATTGGGCTTCTTTCGAGCATGAAGGCGATGTCCTGCACCTCCATAAACACTGAAGCATAGGTCGAGCTCCCGGAGGTTGGGCGGTGTGGCACAATGTGGCAGAGGTGTCGGGGAGCCTCTAGACTCCAAAGTAAAGGCGGGTGAGAGAGGGGCAGCTAAAAACGTGGTAGGGAGGCGCAGGTCGATCGGCCACAGACAGTTGACAAAGACGAGTTCGCACACTCCTTTGGCGGCGAGGATGTCGAGCCAGTGCGCCATTTCGCCCCGGTGCTCATCCATGGTGGTGTAGGTGAGGTGGACGCAGCGGAACGGCCCTCGGTGCGATGCGAGGGACGTGGGACACCGTGGCGGTGACGGACACGGGGAGAAGTGGCCTCGAGCGCCAAACGAGGCACTAGCGCAAGGAGAGGGGCAGCGGTGCGCACGGCGTCCTTGATGGGGAGGCGCGAAAAGATGATGCAGAGGACCTCGTCGGGCAGGCGGATGCGATCTACGTCGTCGGAGACCCACGATATGCAGGAGAGCGACAAAGGGTCAGCGTGCGTCACAGTCGGGCGAGGGAGGTAGTTGTAGACGAAGTATAGCATCAGGTTGGTGCCCACACCTATCGTCCGGGGATCCATGTCTGGCATTTGACGTGGCAACGCACACGGCTTCATCCAACACAACAGACGGTTCCTAATGCGACGGGTGTGGGGTGGTAGCATCGGACAAGCTATTGGGGGTCACACATAACTCATCTATGGTGTTGCGATACGCAATTTTCGTTCGGTGCCGAATAACGCTACGAAGATGACTGTGTGCCTATGACTGGAGATGCTCTTACCCCTGCCAAAGTCGAGTGTCAGGGCCCCCATGAAGCACTAGCAAGAGCAGAGCAATGCAATCCAATGCCGGAGTGGCATTTGACGAGGAGGGGACCCAAGGTCGTTTGCAACGCTCCATGAACTGCGCAACAGCTGTAGCGCCCCGACCCCCAGAACTATACAGTGGAGCGTTGTGCAACCGGTCATGCTACACAATCGAGGGTTGCTGGGTTTACCAATCCCAGGCCAAAACACATTGGCAGGCGTGCTCGGAATACATCATCGGCACACAACACCCCGATCATGCCATAAGCTCAGACATCGCTATCACGTATAGTAAAGAGACCGAGACTTGTGGAACAAACTGGCACATTGCAGACTCTACGACACAAAACTCATATAGCAACTCGTATATGAGAAAGATACAAATATTACACATCAAAAGGTGACATACCATCAATTCATCAAGCGGAAGCGGGTAGTGTTGTCTAACAACAAGAAGCAAATATATGGCCTAAGAGGCCTACAATAAACATCATCCAAGCCAGCTTGTTCCACGGTCCCAAGCTGCCACCTGGGAACCCCAGACCACTAGTCGATGTCCACATAGAAACCCACCTAGCTGCTCGGTGTCGTCCTCCTCTGAAATACAAATATAAATGCAACAAGAGAGACTGAGTACGATGTACTCGCAAGTTTAGTAGGGCGATATAGGCCCAATGACTGACGGAGGCTCTAAGGCTTTATATGTATTTCTTTTGCATAAAGCTAATTTTCATAAACCGAAACATAAATGACACATGGCATTCGTCTACTCAGAATAGTTTTTTTTTTTGAAAGGGGCAAGAGAGAAACATTTGTCATCATTGGTTCTCATCGAACCCTTCTGTAAGCAACCACACTCATCCCCACCAAGGCTTCCCCCTCGAATCACCCTCGAGGAAATGAACCTTTGTCACACGTTAATTATGCACCTTTAGCTGCCATATCAATTAGGTTAAGGTTCTCTATGGTCTTATCGTCTATTCCCAAGTTGTCCATAACCGCGGACACGGCTTTTCAAAAAGATTAAACCCTGCAGGGGTGTACTAATTTACCCATCGGTACCGTCCGGCTCACCTAATTGGCCCTCTTCCGGGGAAGGCCGGCGAGTGGGCGCGGTTAGACCTTTACATCGCATGAGGCTTACTCAAGGACCATCAGTGTGCGGAAGGACAGGTTCAGCGCTCCCAGCGCCCTGCCCCGCGGCCACATCCTAAACACCACCATCCTCGTTTCTTTTCCACCCACACAACTCACGCGCAAATGGAAATAGCAAACTAGAGGACCCTTGACAAGCCCCTCACAACTTATTCGGTCAAAGGGGGTTCCATATGCCCCCACCTCCGGAAGCACGCTCAGTCTTGGTTCAAGAGGTAAAGAACTCGCACCTAGGGGCTAGAGTGAGGCAAAACACCATCCCCGATGGCAACTCACCCAAGCCGTCTTAGCATTTTAAATGAGCATCCCCATTATCCACCATGCCCGAATCATTCCATCAACATCAACAATTATGGAATTCAATAACGGACATAACTAGTATTTCAACTAAGCATTTCTAAGCATGGCTAAGCATATAACCAACAATTGTATTCTATACCCGGCCAACACCTCAACACTAGGGTTCATAGGTAGGGATACATGTGATTGGCTCGGGGAAAACATGCAATCATAGGATTCTCTATATTTTGATCAAAAGAGACATTTGAATCGCATGCAATATTATGGTGGATAAAATAAGTTGATAAAATCATAGGATGCTAGAATGCCAAGAAGGTTAGGTTATCTCTTGCCTTGATGCCCGGGCGTGAAGTACTGCTCGTCGGGGTAGTTATCGTTAACCTCGACTCCGGAATCTATCGATACCCAAAAGAAATACAAAGAACACATAAATCACACGAACACAAGGTGCAATGCGCAATCACATGATGACATGTCCAATTGATGCAAAGATAATATCATTTAATTTATTTAACAAATTAAATGGAGTTCCAAATAATTAGTGCAATTATTTGGAAACACCCCATATTCTTCTTAGTGACCACATTATTCATAAACTATCAAATTATTAGAGAAGTGGCTCAAATATGCATGAACATGACATGATTGGATATGGTTTGTCATTCTGATCATTTTGGTACTTTATTTGTAATTTTCGGAGTACCGATGAATAAGTAGCAACTTAAATAAATAAAAGAATTTAATTCATTTTAAGAAAATTATGAATGACATCAAATAAGAATTTGTGATCATGATGTGATAAGTGCATAATTGGATAGCATTTGGAGTGTGGATCACATTGATATTTTATTCATAATTTTTGGATCAATATTTAATAAGTTATGAATTTCTCAAAATCGGTATTATTTAGCCCATTTTAGGAATTCTTAATTAAACAGCAAAAATATGGTTTCAAAATAATGTCACAATGATTTCATATTGTAGGGTTTGTCTTCCTGATCAAAATGGTATTTGATTTGCTAAAATTGGAGCAATATTTGAAAAGTTATGAATTATTTCAATTTAAACTCATTTTCTGTTTTTACTGTACGGGCCGGCCCACAGGTCGGCCCAGACCGGTTTACAGGCCGGGTCGGTGGCAGAAGAGGCCGGCCTCAGAGCCGGCCCAGACCAGGGCCAGGCCGGGGCAGCGCCTGAGGCTGCCGGCCTCGAGGCCGGCCCAGGCCGGGGTGAAGGCCGGGCACTGGCCCGAACAGACCGGCCTCGTGGCCGGTCAGGCCGGGGCCAGGCCGGGCGCGCGTGCGGGGACGCCGGCGGCGACGGTGACCAAGAAACGGCGGCGGGGGAGGAAAGAGGGCGCGAGGAGAGACCAAAACGAAGGGGAGCTCACCCTTAGACGATGAGTGTGGTCGGCGCTGTGCGGGAGAGGCGGAAAACGCCGGGGGAGCGGCCGGCGGTGACGCGGCCGTGGCGGGGAGGTCGGGGACGCGGCCGAGGTTGCGGGCCTCCCCGGCTCGATTCCTCCGGTGGAGAGGAAGCTGAAGGCGTGGCGGGGCTATTGCCGGCGTCGGCGGGTACCGGGGACGTCCAGAACACGGCTAATCGACGGCGGCGTCGTCGGGAACGAGCGGGACGGACAGGGGGACGAAGTGACTCTCGATCCGGAGAAAGCGGGTGGTGAGAGAGGCACGGAGCAGGTGAGCGACGGTGGAGGGGCCTCCTAATCATCCATGCCACGGCAGCAAGCGGCATGGCGCCGGCCAGCGCGGAGGCATGGCGCCAGTGCGCCATGGCCACAGTGGAGAGGAGAGAGAGGGAAAACATTTTACCAAAACCCCCTTGCCTAAAGTTTCTCAAATCACAAACAGGTCCAACAGCAGGCTTTAGCAATTTAAATAAGGCACCAGGGCATTTTTATAAATTCCTGAAAAATTCATAGGGGTTATGAATGACCTTTAGGTGCTCCACAAAAATTGGTGAGGTCAAATAAATTATTTTGACCAACATTTGTTCATAGCTTTTAATTAAGGTAATTTTGAGCAATTTCCAAAATGTATTTAATTGGAGCATTTAGACAATTCCAAAAATAGTGAAAATATTCATGGAGAATCTTACATTCAATTTGAAGCTCCCCATGATTTTAGTTTGAATTTTTGGAAAACTTAACTTGGTTCCAAAAATGGAATTGAGTTAAATCAAATTTGGATTCTCAATTGCAATTCTTATTTGGTGATATTTGGATTTAGAGAATTGGTTTCAAAAGTAAACTTGGAACTTCCTAAACCATTTGGAAGTCCAAGCATGATTTGTTTTGATGAGTTGAGCATGGCATTGGTTGGAGGTTGGGAAGTTTACCTCCCCATTTCAATTTGTTTCCAAGTGAAAGTTTGAAATGGCAATGCATATGGATGCTATGGTGCAAACATGGAAACAAAAAGTGGAAAAATCCTTCGTATTTTTCATTTACCAAGTTGGGGCTGTTACAACAGCCAGGACTATCACTTGTGTTATTGATCAAGGTGTAACCATTTATGGCTTCCGCCAGAGCGGCGCAGCTTCGTGCCGTAACCGGGGATGAACGAGAGAAGGTCCTGGCAGGACCGTCCTGCCTCCTGTGTGATTTAGTCTATTCGGTTTGAGAATCTAAAGGAATGGAATGGAACCGTTCCGCACCCAGAGCCCGTTCTTGCGTTCGGTTGCAAACTGGAATGAAGTGGTTCCTCGAAATGGAATATTCCCCCTAGATCCGGAATTCACCGGTCCGGCCGATTCGGTCGGACGAGGTGGAACGGCCGGCTAATCATCCAGTTTAGGATCAAGTTTAGCAATAATTAATCAAGTTTAGGAATAATTAATCAAGTTTAGAAATAATTAATCGAGTTTAGTAATAATTCCATCCTCACTCCATTCCATTCCATCCTCACCCATTCCAAAATCGAACACAGGAATGGAACGGTTCCGTGACAATTTTTTTATCCAAACCAAACACAAGAATGGAACGGTTCCATGACAGTAGGGTGTGTTCGGTTTGAGAATCTGAAGGAATGGAATGGAACCGTTCCACACCCAGAGCCCGTTCTTGCGTTCGGTTACAAATTTGAATGGAATGAAGTGGTTCCTCGAAATGAAATATTCCCCCTAGATCCGGAATACACCGGTCCGGCCGATTCGGCCGGACAAGGTGGAACGGCCGGCTAATCATCCAGTTTAGGATCAAGTTTAGCAATAATTAATCAAGTTTAGCAATAATTAATCAATATTAGGAATGATTAATCCAGTTTAGGAATAATTAATCGAGTTTAGGAATAATTCCATTCTCACTCCATTCCATTCCATCCTCACCCCATTCCAAAACCGAACACAGGAATGGAACGGTTCCGTGACAAATTTTTTTCCCAACCGAACACAAGAATGGAACGGTTCCGTGACAGTAGAATGGAATGGTTCCATTCCATTCCTTCAGATTCTCAAACCAAACACACCCTAAGCCTCGTTTCACAAGTTGAACCACAGCTCACACCTATATTTCAGACTGAACTTCCATAGTACTACTGAAACAACTATTTATTTCGGGTTGTTCAATCTGTTCTTTCTAGGTCAAGCACATTCGACATATTGAACCCAAGAATCATAATAGCATTACTATTTGGCTTCGAGCAGACAAGCATCTGAAGTAACATAGCAGTACTATCAGCCTCCTAGGGCGTTGTATAACCCGAATGTATATATGTTTAAATACTGCTAGTACCTGAACACAAAAGGCAGAACTGGATAAACTAAATAACCAAGCTACAGAAAGTAAGACTGGACTAAATGGTAAACATCGCCGGCTTGCCTAGTGTTTTACTGTTTATGTCTGACACAACAATGAAAGCTATAATAAACAGTCTCCAAGCAAGAAATCTTCACCTAAACATTAAGGCCCGCAGCATGAACTGGAGGAATTTCAGAGTACCTAGCTCGGACATATGTATGTTAAACAAATCATGCTAAACATCAATAAGGGCCTCTTTGGTTCACAAGAATTGAAAAGCATAGGAATAGGAAAAACGTAGGAATAGAGTGTCATGACATGCGAAATCCTACAGGAACTGAAAACGCAGGAACCAGTTACACAGGTTGTTTGGTTGCAGCACAGGAAAAACGCAGGAATTGTTCATAGAGTGGAGTACAAGTCATACTTGTCATAGACTCATAGGAATTTTTCCATGAGCTCCAACCTCTTGCTAGAATTCCTATAGGATTGTAGTGTAGGAAAGCAATTCATAGGAATTTTGGAGGATTCATTCCTTTGAACCAAATGGATTTCATAGGAAAAATTCCTATGGGTTGAAATCCTACAAAATTTCTTTGAAAATCCTTTGAACCAAAGAGGTCCTAATAGAACACCGCAATAGAACTGGAGTTGTTTAAATCAGAAAAATCAGTACTCCTAGATAGCCCCACCGTCATTTGACTTACAAGGTACAGAAAAGGGAAAATGTAAAATGAAGTGAGATAAAACTGGCTTTTCAAGGAATATTCTTAAGGAAATGCAGTACAAATGATATGACACATTGTATCATAATTCATACATCCTCATGATACTTAATTAGCAACAATTGTGTACTTATGTAGCTGCTGCTGTGCCAAGTCAGATGATAGAAACTCCGTACCTTTCGCAAAAAAATGAAAAACTCTTACCAGCAGTACTCTTCTCCCAGCTACCCACGGTGCTACTAATTAACTTCAACACTTACAGAGATTCTTGATAGTACATCAGGTCAAAAGGGTCAGCAAACGAAAAGTCAGATGCTAGTCGGTGGCTGAAAGTTGGAGCTCCCGCTTCAGTGCATGGGCTCTTGAAGAGCTGAAGTTTACAACCTTTATTAATCCATTTTGCACTGATCAGGGGCTTCAGTTTGACATTCACATTAGCCCCCGAAGAAAAACATTCACTGGCCACCACAACAACCATCTTCTCGAGCACCCGAGCTCTCTCCGCAATGAACTTGAGGAAATCAACCTCACTTTTCGACCCTTTGAACTCATAGAAAAACACATTCTTCATCGTCTGCACGACACATTTAATAGGACCCCCCTCCTGCAAAAACTTGAGATTGACCTTGCCAGTGTGATCTTCATCTATCTGGGACTGCAAATGTAATCCTTGCATAAGTATATAAATGACGACATATCATGAAGCAGCAACTACTATAATTATATTCTGAATTATTGTTCATCTTAGATATATAAGTAAAGCTCATGTAAAATGCCCGATGCAGCAGGTGGAGTTAAGTTCAACCAAATTCACCTTTTATCTAAGAGAAAACCAATTTTACCTGAACATGGAGCGTGTGCAGATTGGGGAAACATCTGAGGAAGCCAGGCACCTTCCTGACAGCACTGCGAAATCCAAATTGCACCTCTATAGCCAAGATCTTGACACTGGGAACAATTTTCTCCTTGGTCCCAGCCTGCAATGCTCCCAAATAGAAATTAATTGACATCATTACTTCATGACCTATATAGATACAGATGTAAATTAGAATCTAGCTAGTGTGCTTCATAGGTACGTACCACAATGACAGTTTTGCTAATCTCGATTTCATAGTGTGCTGGCTCAAGGTATCCCAGCATACGCAGGTTGGGTGCATGGCCAATCTTGATCATGGAGCGACGCGTCCTACCCTTGCTGCCGTTCTCGCCGCTAGAAGTTGTCCACTGAAAGAGCCTCTCAAGGCGAGGAGCATCCACCACGTCGATGTTCTCCAAGTGGGTATAGCCCAGCTGAACGCACCGCAGGCTGTGGCTGACGAGGCGAAGGCGCACCCCGGTCTGGCTTGCCGTGATGACTAGAATCTCCAGAACTGGGCTTCTTTCGAGCATGAAGGCGAGGTCCCGGTCCTCCATGACACTGAAGCAGAGGCCGAGCTCCCGGAGGTTGGGGAAGGTGGCGCGGCGCGGTACGGCGGCGGTGTCTGGGAGCCTCCAGACTCCGAGGTACAGGCGGGTGAGAGAAGTGCAGCTGAAAAGCGTGGCGGGGAGGCGCAGATCGATCGGCCACGGGCGGTTGACAAAGATGAGTTCTTCGACGCCCTTGGCGGCGAGGACGTCGAGCCAGCGCGCCATCTCGCCCCGGTGCTCATTCATGGTGGTGCAGGTGAGGTGGACGCAGCGGAAGGGCCCCGGGTGCGCCGCGAGGACGCGGGACACCGCGGCGGTGACGGCACGGGGAGAGGGGGCGTCGATGGTGTACGGCCCTTCCGCGCCGCAGTCGGGAAGCAAGTGGCTGTCGACGAGGGTGAGGGGCGCCGACAACCAGATGGGGCGCCAGCGCAAGGAGAGGGCAGCGGTGCGCGCGGCGTCCTTGACGGGGAGGCGCGAGACGATGTTGCGGAGGACACCTTCGGGCAGGCGGCTGATGCGGTCAACGCCGTCGGAGACCCACGATGCGCAGGAGAGCGACAGAGTGGCGTCGGGGCTGACAGGCGGGCGAGGGAGGTAGTCGTACACGAAGTAGAGCATCAGGTTCGTGCCCACATCCAGCATATCGGGATCCATGCCATCGCGCTCCATGCGGGCCTGCATATCGCTCAGGTTGTGGCCGATGATCGGTTGCGGTTCCATGGCCGCCGCTGGAGGGGAGAGGGGAAGGCGAGGATTTTGGATCAGCAACTGGGGAATGAGGAGCAGGGAAGTGAGTGAGCAGTGGCGTAGGGTTGGAGGCGGCGTTTTGGCTCGTGGGTGCAGATGCACCCATTGGGTAAAATATTTTTAGTTTTTTTTAATGTGTCAAAAAATTCCGAAAAAAAATTCGGGTATGCATCAACATTTTTAGTGCTAGCACAAAAAATTTCGCTGTGAAAAGACATTTTGTGTGACCTGTGCAAAAAAGACAAAACCATGTCTCGTACAAAAGGCTTTCGTAGCAATCCGGATTTGTCTTTTTTGCACAGGTCGCACAAAATGTCTTTTCACCGCGGATTTTTTTGTGCTATCATGAAATATGTTGAACTATCTCCATATTTATTTTTAGAATTTTTTGACATTTGGAAAATGGTTTTTTTGGGTCATGGGTGCAGATGCACCCATGACCCGAAATGGATTTCCGCGTAGGGTTTCCCTTTCTTCTTTTTCTTTCACAGCAATAGCGTACAGTTCCGAGCCGCATGTTTGTTGCAAGCGAGTAGTTGTTGGGCCAAATGTCTATACCGGGTTGCTTCTGGGCCCATGAAACAGTTCAGCCCGCTTTCGGTTCACATTGAAGTGAACCGCTTTAGCTGATCACTTGCCACTTGCCCTCAAAAAAGAAAAACTTGCCACTTCAAATTTCCTTTTTTTTTTTTTGGGAGATCGAAGGAAAAGAGTAGTTGAGACTGTACGAATGTGTGGCTGACCTGATGGGTCCTACACAACAATCACAGAACAATTAGTATTTTTGGTGTTTTCTGCTACTTCTGTAACTGGCTTGAGGTGGCGGCCAGGGTTTAGTCTAGGAAAGAAAATCTGATGAGCTCGAACTCTTACAAGGCTTTTATAGCCGGAAGTACAGTGATAGTAATTCTACAAACTAAATCGACTCAGATAAAGTAAAGCTGAAAGAAAGCAAGGGTAACATGCTCCGTCATGGTGAATCGAACGTGACCTGTTGGATTGAGCTTCAACGTCCTAGATCAACTGCTTCGCTACTTCGTGAACTGAATGGTGAGTTGTTAACTGAAGAAGAACATTGAATAAATAGGCATTCTGGAGTCTATTATCAGTTTTATCTTTCTTCGTTGCTTATTCTTCATTTATCAGTGATTCTTCTCTCGGTTATTTCATTGTTCATCATTTTATTTTTCTTCTTGTTCAGTGATTCTTCAGTTATTTCCTCAGTCAAAGATTCACTTTATTTCATTGTATTCTCTGTTCGCAATGTTCAGTCTCTCAGTGTTATCAGTATTATCATTGTTCATTGTTTATTCTTCATTGCTATAAGTTTTCAGTGCTTCTTCTCTCAGTTATTTCATTATTTATTCTTCATTGTGATCAGTTTTTCATTGCTTATTCTTCATTCCAATTTTCTTTTATCAGCTCTATCTTTCTTCATTGCTTATTCTTCATTTATCAGTGCTTCTTTTCCCAGTTATTTCATTTTCAGCATTTTATTTTTCTTCATTGTTCAATGCTTCTTCAGCTTCGTGCGTTGTAACTTTATATGTAAGATTCGCTGATTTAATCAAACATGGGACCACACCCACATTGGTGTTACCAGGTGTTGGTCTAGATACCATTGTTCTTGCTAGAAAGTTTTAGGAGCAACTTCCGTATTATCAGAAGTTCGACCACTAGAGGTAGTTGTGGTGAAGGCATAGCATTGGGGCTCGGATGCCTTTTAAGCTCGCTAACATGGAAGACTAGGTGCAATAAACAACCATTAGGTAGGAGTAGTTTATATGCAAGAGATTTTTTTTCCAAAATTCTAAAGGGGCCATAGAATTTGGAATGCAGCTTGGGTGTTCTATGAATGCTTGTATGGTTGGACATTCAATTAAACCATTTATATCATTGTCAAATCTCTCTCGGATCTGATCTTATCTACAAAATATTTCATTATTTCTTGATCTTTGAGCAGCTTACCTCTTATTACTTTCATTGCTCCTTATCTCTCCATAGAGATCATTTTGATGTCTATCGGGGATGGACCCATCGCTAATTTCTAGCACTCACCGTGGCTCTTGGCCGGTGCCGTTCTAGAGATATTGCCCCAGATTTCTTCCGCTTGTGCAAGAGAAAGAATTGGACCGCCGCAGATGCTCTTCACGCCAATGCTTGGATAAGGCATATTGACTTTACTTCCGGTCTGATAACGGTGGATCACATCACCCGGTTTGTTGACTTTTGGTCCAAACTCCAGTGTAATTGTCCTAAACCCTAAGGTGTTCGACTCTATCGCTTGGCGTCACTCCTCTCTAGGCGTCTACACCTCGTCTTCGATCTACCAATTGCAGTTTGCTGGTTCCACTTTCTCGCCCATCAACACCCTAGTATGGTATGCTTGGGCTCCCCTAAAATACAAGCTCTTTGCATGGACGCTCATTCAAAATAGAGTGTGGCTGGTGGACCGGTTGCAGCGACGTGGATTGCCAAATTGCGGGTGTGCCCCTCTATGTCGGCACGTGCAAGAATCCGGGACTTGTCTTCTTTTTCATTGTCGTTTCTCTGTCCACACTTGGGATGCGGTCTCTAGAGGGCTTGGGACTCCGTATTTTTTTACTTGTGCACTGGATTTGCTTGCACCTGGTCAAGGATTGTTGGACTGCCTTGATTCTCCTTCTCGGGCGTCTAAGAAGGCTAACGCCTCCATGATCATCCTGTCTCTTGGAAGCTATGAAACGAGCGCAACCCTAGGATCTTTCGGCACTTCTCCAACCTTCCTAGCATCATTATCTCGGACATCAAGGCAGAGGCTAGAACTTGGGTGATGGCGGGCGTGAAATGTTTGATGAACTTCATCCCGAGAGAGTAGGGGTTTTGTTTCACCTGTTTGTGTTCCCCTAACATGCATGTTCTCGTGTTTGGCGTGGTGTTGGCTTTGGCCATGTAACTGCTAAAAAAGTATCCTTAATCAACGAAAAGGGTTTTTCCTTGTTAAAAAAAGTACCATGCATGGAGCCCTAGTAAATGTAAGCACGTCAAGAAATATTTAATGATGGGCCTTCGGTTCCTTTTTTTAGCATGATGGGCCTTTTTTTTAGTTGAACATGGCTCAGGATGGCAACGGGTACGGGGATGACCGGGATGACTCCACCATCCCCGCCCCGATCCCCGCCAATCCCCATACCCATCATCCCCATGAAGCTTAGCGGGGACAAAATGATCCCCATCCCCGTTAACAGTGGGTAACGGTTACCCATCGGGTATCCATGGGGATGTTAATACTAACTGAGAAAGGTGAGATTAGAGAGGGCATGGTTGCTAAGAAAGGTGGAGAAAATAATTATATGGATTATCTAGGTTTTATTCTATTTATACTTTTTTGAATATATTTTATGTTTGTCGGGTATCCATGGAGTCCCCACGGGGATGATTTCATCCCCATCCCCGCCCCGCGAGGCTAACGGGTACCCGCCAGACAATACCCACGGGGATGATTTCATCCCCATCCCCGCTCCATAACGGGTAAATCCCCGCGGGTACCCGTCCCCACGGGGAATATTGCCATCTTGAAACATGGCTTCGAGATTCTAATATGACCAAATATAAATATTTAAAGGTTCAAAAAATCAAATGTTTCTCATGGATTCAACAGTGACATAAAAAGATGTGCGAAACGATAAGCGATCATTCATCTAGTGTTGCAATATGGAGGCCGAGCTTCAGAGAGCTCTCGGTTTAAAAAAAATTGAATCCACATTTTTTCGTTTCAAAAAATTATGAAAAACTATCATAGTCGTAGATAATATCTAGATCAACCACTATGAAAAATTTCAATCATAAATTCGTTGTATTCTGATATAGGGATATATATTCCTTGAACAAAAAAGGTACGTTTGATTTTAAAATTTTAGCGTATCGCCATAAGGAATCGGAGGGCCGGGGTAGCTGGGCTCCTTCGTAAGGTTGGCATCTTTGCACGTGGTACCCTGAAGCTACTACAGTCACGCGTATAGTGTTGCACCTTGCAAGCCCACGACATCGACAATACATCCATGGCATTGCCAATTAAGCAGCACGTACTATCCGGCTATTTGGGTCGATGTTTCCACATGTACCTAGTTAAATTAAATTAATTTCGTGCATGGGTCGATCACAAACAACAATACGAGCTAGCTTGCGGTGGATATGCATGTCTCGCGCGCCCTGCCTTACATTCGATGTTACCCAAACGGTAAGGAGAAGGAGTAGGAGATACTGCGATGTAAACGCATTGTACTAGCATCGATGATCGCTCGTGGTGTAAGCCTGCAAGTAGACATATGCATGTTCAGGCCCTGCACGCTAGCTGCTGCTGACAGTCTACGTACTGTGAGCAGCAAACACAAGAGAGCACATTGAAGCCAGCAATAGTGGTTTGGCTAGGACCGTCAATGAATCTACCGTTTCTACACTGGAATAGTAGTAAGTTTTTCACCTTGCATTGCGCCGTACCTGAAAATCAAGGAGATAGATAGATATGGACCAAGCCGTGCGGGTAATAAAGATGGAAAATGGGATCCCAACGGCCAGGTTGGGGTTGGTTAGACCGTGCAGGAAACGCAATCGGACCATCCATCCATCCATATGTGTTTCATTGGGTAGCCTGTGAGCAGATTCCATTGCATGCGGAGGGAGGCGATGGTCATGGTCCCTGGCTGGCGTCCCGTCCCGTGTACAACAATGTGTGTGCATGGACCAGGAGATAGCGCATGCAGCAGCGCCAGTGCCGTGCGCTGCCTGTTTTTGGCCGGGCAGAACCACAGTGTACGCACGCCACATTATATATCCGAGACCGAGAGGGAGAGGACCATCTTGGTTTGGTTTGGCCCGTACGTACGTGCTCATTATTAGTTCGCCGCTCGATCCACTCCAGAGGTAATCAGGTAAGTGCAGTGTTTTTATGTGTGCGGCTCCAAAGTGTTGCTCACGGGTTCGACGTACCCGTGCAGACGTTCTGAATTAATCTGCTTGCTCCTGTATCTAATGGAGATAGATAGGGTTATGACCTTTTGTGGCAAACACTTACTTAATTCGACGATTCAGATACAGTCTGTTTGTTTGGAATGCCTGCCTGCTGCCACATGTAGTTGTAGTAGTAAATTTTCTACTCGCTCGTGCAACACTAACTGCATCTGCACCGATCGATAGCGAAGCCATTTTTTCTTCTCAGAAATATAATGTCTGCAGGCTGCTCTAGTCACAGCCACTCTACGAAGGGGACAAACCACGGTCCACATGCAGTGACACACACAATCGTGGACAAAATCCAGACAATCAAATCACGCAAAAACCTAAGCGCGACTCACACACACACGCGCGCTGTCCGTTCCCTATCCCCAGAACCCCCCAATACCCGCCGGTACGGTGGTCCTCCCGAGCACGAAAAGGAGCGCCGCCGCCGATCGATAGCGGGACACACGCCGCGCTTCACGCCCCGCCGCCGAGCCCGAGGCTCCCGGACCCAAACCACCCCCCGCCCGCCATACATCGAACGGACACCGCCCCGCGAGCTCGGTGGTGAGGACAAAACCAGTAGCAGGACGGGGACGGCCATGCCGCCCGCCCGTCCTAGCGACAGTAGCAGGAACTGATTAGTCGACCGAATTTATTAGTCGGTCGCCAGAGTTGGACCTTTGATTAATGGCCTGCGTGGGCACGTTTTTGGAGCGTTCTGGAAATGCTCAATCATCGTCAGCTCCTGCTACCTATACTCTACTACTCCGATCTCCGGCCGCTGTGGTGACAAAGTCACACCTTCTCGTCGTCATTTTAAAATATCTGTGGATGTGGAATCTTCATCTTCCTTTGCCACTGATGAGCCAAGAGGCAAGAAGATGTAGTACTAGTACTGAGTTATTAAGTGTGTTTTGGACTGGCACGCTGATCGTGCCATTTGAGTAGTATAATTCGTAGAACGAGGTAGCCGCAGGGGTTGCGAGTCCAAGGAGGCAAGCTCCCGAGGACAAAAGGCCTCAATAGTTAACCAAACCCTCCTGGTAGTAATTCGTGAACAGGGACACCCTTGAGTATCGTGCCACCAAAGCAACACCTCGAATTCAGTGGTCTCTCTCTCAAAATCTCGATCTGGTATCCCAGTCCGCTCATCGGTCCGCGGCTGGTGCCCCAACCACGACGGCAATACTGAGTACTCCGTAGTATGCAAATAGAGTCCCGGTTACGTAGAGCCTTATATCTTTATTATTAAATTGGGATTGGACGTGATGGTTTCCGATGGTAGTAATTATAGTTCCCGACAGGAATATACACCGAAGTTAATACATTTTTATATCCGTAGTAACGCACGGGCACTTAGCTAGTAATAATAAAATTGTAATGTCAAATTTTTAAAAAATCAGAACTATAGTTCTAGACGTGGATAATTTTTCGATAAAAAACATATATTGATGTCGTAAAGATACCAATTACATCCAACCTCTGTAACAACACATTGTCCTATAGATATTACGGATGCACACATTTGAAAAAAAAAGAGAATTTAAAAAAAGAGTTCCGCTATAGTTGTCAGACCCCTGAAACAGCAGTACTAACACCACCAAGACAACATCAGAAGTCCAGCTTCTCCAAAAGTGACGCCTCAAAGAAGTAACAATGCACAAACGCTATCGTCGCCCGATCGTAGATCTCAGATTTTCACCCTGAAGACAGTCCACACTTTCAAAGCAATGCCTTCACCAAGCCATTGTCAGGCACAACCAATTACGGCCACACCTTGGATTTCATCCTGAAAGATAAGACTTAGGACTTCTCATGTGCAGTCGCCCCCACATACATGCCGCTGCTTCAAGTCACGAATCACCTAGCCAATTCCTCATCGCCACAAAGACTCAAACCACCATTGCTAGTCCTCAGATCTCGCCTTCCATGACATTCTCTGCCAGCACCATAAAACGAGAAAGTGTGCTCCATGATATTAACAGCCAGCAAAGTTTCGAAGCGCTCCCTCTGAAACTAAACGGTCAGAGAAACATGGGTAGCAAGCTCCAGGCAAGAGTCGCCCAATGCAGTTTGCCGGCGGAGCCTTCCGGAACACGACCGTCCAGCCAAATCAATGGGGACTGGCATCCGACAGATCTTCATCTTGGTGCGAGAAAAGCCCTAAGACCACCTCCTTATTCGAGCACACCAGCAGGCCCCCACGCCGCCGGACGGAGCAGCAAAGGAGGCGACAGTCGGAGAAGCATCCACAAAATCCATCGGTGGCCGCTGGCCAGCCAAGATCGAAACCAAGTCCCAGATCCATGATCGCCGCCACGCCCGGAGGATCTTGACGGACCGCTACGTCGTGCGCCGCCGACTCTCCACCCCGGCTGCAGGCCCCGGCCATCAAGGCCGTGCCGCCAAGTACCGCCGCCACCGCCCCACAACCGCCCGTGGAACCGCCGCCACGCTACCCTCTCCTCCCCTCCATCCTTTCCGAGAGGGGGCCACCACCGCCAGCGACATCCACGACGGCACTGGCCAGGATCTGCTGGAGAGGGAGGACTGGCGGCTGGATTGGTGGTCGCCTTCAGAGTCGAGAAACACACCACTCTCACAAGCTTCTCGACGTCGCCACCGAGATGTGGCTGAAGCCGGGAAGACATTATTGCAAGAAGCGTCGCCGCCACCAACAAAGCGCCGCCCCGGCAAACCTGAACACTAAACCAGAAAAACGGAACCCTCCCGCCAATGAGGGCCGAGATCCACCACACCTCCATGGCCCGAAGGCCACAGAGGCGAGGCAGACCTACGGCGGCGCCGACGGGAGACGCGAGATCCAATCGCCTGGGCTCCTGGTGGCTGGCTCCTGGCTGGAGACGTAGCGGTACGTAAAAAAAAAGTCTCACTCTGTTATATAAGCCAACCTAATATCCAACGTATATACCAGTTAGATAAAAATAAGTACTAGCTTACTAATACCTTTTCCATCCGACACTCTTGAAACATATTTACATTCGATTCTTAATTTACAACATGCTTCTCTTCTATATCCCCCGACTCGAGTTTTTTAGGTCATTATAGACTATTTAATCAACTTATTATTCTTACGAGGTTGAAGTGTCGGACGACGACTTCACGCTAAGACATATCCTTTAAGAAGTCACAGTGTGTACCAGATATAGGGGGTGTTTGGTTAGGCTTTGGCTTTGGCTTATAAGCCGAAAAAGCACCTAAATAGGTGCTTTTGGCTTTTAGCTTTTGACTTATGTTTTACTATGGTATAAATCAAAAGTCAAAAGTCAAAAGCACCTATTTATGTGCGTTTTGGTCTTATAAGCCAAAGCCAAAGCCTAACCAAACACCCCCATAGTTGTCAATATAGTAACTTTGTCTTTTGGTACTGGTGCTCTCTATGCTGTGGAGGTAGTGTTAAATCCAAAATATTGAGAGTGGATGCATCTAGAAGAGCTAATGCCAAATTTATATGCATCCAATGTTTCTTCCTCACTACGACGGGTGATTTGGCAATAGATTGAATAAATAACTAAGGTGCCAGCCCTTTTGGCGAGAGATTTGACAGTGGCCACACTCGACACTACTAGCAAATTTGACCACGGTTCTAATCTAAATGCTGCGTCATGTTAGATATGGTATTTGGCCACACTATGGCTGCTCTCACGACGCCAAGTACTACTTAACTAGCTTGGACAAGAGTTGGTGGGCCCATCTGTGTGGGGCCTCACCACATTTGCTCGTTCAAACCCGAGATACATGTAAGAGTGTTAAAAAGTGTTATCTTTATAATGTCACGTAGCATAATTATTGAGTTGGAGGAGGGAGAAAAAAATGGTATCTCTTAGATAAGCATGAAAGATAAGATACTCCGTGGGCCTCATTACTGAGTTGCAGTACTTTTTGTGTTGTATAAAATGTCTTAGAGCATCTCTAGCAAAGCCTTTAAAGTTCCGGGAACTGTAAACTTCCGGCGGCTTTACGGGCTCAGGTCGTTTTTTGTACCAGAACAGAGCCCGTAAAGCCGGTTCGGCCCGAAAATGTTTTTCGGGCACCTGAGAATCCGAGGCACGGATCTGGATAAGTACCGGCCGACGCCCCATTTCCAGTTCACGCCCCTAGTCTCTCCGCCTCCTCCGATGAGCAATCCGTCCCTCCGCCGCCCCACCTCCGACGAGCAATCTGCCACTCCTCCGCCCAGATCCACCTCCTCCGCGCCGCCATGCCACCGAAGATGAAGACGCCGAAGCGCGACACGTCCTCCCGCCCCGTCGTCGACTCGTCGGATCTCTCCGACGCGGCGAGGGAGCGGTATGTGAGGTCCGACGGCGCGCGGAAGCGGGCCGCGTACTTCTACATCAACAACGACACGTCGGTGCCGCCAAAGCTCCTGTACCGCGAGGTGCCGGAGTTCGACCACCTCCGCGCCGCCAGGAGCGGCCAGGGGAGCTCGAGCGGCGCGGGAAGCTCTTCCCGCGCCATGGTGAGGAGGACGTCGCCACCGCCCCCGGAGGAGGAGGAGGGCGCCGCCGCCGCCGGAGGAGGAGGAGGAGGCCGAGGGGTACGACCCCGCCGCGTTCGGGCGGTCGCTGTCCGCCCTGGACTTCGTCCCCGAGAACGCCGTCGGGGCAGTCGTCACCACCTTCTGGGAGCGGTCAGCGGCGGAGGAACCGGGGCTCCAGGCTCAGCGCCGCCACGCCAAAGTGGTCGACGACGCGCTCCTCCAGAAGGCGCTCGAAGCCTCGCTCGAGGATCCCATTCCCGTCCCCTCCGACGACGAGTGAAGAGTGGTGCCGCTTCGCCGCCGCGCCGCTGCGAGATCTGTCCCACCGCAGCGGCGCCCCGGTAGGGTTAGGGTTAGGTTAGGTTTAGGGTAGCTAGCGGGTTAGCGTAGCTAGCCTCTTTTGCATCTCCGGTGATCATCGGCGGTGTATTTTGATTGTAAGCCAGTGATCACCGACATGTTCGTCCGTTCGTTCGCGGCAATGAAAAAAATTGAATATGCAGTTTCGTTTACAGTTTCTGCTCTACGCCGAACATTTTCGACGAGTAAACTGCCAAAAAACGAACCGAAAATGCGGTTTTCGGTTCGTCTTTTTGGGCTATGCTAGAGATGCTCTTATCTAACCTATAGTTTTCGAGTATATTTTAATCATGCGATATTTTTAGAAGCATGTAAACATTAAAGATTAGAGAGGAGACTAAGAGATAGTCCACCATATCACAACATGTCTTTTTATATCTTCTCTAAACGACAGGCAATGTATATACTCTCTCTCGTTAACAATTGTACATGTCCTAAACGACCATGAACGGCGGAGATATTTACAAGAGTGCCATCGTGCCGCTGCTCTGCTCACATGGCTTTCCGCTGGAAACTGGTGATTAGGATTTAATTAAGGGAACAGTTCGAGCTAGTGGCTACAAATACCTTGCTGCCGGCCAATATCTCTATCAGTACTCCAACAACGGTGCCGCTCCGACGGCAATCACCGCAGGCATAGCTCGACACGAAGTCGCCTAACATCGTCATCACTGACAAATAATGGATTCATCTTGAAAAACTGTAAGCGAAGATAACGAATTTGAAGTGGATGTGAAGTCGAAATGATAACAGCTTATGCATAAAACTATGGACGATCGTAGTCATGGGAGAAATTTAACGAATTTGACCCTTTTTCAAAAAGATTTCACAAAATGAACTCAAATTCAAAATAATTTCAGATTTGACCCTTTTTCATGGCGCCCGGCCCCAGGGCGCCATACCAGGGAGCATGACGTCTTGGTCAAAGGCGCCATGAACCGGCCACGTCAGCCCCAGCTCAGCACCATGACGCCCCAGGGAAAGGCGTCATACTCACTACAATGGCGCCCCGGCCCAAGGCGCCATGCTAGTGAACAAAGGCAATCTGGGATAGGATCAATACATGAAATATGCTCTACCCTAGTGGTCTGCTGTGTGTTCTTCCAAATGTGAGGTCTTGAGTTCAAATCCACATGTTGCAACATTTTTTTTCAATTTTTTTTTGCTGTTTTTTGTTTTTCACTCAGTCTACATATGCAGTATGTCATATAAAATATAATTTTTTTTTTGTTTTTCACTTAAATAGATAAAATTGTAAATCCTTATACACGCGCCATTGAAGAATCGGTGAGTCCCCTTGCGCTTTGCCTCGTCATACGATTAATTCTGCACGCGCGTTGGGGTGGGGAAACGCGGATGGGTTTCCGGCCCGTCCGTAATGCGTTGGTCTTGGATCTTGGATTTAGGTTTAGGTTATTATTATAGGGGGCGCGTTTTGGGAAGGCGGTGATCGACTCTGTTTAGGCAGGGGATTTTCATGTTCTTGTTCTTGTCCTCACCAGGGTTCGGGAATTTGGTTTTGTTAAAAAAAAATTGTGCTTTTGAACTTGGTAGGGACTTGTGAATTGCTCGCGCGCCCTGAGTTCTAGAAAAAGCGTCTCTTGTTCATTGTTGTTGATGCTAATTAATCGCTGATGCCGTGAAACGTTAGCCTCTGCAGCGCCCGTAATTCATAGTATTATTTTTTTTGTCGGATGGGTTGTCTTTGTTTATCATAGTCAAACCTCCGCAGTCTGCAATGCCCCAAAAGTAGCCTAATTTACCGAAAACATTTGATTTTTGAATAATTAATTCCACCTATATTCTGTAATGTGCAGCACAACAGCAGGCTCTGGTCTGCAGTGATTTTTATGTATTGTCTGCATGTTGGTAGGAAACTTTGTTTATAATGAAAAAAAAACCACGGATAGTAAATGAAATAACAATTCTGTTTTCTTAGTATTTTTGGGTAGCTTTCTAGTATGTGATTTATGTGCGTACAAAGTTTAGATCTACCAGATTAGGATTTAGTGCTACCTGAACTTGCTCAATCCTGCCTTCTAGCACTGGTTCTAGGCCTAATAATCCTATTTTTTTTATCTATTTAAGTAGAAAACAAAAAAATAAAAATAAATTTTTTATATTTTATATGACATACTGCATATGTAGACTGAGTGAAAAACAAAAAACAGCAAAAAAAATTGAAAAAAAATGTTGTAACATGTGGATTTGAACTCAAGACCTCACATCTGGAAGAACACACAGCAAACCACTAGGGTAGAGCATATTTCATGTATTGATCCTATCCCAGATTGCCTTGTTCACTAGCATGGCGCCTTGGGCCGGGGCGCCATGGTAGTGAGTATGGCGTCTTTCCCTGGGGCGTCATGGTGCTGAGCTGGAGCTGACGTGGCCGGTTCATGGCGCCTTTGACCAAGGCGTCATGCTTCCTGGTATGGCGACCTGGGACCGGGCGCCATGAAAAAGGGTCAAATCTGAAATTATTTTAAATTTAGATCCATTTTGTAAAATCTTTTCGAAAAAGGGTCAAATTCGTTAAATTTCTCTAGTCATGGACCCGTTGGATTGATGTTTCTCACGGGCGACAGGAACGGTACGTGCCATGATGGCGCTTGTGCACCCAACCGGCCGGATATGGGGAAGCAGGCGGCGGTACGTGCCCGCCCTGTCGTGTCTGAGCATCCTGTATTTGAGAGTGTGCTTGTTCGTCAGCCAAAGAGAGAAAGCCAAAAATAAAGAGGAACAGAGCTGACTCACTCCCTAGAGTCAGACATGTACTTTTCGGACAGATTTGATTGATGTTCTTGTCTCTTGTTCCTCCTTTGTTTTTGCTTGCACCATCATATTTGTACCGCTCTACTGTTGCGCTTGCATTCTTGGATAGGTCGGACATGCTTGTAAAACCATCTGATTAAAAGTGCCGGTGTTTACATGATTTAAAACAAAAGTGAGGATGCAAACCGATTGGAGTATAACGTAAGTTGTTTTACAAGTCTGTACAAGTTTTTGTAACTTTCTTGCCAAACATGCTACTATTACATGATAAAATAATATCGCTATGCAGGAAACTATTTCAGACTCCCTTAGACAAATTGTTAACAAAACACAGATATATAGGGCAATGCAGCTATAAACTGGGAGATATATGTATTTATAACATAACATATTGCAATATACAATTCTTCTTGTGCTAGTGCGGCTGATCGAGTTGTTGGGTTCATGCTATAAATGTACCACATCACGAATACATGTGTCAACTAACGTTGAAATACTTTCTAGACTGAAAAGTTATGATAGGATGTCTCAATTTCTTGCACCAATACAAAACGTATAATTTTAGGCGGTTCAAAACCTATTTGTTACAGTTTTAGGCCTTCTTTGATTAACAAGATATGAAAAATAGAGGAATAGGAATTGTATAGGATTGAGTTGCCCTGTACGGTGGAATCCTTTAGGGATAGGAATAAGCCAAAGGATTTTTCCATGAGGTCCAAGCTCATGTTAGTTTTCCTGCGAAAATACACTACAGATTTCCTACGGGAAAATTTCCTACAGGTTACAATCCTCTAAATCAAACACCTTGAAAAGGAAAAAGTTCACAGGAATCAAATCCTACAAGATTCCTTAGGAAATCCTATGAATCAAAGGAGGCCTTACCACGCACGAGAGCACATGCTCTGAGTAAGTGAAAGATCGACACATCAGAGTTGGAAGGACTTGCTAAATAGGCATCATTTGACGAATCCCATCACATACAACAAACGAAGTAAAAAAAAATCGAGATTTAGAAGTGCACCATAGATGGCTGTCAAATATGGTTTTTTTTGCAGCAGTGCTGCAAATATACATATTTTGCGAGGTCCATGCTAGACGTCTCCACCTCAAGTGGTACCTCTTTAGGTTCCTACTCGAGTTGAATATAAGGTTTTGTGGGGTCTCGGGTTTCACCACTTCCGGGCCCCTTTGTCGGATCTGACTTTAGGGACAAATTTGTTATGGGATATGTGTGTGTGTGTGTGTGTGCGCGCGCGCGATGGGTCGGGGGAGATCCACCTCAACTGGTACCTCTTTAGGGTCCTACTCGAGTTGAATATAGGGTGGCATGAGGTCTCGGGTTTCAGACGAGAAAGAGAGGTGGTGTGGTGGGGTGGGTGTGGGACGGGGATACAACCACTTTTGGGCCCTTTGTCGAGTCTGACTGTAGGGACACATTTGTTATGGGATATGTGTGTGTGCGCGCGATGGGTCGGGCGAGAGGTGGGAGGAGGGGGAATTTCCACCTCTTCGAGCCCTCCTATGGATGAATTGTGGGGGGGGGGGGGGGGGGTAAGATCCATGACACTAGCTCTCTTAGTTGAATTCCATAATTGGAAAACCTATATATCATAGTAGTCTAAGTTTGACATTAAGTGTTTCCTCCAAAAGTTATCATCATGTTTTCGGCCCAATTTCATGGTGGAGTTATATATATGCGGACGAGATATACTCAAATCTAATGGAAATTTCTATCCTAACATAAGATATTGGGTTCAAAGACACTTCAAAAAACTAGCAGAAAACATAATAATTAATACCTATGAAAGTGTACATATGACACAATTGTCTTTGGGGCTAGGGCTTGAGTGATCCTAGGTGAAAACCATAGATGCATTCCAACATTGCAAAAGATGTAACATGAAATAATATTGGAACGTGTGAAGGGTTCGTTGCATAGAAAACAAAAAATTTTCTACGTAACAAGCGGAAGAAACCCCACGATCTAGATCTATTAGACGCAAGTAGCGAAGTGGAGATCCAATCTCTTACCCTCGAAGATCAAGCAAACGTTTTGTCGGTGCAGGGGTGATTGCTACTGATGAAGAGTTGGGTGGTGCCCCAAGCGAAGGCGGAGATGTAGCAAGCAGCAGTTTTCCCTCGATAATGAACCGAGGTTTATCGAACCAGTAGGACCTTGAAATCAACAACAAAGTGAATGTTGAAGATCTCTGGTGCTTAATCTTCAACAGACGTGGACCTGCACACACTCAACCAAAATACTTTGCCCCCAACGGCGGAAAGGTTGTCAATCTTTCTGGTCTCACAGAAAACAAAGCGGTTAATTGTATAGTGAAATAGATGAAATATGAAAATGGACCAGTGGAGTAATGATGATGAAAAGTGATGAATAAAGGTTGCAATCAATGTAAAAAGATGATCCGGAGGCCATGGGTTCACTAGTGGAGTCTCTCAAATAAATAGAACAATCATATGATGGGTAAATAAATTACAGCTGGGAAATTGACAAGATTATAAAACAAACTTAATCTAGCTATAACAAAGAGAACATGATAATATTTAAGTAGGCATCATGACAATGAACAAAGACCGTTGAATCCAACTGCATCTTTGTCTAAAAAGTCCACCGTGGGATCGCTATCCAGCCTGTCACCCATCGGTATTAAGTTGCAAGCAACATACATTTGCATTAAGTAAAGTGCATGAAGTAAGCAATACTAATATCAAACGAGACATTAACACCGCTGTTTTACCCTTAGTAGCAACAGCACACCCTCGCCCTTAGACGTTTCTGTCACTCGTGCCCAGGAACAAAAGGGGGCATGAACCCACTATCTAGCATAAATACCCTCTCTTGGAGATACACACAATTACTTGGCCAAAGTAACTACGCACATCGGAGAGCATGCAAGAACATAAGTGCTTCAAGTGCTCCTCCCTTGGCCGCACCCCACCTTATATAGGTGGCGGCTAGGGAAAGGCTGGGGCGCCCCATCTAGGGCCGGCTGCCCTTGGGTGCCTTGGCCCCCAAGCAAGCCGAGTCCTAGATGGACTAGGCCTCCACTTCCCTTTTTCCATATGTTGGCCGGCTGGGCCAAGTGGGCTGCCAGCCTGCCATGGTGCGACCAGCCCAGTAGGGCTGCTGCACCACCACTTTGGCCCATGTGGGTCCACACCCAGGTGGGCCCCACTTCTAGACCATTCTAGAACCTTCCAGAAAATTCCGGAACCCTTCCAGAAAATCCCGGAACTTTTCCGACACCTCCGGAAACCACTTTCCTTATATGAATCTTATTCTCCGGACTCTTCCGGATCTCCTCGTGACATCTAGGATCTCATCCGAGACTCCGAATCAATATTCGTTCATACCATCAATTATCTCATCGCAAACCCTAGCTACATCGGAGCGTTAAGTGTGTGACCCTACGGGTTCGAGAATATGCAGACATGATCCGATCAATAATCAATAGCGGGACCGGGATGCCCATATTGACTCCTACATATTCAACGAAGTTCCTTATCGATTGAACCACAATGTCGGAGATTCTTAATCTCGTATACGATTCCCTTTGTCTCATGATATTTAATTTGCCCGAGATTTGATCATCGATATCTCCATATCTAGTTCCATCTCGTTACCTGGCAAATTCTCTTTACTCGTCCATAATATAGGATCTCCGTGATTACTCCTAATCACATGTTTGCAAACTTTCCAGATGCTATATTACCGAGTGGGCCCAGAGATATTCTACTCCGTCACATGGAGGACAAATCCCACTCTTGATACATATCACCCAACAACCTACCATCGGAGATACCTGAAAGCCACCTTTATAATCACCCAGTTACGAAGCGACGTTTGATGTCCACAAAGTATTCCTCCGATAAGCGGGAGTGATATAATCTCATGGTCTAAGGAAACTATACTTGGCATACAAAAGATGTGAGCAATGAAACTTGTGTGACATGATCAATTGCAACTCTTTATTATCGGGTCTTGTCCATCACGTCATTCTCCTAATGATGTGACTCCGTTATCAAGTGACTATAACAAGTCCATGGTTAGGAAACTCTAACCATCTCTTGACTAACGAACTAGTCCGGTAGAGGCTTACTAGGGACACCTGGTTGTTTATATTCCACACATGTATTATGTTTCCAATTAATACAATTATAGCATGGATAATAAACTATTAACATAAACATGAATATGCTAATAAACCATTTTATTATTGCCTCTAGGGCATATTTCCAACAACATGGACATTGTAATATTAGGTGGATTTAGAAATGTTTGTCGGTGAATACACAATATGGTTATCTGGCTTGGAGCACTAGAGAGTGGCCCTTCCACGCCGCTCAGTTCTCCCTAGTAGGGTTGTTGTATTGAGAAGGAGAACTGCTTTACGCACAATAATGTTTGTAAGATTTGTTTACCATGTCCACCATCTAACCATTCACAAGCATGGCAAAAGCAAAACAGCCAATTAATTGGATTTCTCGTCGAACGGACGTCGAGCGTAGAAGTGTCGTATCGGTAGAGGTTCCAGTTGAGAAGATGGCTCTTGAGCTTGACGGAGACATTGCATGTTTGGCCTTGCAAAATGGCGTGTACGCATATTAAACACCAAACCTACCACAATGATTCAGTGATTCACACATGTGAAATTTCACATAAATAACCTTCTTGCTCGCGTATTTGACATAATGACCCGCGATATAATAAGTGGACGAACTAGGTTTGCAAAATTTCTTCAAATGCAAAGATTTCAACCCATATATTAAGGGGATTCGGAGGAGAATACCTTCACAACTTGGAGGGGAGCGAAATCAAAAGAAAAATGGTTCAGATCTATGGAGTATGGAGAGGGATTTGAGAAGGGAGAGAGAAAGGCGGCAGGGGGCGGCGGCCTCTGTTCTGAACAAACAGAGGAGGAAGTGGGGAGATGAGGGTGCGCGCGGGGCCGCGGGTCTGCTTATTCACTGGTATAACGCCCTGTATGAGGGCGTTATCGTTAGCACCACGACGCCTTCCTTTAAGGCGTTAAGGCGGTAAACGGAACTCCGGTCTAACTCCTTGATAAATCCTTGACCTAACAGAGCCCTGATACGTCCATTTTGCATCACTATTTTACATCATAATTTATCTTCATTCATGGATATATTTCATATTATGATGCAATACTTATGTTATTTTGTCTTATTTTGCATGTTTGGCAATTATTGGGGATGGATCTGCGGGAGCCGGAAATCAGCTGAAAAAGTACCTGTCAAGATACCTGACGTAAGAAGCTCAGAAAATTCCAGAAAAAATATGAAGTCAATATTTTGAAGAAAAGTCACGGAGCCGAAAGGGGGCACGAAGTGGAGCTCCAGGGGGCAGGGGCGGCCTGCACCCGCGGGCCCACCCTTGGCCGCGGCAGGGGCCCGCCCCTGGCCCCTGTGGCCCCCCTCTGGCTCCCCTTCGGCGTATTACTCACCCCTGACCTAAAAACATCGGGGGCATCGACGAGGAATTTTTCCGCCGCCTCCACGAGGCGGAAACAAGACGGAGAGAAGAAGGGCTCCGGCAGGGAGAAATCTGCCGGGGAATTTCCCTCCCGGAGTGGGGGGGGGGATCGCCGCCATCATCATCGCCATCACGCCAAGCATCATCGGGATCATCATCAACATCATCTCCACCATCAGCACCATCAGCACCATCATCACCACCGTCATCCCATCTCATCTCGCTGTAACAATTATCATTGTGTTGCCATTAGTTCATCGGAATCGTATTAAAAACCTAACCACAACCTTAAAATCCGAGACCCTACACTCCCTAGTGCACCAGTTCACAAATTCGAGTTTAGGTTTCTGTCACTCCTGCAACCCTATCATAAGCAAACTAAATACAATATGCATTCCCCTAGGCCCTTTGAAAGGTGAAGTATCATGTAGTCGACGTTCACACGATACCACTAGAGGAATAACACCACAACATAAATCAATCCATTAAATATTTGCAAGCATCCGCAACTACAAGAAAGTAATTAAGATAAAAACCTAACCACTGCCTTAAACTCCGAGACCCTACACTCCCTAGTGCACCAGTTCACAAATTGGGGTTTAGGTTTCTGTCACTCCTGCAACCCTACCATAAGCAAACTAAATACACTATGCATTCCCCTAGGCCCTTTGAAAGGTGAAGTATCATGTAGTCAACGTTCACACGATACCACTAGAGGAATAACACCACAACATAAATCAAACCATTAAATATTACTCAACATTATGCAATTACTAGCAACTAGGCTTTCCCCATGTCCTCAAGAACCAAACGAACTACTCACAAGACATCATATTGATCATGATCAGAGGTGATATGAATAAGGGCAACAATCTGATTGTAATGATAATTCACCGATAAAATTCTCAAACATCAACTACAAGTGGTAATCAACGCCCGGGATACGATTCCGATGAACTAATGGCAACACAATGATAATTGTTACAGCGAGATGAGATGGGATGACGGTGGTGATGATGGTGCTGATGGTGGAGATGATGTTTATGATGATCCCGATGATTCTTGGCGTGATGGCGATGACGATGGCGGCGATCCCCTCCCTCCGGGAGGGAAATTCCCCAGCAGATTTCTCCCGTCCGGAGCCCTTCTTCTCCCTGTCTGGTTTCCGCCTCGTGGAGGCGGCGGAAAAATTCCTCGTCAATACCCCCGGTGTTTTTAGGTCAGGGGTGAGTAATACGCCGAAGGGGGGCCACAGGGGCCAGGGGCGGGCCCCTGCCGCGGCCAAGGGTGGGCCCGCGGGTGCAGGCCACCCCTGCCCCTAGAGCTCCACTTCGTGCCCCCTTTTGGCTCCGTGACTTATTCTTCAAAATATTGACTTCATAATTTTTTTGGAATTTTCTGAGCTTCCTACGTTAGGTATCTTGACATGTACTTTTTCAGCTGATTTTTGGCTCCGGCAGATCCATCCCCAATAATTGCCAAACATGCAAAATAAGACAAAATAACATAAGTATTGCGTCATAATATGAAATATATCAATTAATGAAGATAAATTATGATGTAAAATAGTGATGCAAAATGGACGTATCAACTCCCCCAAGCTTAGACTCCGCGTGTAGGGTCTCGGAGTTTAAGGCTGTGGTTAGGTTTTATCTTAATTACTTTCTTGTAGTTGCGTATGGTTGTAAGGGGTTTAATCACAAGTATATATTTGTCCAAGTAAGGGCGGTGCATTAGCATAGGTCCACCCACAAAGTACTTTATCAAAACATTGAAGGTTAATCACCAGCGTGCAATGAAACTGGCTAGGCAGAAACTCCCATGTGTCCTCGAGAACGTTTTAATCTTCATAAGTAACACAACCGGCCTGTCCTTTGAGCTTAAAAGGATTGGGCTATTTGCTGCAATTATCGTCACACTCTTTTATTTACTTGTTCTTTATTTGTTCATTAAATCAAAAATCCAAAAACATTTCTCTTTTAGTGCTTGCAGTGAAACCTTGTTGAAAACCACTTGTCAACACCTTCTGCTCCTCGTTGGGTTCGACACTCTTACTTCTCGAAAGGACTAGGCGGAATCGGAGGCGGTGTCCAGAGGCCAGGGGCGGGTCCCCACCGCGGCCTGGGGTAGGGCCGTGGTAGAGGGCCGCCTCTGCCTCCTGGACCCCGTCTCGTACTCCGTCCAGTCTCCAAATTTTCCTAATTTTCGAAAAATAAATAATATAAATTTTCTGGAAATTTTCGAGACACTTTCCTTACCGAAACAGTTACCTATTCGTTTGCTGATTCTGGAGTCTTCCTGTATTTGGTTTCGATGAGTTCTTCCGGAGAAACCACTTGAATAACATCAGCATCCTTTTCCAAGGGATTACCGGAGATGTAGTGCTTAAGTCGCTGACCATTCACCACTTGAAGTTTGTCTCCGTCAAGATTATTAATCTTTATAGCTCTGGAGCGATAGACTTCCTCAATGATGAATGGTCCCTCCCATTTTGATAGCAATTTTCCTGCAAAAAATCTGAGACGAGACCTATACAAAAGCACTTTATCACCAACATTAAATTCTCTTTTCAAAATTCTCTTATCATGCCATCTCTTTACTTTTTCCTTAAACAAATGAGCACTTTCATAAGCCTCGTTTCTCCACTCATCCAAGGAATTCAATTTAAGCAACCTAGTTTTACCGGCAAGATTAGGATCAGAATTAAGTTGTGTAATAGCCCAAAAAGCAACCTAGTTTTACCGGCAAGATTAGGATCAGAATTAAGTTGTCTAATAGCCCAAAAAGTTTTATGTTCTAATTCAAGAGACATGAAGACAAGGTTGGAAGAGGTTGAGCAGGAGGTTTTCAAGTGCAAGGAGATGATTGAGCGTGGAGTGAGCTACAATCACCGCATCGTTGCTGAACTTATCACTCTTCACGAGCAAGAAACCAATGAATTAATGGAGAAGATTTTTCTATTGGAGACTGAGACTGCTAATCTGCAAGCACAGATCTATGATCTTCACAATCAGATGTGTGAGTATGAACTTAGATTTAAGCGTATAAGCTCTGCTGCAAGTTTCAGGTCCGAAGAGACTCGTTCGTCTTTCGTTGACGGGAAGCACCTCCCGTGGAAGTTTGGCGACAAGTGATGGAGGAGGAAGTCCTTCTCATAAATTCGAGCACTATGGGTAATGGCACTCCCTTGGCTTGTTCCAAGCTTGGGGGAGTGCCCCGGTATCTTTATCTTATGTCTTTTATTTTTCGCAGTCTTGTGAGTCGTATCATGGGTAGAGAAGTTATCATGTAGTATGGTTTTGCATTGTGTCTTGTCACTCCTCGTGAGTCCTTTGTATCCGTTGGTGTGTGGTTTTCTATAATGGAATATAAATGAGAAGTGTCTTCTATTTTCTATGTGGATGGTTATCCAAACTTTTTATGCAGGTTTGAATTTTTCTGCTCCTCGTTGGGTTCGACACTCTTACTTATCGAAAGGACTACGATAGATCCCCGATACTTGTGGGTCATCAAGCCCGTCCGGAGTTAAGGCTGGAACTCCGTGCTTGGGTGTACGATGCCTCGTTCGGTGGCGTCAGACTAGCAAGTGTAATGCGCTGCTCCGTGGCGGCAAACGTGGAGATAGCAGTCCAAAATGAAAAGGCTGCACAAAAGTTGTAATAATAGAAACTCAAACAGAAGCTCGATGGCTTTCCATCCAAAATATAAACTACTCAAATACAAAAGCTCGAGTACACTATGAAACCAAAATCTCTCTCCAAATATTGGTCTGAAAGAACGATTCTATGTCGAGCACCTCGAAGATGCCCTAGGTCAGTGAAAGAGCATGGTTGCGCCCATGTGTGGTTTTGGTAATTAATGATAATCCTTATGGAGTAATGTTTGCACTGATCCCATTTAAAATGCTTTGCCATGTGTTAGGAAATAAAATTTGAATCACATTTAATTTGTCATGCATACATATCATCAACATGCCGGTACTTTTGCTGTAGAAGTAAAATGCATCTTTTATATTTCTGGTGTTCATTGCTTCTTCGGGAATAGGACGATGAGTTGATGTGAGCAACAACAGGTTCTGCTACCTCTACCGGATTCCAAGCAAGTGATACTCCCTTGCTATCTTTGCTTGTTTTATGTCTCTTACTCGTCCTATCTTTTGTTCCTTGCTAGCCTTATGTCATGATGCTTGTGTCTCGATCCTATTTGCATGTTTACCTAGCAGCCATGATATAGCCACACCCCCACATCCTATTACCCTGTTGCTTGTTTACCTTGTTAGCCTTGCAAGTCCTAGTGCATGCTTAGGTGCTTTGCTTGAGTCATGTTATCTCTTTATCTAGTCTTGTTGTTAACATGATAGCTAGGCTCAACTAAAATGGTAATCTTTATTTTCTGTTGTGATGGAAATAATATAATAAAGATAAGGCACCGGCGGAAGGCCAATCGTGGTGTTTTTGTTCTGCTAGTGTCGCCTAGGACCCGAGTTCTTTTCCGCTGATCCAAGACTGAGCGCACTAACCACATGTGGGAGTTCTATGGTCCTCCCCACAATCTATTACCGGATCCTCAAACCTGTCCAGGTGCCACAAATAGTTCGGGTGTTTCCATTTGCGCGCGTACAACGATGATGATGATGAGAAAGTAAGATGATGATGGTTACGTGGTTATTTTACGGTAGGGTTTGCGGCATGGGCGTTTACCGTATGTGGAAGGAGGGAAATCGTATGAGTGTTCCTCCCGAAGCCGTGCGCGCAACGGTTAGGCCCACCTCGAAGCTTCGGCCGGACTCCCAAGGTGGATCAGACCTAGCTAGGTGGCTTCCTGGACTTGTTTGTAGAGAAGGGAAGTATTGCGTCGAACGCTCCACCGGTACACCTCTAAGTGAGTGTTTCGATGCGTGTGGGTTCATTGGTGCATCCCTGCAGGGTGAAATCTTTTCGAAAAGCCGTGTCCGCAGTTATGGACGACTTGGTGAAATGCGCTGACTAAAAAGATCATAGACAACTTGCACCTAATGATTATAACTTGAATAGTAAGTTAGATTACATGAATAATAACTGATAAAATTTGTCAACTGTGTGAGTGCCTTTGGGCTTGCTGCTCATGGTATAAATGGGCTGGTAAGAAATCGGCTGGGTTATGTTTGGTGTGTAGTATAGTAGTTTCTTATGCGCTCTCTTACCTTGTCTCTGTTTAGACGAAAGTTGTAGCATGTCTCTATTAGTTGTTAGTCCTGCTGCCGCCGCCTCAATCACTAACCCTCTTCCCCCGGAATTCCAGCTTTGATATCTTGTGAGTATTACTTGCCAGTACTGTTTATAGTACTGACCCCTTCCGGGCTGCTATTCCAATGCAGCCGAAAAGTTTGAAGTCTGACGACGTTAGCTTGGGAATCCCTCCGTCTTGGCCTGGGCAGGGATATGGTGCCTTCGTTTATCTTCAGGACTCTTAGTCCACATTTGTATTCTTATCTGTAGCCGGATAATATTCGCTTCCGTTGTTCCTTGGTTCTTTGTATTGTATCTTTTGTATTCTTGACTCGGTGAGTCATTGTTGTATATATGCTCTTTTGTGGGTTCCATCGAGAACTGTTGCAATGTTATCACAATTCCACCCGCATAACGTGTGTGTTGCGACGTGTACGTTATGCCTGGTGGGCATCCTAGGATCGTTATTATGTGGATTTGGCAGGAACGCTAAAGTCTGTATAGTACCGATCTTGGGGCGTTACGTCTGTAAGCAAAAAGAGAGGTGTCTGGTCGACTTACTTCTTGGTGGGAATGTTAAGCCCAGCAAGAGCGTCATCGTCATTAGACGGCTTGACACCAATCGTGAGAGACTGGCTCTTCCTCTTCCGACTTTCTGCAGAGGCCGAAGAAAAGGAGATGTGGCCCCGTTTACCCGCCTTGCCGGATTTCGGCGCAGAGGCGGGACGGACAGCTGAGACTTCCGGGAATCTGGCATAAAAGCATATGTTAAGCTGTCAGAATAAAGCCAAAAAGCCGAAGAATTGAACTTTGTTCGACTAAAAGCAAAGTACCTTTGGGGGAGGATTGGCGGCCGTGTACATTGGCCGTGATTCTTCATATTGCCGACCTTCGTTAGGCCGGGCTTTGATCAACTTGTTGAAGCGCGCCTCAAAGAGGTCTTCCAACAAGTCTTCTTTACTGGTCCGCATCGGATCATTCTTCTGGTTCGTGTACTCGCATAGGAGGCGAGTACGGTGCTAGAGGGGCTGGATCCGCCTCTTCATCCAGCAGATTATGGTGTCCTCTCCAGTCAAGGGAGGGGAGCTTGAGGTCAACTCCAAAATCCTTGCCTTTATGGCGGCAAGGTCAGCCGGCATCTTTGCCGCCGGCTTCTGCTTCCATGAGGGCAGGGGAATGCCAGCTCTGTCCTCGAAGGCGGCGAGACCCTGCAACCTGTTGGGAGGCGCCACATCATTGCAGTAAAAGAAGGTGGAAGCCCACCCCTTTGCCGAATCAACGATTGTCACCTGAGGGTACCAATCTAAATCCCGGCGCATTTTGAAGCTTATGGAGCCGGCAACCACCAGCTCCTTATTCACAGTCTGCCTCTTTACTCCGAAGCAGTACTTGAAGAAGTCTAACCTCGGAGCTAATCCTAAACAGCCTTCGAAAAGTGCCACGAAGCCGGTAATGTAAAGGAGACTGTTGGGAGTAATGTTGTGAAGCTGGAGACCATAATGGTCTACGATCTCTAGAATGAAAGCTGAAGGCGGCAAAGAGAAACCCCGGGCGATATGGGAGGAAAGAAGTACCCGTTCGTCTTTTATCGGGGTAGGAACCGGATCCCCGAAGGCGGATCACCATGTCGGAGCAGAATCTGAAGACGGAGGAATGACGTCGTCCGCCGCCATTCCTTCAAGCTCGCCTTCGTCCACCCCTGAGCAAACCCAGTTTTGGGTGGGGTTGCTGGCAGCGCCTTTGTTGTCCCCGGCTTCCTCCTCTTCCTCTTCCTCGGTGGCCCTTGTCTCTTCGGCCGCATCATCGACGGCTGTCGGCACAGTGGAAACCAGGGTACCACGGGCCGGCCTGCCAGGGCCCACAACATTCTTCAGAAGATTTCGCTAAGGACCAGGCTCTCCAAGCCTGGCGAGCCTCGCGAGGGACCTCTCCTCCTCGCCAAGGGTTTTCCCTTGGCGAGGGACCTCTCCTCGAGAGGGCATCACGGATGCTACCTGCAATTCTGCTAAGGACCAAGCCAAAGGCTCGGCGAGGCATCCTGCCTCGCGGGGTTCCTTCCTCACGAAGCCAGCTCTGCCTCCGCGGCAGAGCGCACATGGGCTCTGCGCCCATGTGCAGAGTGACGCGCGCGTCTGCGCGCGGTGACGACGAAGCCGCAGTTGTCGTTCTCATGTATAAAGCGGTCAACAAAGCAGCACCAAGCAAAGCGGAGCCCCAAGGATTGCCACTTTGGTGATAAGGGAACCGTCTGCAGCTACCCTCCAAGGGTGACGTCACCGTAGGACCCATCTCACCTCCGCAGCGCCAGCCCACCGTCCTGGTTGGACGGTGGCTTTTCCAGCTTTGGTGACACCGCCCCTGCCGTGGACCGCGTCCATGGACTTTACCTTTATGGTGGACTCTACCTTTATTGTGCACCGCACCTCCTCCTTCGTCGCCATGTGGTAGCCCTTCCCGCCAAGATATTTGGGGGGAAGAGGCCCGAGACACCTATAAAAGGAGGGGGAGCACGCTCGGGCAAAGGGTTCGCTTCCTTCTCCGGTTCTAGGGTTAGCCATTGTAGCCACCTTGAGCTCGCCAAGCTCGCTCTGTACTCAACCTCTCCAAGCAAGTGCAATACACCCGAAGCAGGACGTAGGGGTTTTACCTCACCTAGAGGGCCCTGAACCTGGGTAATACCGTGCGTTCATCTCTGCAGTGTTGTCCCTCAGCGAGTTCGACGAGCACCGTCGCCGAGGCACGTTGAGGGTTGTTTGATTCCGTTTTCAGCCCCTTACTCGATCCTTGTGAGACACAACCAGTTCCTGGACAGTTCTCTGACATTAGGGGGCTGAGGCGCATCTCCAACCTCGACACCGCCATGGCCGGCTCTCGCGCCGAACGACTCGCTCGCCGGACGGCCAGCGCCGCCACCGCTCCCGCTGGCAACCCGCGCGGCCGGCCGCGCGGAAGTCCTGCTCCGGAGCGCCACATCGACCCCGAGCCCCGCGTCGAGCACCCGGAGGACGACGACATCTACCACGCCGAGGACGACCTCGGTGAAGAGGAGGCTTCCTCCCTGCACCCGTCGCGGGACCGTGCTGCTTCCTCGCTGGGCCGTCCTGCGCCCAGCCCGGCGGCTACGCTTCTCATGGCGCAGGAGCTACTGCAGTACCACCCCACACCGGAAGCCCAGGAAGCCTGGCTCAACCGCCTCTCCGAGCTCGTCGGCGCCGCTCGCGTTGCCGCTCCCGCACCGTCTCGTTCGCTGGTCCTCTCTACACGCGCAGGGGACGTGGCGCACGGCGCGCCGCATGCACCTCCTCGTCACCCCGCGCCCGCTCCAGCTCCACCAGCTCCACCGCAACCTGCTCCCGCCGGGGCTCCCCCTCGCGACAACCACGCTGCATCGCACGCGTCGTCGCCGCATGACTGCCAAATCATGCAGCGAGCCCCGGAGGACGCACGCGTGAGCATCGAGCGCGGGCAGAACCGCCACAACCGCGCCGTCCAGGACATCGCCACCGCGGGGCGCCACCTCCGCGCCACCCTCGCCAACGGCGTGGTCACCTACGGCACGACGGCCGCGTTCACTCGCAGCCTCCGTCGCGTCGTCTGGCCGGTCAAGTTCAGGCCGGATCTTCCTCCGCGCTACGACGGCAAGAACAACCCCCTAGAGTTCCTGCAGCTCTACACCTTGGCCATCTAGGCCGCCGGGGGCGACGACAAGGTCATGGCGAACTGTTTCCCCATGGCCCTCAAGGACTCCGCGTCCTCGTGGCTCACCAACCTCCCCACCGAGTCCATCAACACCTGGGAGGACCTCTGCCGGTGCTTCGTCGCCAACTTCAAGGGCACGTACGAGCGCGGCCTCACGTACAACGATCTCCGCGCCGTGCGCCAGAAGCCTGGCGAGACCCTCTGCAAGTACATCCAGCGCTTCAGCCAAGTGCGCAACAAAATCCCCAACGCCACCGACGCGCAGGTCATTTCGGCCTTCCAGGCTGGGGTCACGGATGTGCGGATGCTCGAGAAGCTTGGCATCCACGACAACATCACCACCGTCGTCAAGCTCTTCGACTTGGCGGACAAGTGCACCAAGGCTGAGGAGGGCCGCTTGTTCGTCAAGAACGAGCCAGGGGACCCCGCCGAGGGGTCCAAGAAGAAGAAGAAATCCACCGAGAAGCGCAAGACCACTGCGGTCCTCGCGGCTGAGCCTGACGCCAAGCAGCCTCGTGCTGCCACTCCAGTCGCGGGACCCGAGAAGAAAGATGATTGTCCCTTCTGCATCTACCACAACAGGCATTCCCACGCCACTGAGGACTGCTACAACCTCAAGTGGCTTCGCGAGGCTCGCGAGGTTCGTGAGGCAAACGATCGGCAACAAGGCCGCGGAGGCCGCGGCGGCGGCCGCGGCGACCGCAGGGGGCGACGCTGGAACAACAACTACGACGACAACTACCAGCAGAACCCTCAGGCCAACGCCGCCCAGCCCACGAACGACAACCTCCTTGCCGAGACCCCTGAGGGCTACCAGGTGCCTCGCGGGGCCGCTTGCATCCTCGGCGGGGCTCAGGCCCCCAGCTCCAACCGCCACTTCAAGCAACTCGCTCGCGAGGTCGCGGCAGCCCTTCCCGGGGTTGAGGCCTCCAGGCCCCTCAAGTGGTCTAGTGCCCCATCACCTTTGACTCCGGCGACCACCCCAAGTCCACCTCAACTGTTGGCACCATCCCGCTGGTCTGCACCCCCACCATCAACAACATTGCAGTCTCCAAGACGCTCATCGATGGGGGTGCAGGCCTCAACGTCATCTCTGTCGAGACATTCGAGAAGCTGCAGGTGCCCTACGAGCGGCTCATGCCCACCAGGCCCTTCTCAGGGGTGACAGAGGGTCTCACCACCCCTTTGGGGCAGGTGAGACTCGCCGTCACTTTCGGCACCCAGGCCAACTACCGCACCGAGCTGATCGATTTTGACGTCGCGCACATCGGCCTGCCCTACAATGCCATCCTCGGCTACCCCGCCCTCGCCAAGTTCATGGCGGTGACCCACCACGCCTACAACCTCGTCAAGCTCCCTGGCTCGGGTGGCACCATCGTCATCCGCGGCGTGGTCTCGGACGCCCTGTACGCTGCGCAAGCGGCCTACAAGGCTGCTGCGGTGGTGTCACCCGCTGACGAGGATTAGGAGCCCCTCCCGAGGCCCCCCGCGAAGAAGAAGCAGCTGTTCTCTCAGGAGAAGGCCGCGACGAAGCAAGTGCCTCTTGAGGCAAACGTCTCGGGGGCTAGCGTCACCATCGGCGCCAACCTGCCTCACAAATAGGAAAGCGCGCTCATCACCTTCCTCAGGGCAAACTCTGACATGTTCGCATGGACACCGTCAGATATGTCCGGAGTACCGAGGGAGGTGATCAAGCACCACTTAGCCGTGTGTCCAAATGCACGCCCCGTGAAGCAAAAGGTGCGGCGCCAGGCGCCAGAGAAGCAAGATTTCATCATCAAGGAAGTAGAGAAACTGAAGAAGGCCAACATCATCGAGGAAGTGGTCCATCCCACTTGGCTCGCCAATGGTGTGGTCGTACCCAAACACACCGGAGGAAGCCGCCTCTGCATCGACTTCACCGACCTCAACAAGGCCTGCCCCAAGGACCCCCATCCCCTCCCGAGGATCGACCAGATCGTGGACTCCACCGCCGGCTGCGCGCTCCTCTGTTTCCTGGATGCCTTCTCTGGCTACCACCAGATCAAGATGGCGAAGGAGGACGAGGAGAAGACAGCATTTCTCACCCCTTGTGGTGTGTTTTGCTACGTCTGCATGCCCTTCGGCTTGAAGAACGCCGGCGCCACTTTCCAGCGCCTCATGAGGATCGCCTTGGGGGCTCAAATGGGGAGGAATGCAGAGGCCTACGTCGACGACATCGTGGTCAAGACTCGCGAAGAAAACACGCTCATCCAGGACCTCGAGGAGACCTTTGCCAACCTGCGCAAAGTAAACATCAAGATGAACCCCGCCAAGTGCGTCTTCGGGGTCCCTTTAGGCAAGCTCCTCAGTTTCCTGGTGTCTCATCGCGGCATCGAGGCAAACCCTGATAAGATCAAGGCCATAGAAGAAATGCAGCCTCCTCGTCGCCTCAAGGACATGCAGCGCCTAGCGGGATGTATGGCCAGCCTTGGCCATTTCATCTCCAAATTCGGCGAGAGGGCGCTGCCGTTTGTCAAGATCATGAAGAGATCCGATCCTTTCAAGTGGACCCCTGAAGCAGCAAAGGCCTTTGAGGACCTGAAGAAATACCTGGCGAGCCCACCCATCATGGTTGCCCCACGCCCTCGCGAGCCTCTGAAGCTGTATCTTGCAGCCACTCCTCAGACGGCAAGCGTGGTCTTGGTGGCTGAAAGGGAAGAGCCAATCCTCGCCAAACAGAGCTCCGCCTCGCCAAGCCCAGAACCACCTATCGTGGTGGGTTGCATGGCATATCCATCAGAGATGGAAAAGATTGTGGGGCAAGGCAGCGATGGCGTTCCGGCGGGATTGGGCACAAGCACGGCAAGAACACACGCGATGTACCCAGGTTCGGGGCCCTCTTGTGGAGGTAACACCCCTACGTCCTGCATGTCTGATGTATATCATGGGATAGATCTCGGGCTACAATGGTTGCTCCTTGAGCTGTGTTCATCTTTCCCTAACTAGAGGAGGAAGAAGGGGTAGGTGGGGATGAGGAGAGCCACCACCTCCCAAATAAGCATCTAGGGTTTCCCCTCAGGGGTGCCTCTCAAGGGCTCCCTGGTGCACCTTATAAAGGGGATGCCCAGGGGACAAAGGGTTGGCCCATTAGGCCCAGCTAGTACTACTTAGGGCAGCCCGAAGCCTCCAGCCGGACGGACTGCCTGGAGCTTCAGCCGGACGGGCTGCCTGGTGCTCCAGTCGGACGGGCTGCCTGGAGCCTCCAGCCAGCAGCTTGCTTGATCTTCGTGGTTTGCTTTTCTTGTTCTTTTGTCGAGTCGTGGACTTTGGCATACCCGGGGGTCATTCCCCCGACACTAGCCCCCGAGATCGTGGAGCCTTGCTAGCTTGCTGGGAAGACTTTGCGATCTTCCCCTTGTCTTGGTTGTTGTGGATGAGATGCTGGAGTCGGAGCTGAAGCCGGCTGAAACTTGGAGTTGAAGTCGGTTGAACTTGAAGCTGGATGAACTTGAAGCCGGACGTACTTGACGCCGGATGAACTTGAAGCCGGACGAAGTTGGAGCCTGACAAAGTTGAAGCCGGATGAGCTTGAAGCCGGGTGAACTTGAAGCCGGACGAACTTGACGCCGGATTAAAGAACCTTGAAGCCAAATGGAGAAGCCCTGAAGCCGGATTAAAAACCTTGAAGCCAGATGAAAAATCCTGAAGCCGGATTAAAAGCCTTGAAGCCAGATGGAAAGTCCTGAAGCCGGATTAAAAGCCTTGAAGCCAGATGAAAAGTCCTGAAGCCGGATGAAAATCCTTGAAGCCGGATAAAAATCCTTGAGGCCGGGTGAAAATCCTTGAAGCCGGATAAAAATCCTTGAAGCCGGGTGAAAATCCTTGAAGCCAGATGAAAACCCTTTAAGCCGGATGAGGATCCTTGAAGCCGGATGAAAATCCTTGAGGCCGGATGAAAGTTGTGGCCAGATGAAAATCCTTGAAGCCGGATGAAAATCCTTGAAGTTGAACCAGGCTCTTGGCTGGGGTGATAGAGTCCTCCGGGTCGGCGTATGCGCAGGACACGGGAATGCGATGCCGGCTGACGGCGTGGCAGCCCCCGGGCTCTTGGCCGGGGTGATAGAGTCCTCCGGGTCGGCGTATGCGCAGGACCCGGGAATGCGATGCCGGCTGACGGCGTGGCAGCCCCCGGGCTCTTGACTCGGGGTGATAGGCCTCCGAGTCGGTGTGTGCGCAGGACCCGGGAATAAGACTGCCGGCTGACGGTGTGGCAGCCCCCGGGCTCTTGGCCGGGGTGATAGTCCTCCGGGTCGGCGTGTGCGCAGGACCCGGGAATGAGATGCCGGCAGACAGCGTGGCAGCCCCCGGGCTCTTGGCCGAGGTGATAGAGTCCTCCGGGTCGGCGTATGCGCAGGACCCGGGAATGAGATGCCGGCTGACGGCGTGGCAGCCCCCGGACTTTTGGGCGGGGTGATAGAGTCCTCCGGGTCGGCGTATGCGCAGGACCCGGGAATGAGATGCCGACTGACGGCGTGGCAGCTGTAGCGCCCTGACCCCAGAGTTATACAGTGAAACGTTGTGCAACCGGTCATGCTACACAATCAAGGGTTACTGGGGTTACCAATCCCAGGCCAAAACACATTGGCAGGCGTGCTCGGAATACATCATCGGCACACAACACCTCGATCATGCCATAAGCTCGGACATCGCTTTCACGTATAACAAAGAGACCAAGACTGCGGAACAACTGGCACATCACAGACTCTACGACACAAAGAGATCATAGTTCAACTCATATAATTGAGAAAGATAGCAAATATCAGAATCAGAGGTCGCAGACCCATCATTACATCAAGCGGAAAGCAAATATAGTTGTCTAACAACAAGATCCAAATTATGGCCTAAGAGGCCTACAAATAAACATCCCGTGCCAGCCTGTTCCAAGACGTCCCAAGCTGCCACCTGGGAACCCCAGACCACACCGAGGACGACCTCGGCGAAGAGGAAGCCTCCTCCCTTCACCCGTCGCGCGACGGTGCTGCCTCTTCGCTGGGCCGCCCTGCGCCCAGCCCGGCAACTGCGCTCCTCATGGCGCAGGAGCTGCTGCGGTACCGTCCCAACCCGGAGGCTCACGAAGCCTGGCTTCATCGCCTCTCCGAGCTCATCGGCGCCGCCCGCGTCGCCGCTCCCGCGCCGTCTCGCTCGCTGGTCCCCTCTGTTGAAGGTATAATTTGGCTGCTAGATATTTATAAGCCAAATTAATTTAAATGGTTGTGGTTCAGTAATTAGTAAACCTATTTGTTTGAACTTGCTATTTAGTTGAAAATGCAGCCTTGGTTGAAGTCGAGCGTAGATGTGGCAGCAGCAGATCAAGCAAGTAATTGAAGAGGAGAAATATATGGAGTATTTACTGGACTAGCTGCTATCGAAGACAAGTCTAGATGGATTCAGAGATACGCCGAGCCGGGATGCAGGTGTACAACAAATCATAACAAGACTCGGTCGGAAGCCAGGCTGAAGACGTTCTGCAGTTTATTCGAGTCACGTACGATAAGTGCACCAGCCAGGTTTTCCATGTTTGATCGTACGTATTAGTATTAAAATTGAACTAGCCGGCCGGATCGATTACGTATAAGGAATATTATATTCAACTTGGACGTGAAGAAAACGATCCGTGTCCTAGCCAAAGACCAGGCTACCTCTATGGCTCTATATAGGGGTATACGGCCGATTGAGAAAGGGGGGAACCAATCGATCTAATCATAATACACATTACTTTTCACGTTCGTTCTTTTTATCGTTTTCTCCCATGCTCTAGCAGCCCTAGGGTTTGGCTTATCTTTGCCGTTTTGCGCTGAAAAACGGTCGTGTCTCCTCCACGAAAGTGAGGGGATCTTTGTTGCTTTGCTCGAAAAGCAATCGGTTCGTCGTCACGAAAGTACGACGGTTATCGTGGTGTCGCGCGGCAATTTTGCGTGGCAACACAATTGGCGACTCCGCTGGGGACGAAGAAAAGGACATACACACGATGAGCAGCGAAGCCAAGATCGGCAGCAAGGCCGATCCGGAGAATATCATCGCCGTCACACTCGATGATCTGTCGGAAGATGATCGGCGTGAGCTTGAACGGGAGGTTGAGAAAGAGATGGTGCAGCGACGAAAATTAATGTTGGCTGGATATCAGAAATTAAGGAACGGCGTCGTCAGAAAGGTACCTGTGTCGAGCTCTTCCGATCCGTTCAACATTGAGGTAAAAAAGCCAACTGAAAATTTTGCTCATCTAAATCTAACTCATGTGCCGGTAGCTAGCAAGTACGGTTCTGATATGTCGGATAGGACATCCACAATTGCACTAGCTAATAGAGTTGAGGAATTTAAGGAACAGCTTAATAAAGGTCTTGGAATTAGCGTACTACCTCACCACGTTCAGTCATTGGGGCTGCAAGCTGATATTGAATATTCAGAGAAAAGGCCGATGCCCATTGAATATAACGGATTCATTATCTTGCCTAATAATATTCACATGCCTGATGCATCGGCTAATGGTACGCAGCCTCATGTTGCTTTAGATAGTAATCAAGGCGGCCGGAACCATGTGAGTAGTTCGGCTGCTAATTTTGTTTCTAGCATAGCTGCTCCTACTGTCTCAACTTCGGTGCCACAAAATTATCACAAAAATAACCGAAGTGCAGCCTTTAAATCTAATTTGCAGCAAGCTAATTATCAGATGGTAGCATACAATATACCACCATTGTCGCCTGTCGGTACCGGGGTTCCGTACGAGCCGGTACCCGATTCATATGTTAGTGGATCTCCATTGCAAACATCACATGCTCCAATTTCATTGCCAGAGTTTCCACCGCGTGCTTGCATTTCATCTGTTCCACAAACAAGTTCTCTACAACCTCATGAAAGTTTTAAGGATAAGCTTGCTAGTATACTTAGAGAGTTTGGTTTAGAGCCTGAGGGTAAAGCACGTGCATATAGCCGGTTTAAAGATAACAGGGATAAAGAGAAGGATAACCAGGCGGTTAACGCCTTAGAATATGATGATTCGGCTAGGGAGGATGATTTTGATAGGTGTGTAGCCGAATGGGTTCAAACGCCTAAGTTAAATGCTTTTGCATGTCCTGCTTTGAAACCTACACCTGCTAAAAGAGAGGAAATAAAGTATACTTTTGATGTTAGCAAGTGTGATAAGATTTTTGATATTTTACTACAAGGAAAATTAATTAGGTTGAGAGAAGGTCATGTTATTCCATCTTCAGTGGAATTGGGTAAAAGAGCTTATTGTAAATATCACAATTCCTATTCTCATTCTACTAATGACTGCAATGTGTTTCAAAGACAAGTACAATCGGCCATTAATGACGGACAATTGACATTCGAAGAGAGTACTAAGATAAAACTCGATGGTGATCCCTTTCCTATGATCGAGTTTAAGAACAAGAAAATACTTATTCGGTCGGATGAGGCCGAATCTACCAAAGGAAAAAATGTTGTCATCGACGGTAGCGCTGCACCAAGGATGATCAAACCAAAAATTTCAGAAGTAGGGGTGTGGAAAGTCAATGGAGGTAAGAGAAAAACTCCAAGCCCAAAGCCGACAGTTAGCATATTGTTGGACAAATACACTTCACTCGAGACCGGCAATGTATCTAACCGGCTCAGAGACATTAAGCATCGTATGCCAGCTTTTGGATTCCGTGGCCGTGAGCGATGGCGAAGACACTTCTATGATCAGCAGCCGCATGTTGCAATGCAACCAATGTATTGGGGCTGTACACCTTCTATGTATGGACAATTTCCTCCTTGGGGCTTTAATCCTTGGGCGCCATATCCTACAGGGCCAGCAGATTATTTTCAACCGGAGTGGACTCCATCATCTCGGCACATGTACAGAATACCAAAGCATAAAAAAAGAGCTCAGTTTAATCAGGAACTTCAATTGCATGAGTCAGTTACTATTCGGCGAAACCGATCAGCAGCACACAATGCGGATGGCACAGTTCATATTGGTGGTCAGAGGTTTAAGTGGGTGCCAATCAATCGTACAAGTCATGCAGAAGCACCTGATAGAGCTGCACGTCGCTGCATCGACAGTAGTACAACAAAAGATACAGATATACAAGGTTATTCAGAGCCTGATGTGCACACTCGTTTAGGCAAGGCAGTTGTACGTACTGGTGCTATTGAAATGGCTGATGCTGCTGAGAATAATTCAGGAGGAACATACGTTGATGCAGTAATATGTGACTCGGTTCAGAGAAAGGCCGTCAGTACACAAGAGGACAGTTTGGTTAATACACTCGTTGCTTCTTCTAGTACAAGTCAGAAGACTGAATCAGCTAGCATGCATACCGATCCAGCTATGAGAAAGAGCAGCTCATGTACATCCATGAGGTCGACTCTACTAGGTTTAAAATCCTGTTCTAGCACGTCTACACAACAAAGGAATGCAGCTGGTAATAGGGGAGGCCAGAATAATGGATCCGGTAGTGTATCTGATCAGCAGAGAAGTATTTCGGTCAAGGACAAATTATTTTTCATAGGAACAACGGTACAACGGTCTAGGCCGAGAGACTTGGGGGGAGCAGAATTAAGTCGGCCACACCAGGGACTAAACCGGGACCTCGATGGTGCCCGACGGGACTCACACACACTCAAAAACGGCGTGTACAACGACTGCGAGCATCAGAAATAAGGGAAGAGATAGCCGAGAAGAAGTGTGATGCATTGTTCAATCAAGAAAAGCCAATGGTGGCGAAAATGATATGGAGAGAGAAGCGCATTGCTGAAGAGTTAAGTAGAATTGCAGATGACACGATTAGTGATGCGAATTTAGAAAATAATAGAGATGCATCTAATGATATGGATGTTGATCAAGGCGGATAATCCGGCGCACATCACGTTGACAGGGGCATCGGTTGATTTGCAACACGGTGAGATACGATATTTGACCGATGCTAGTGTTAGGTGGCCGCAAAAACGTATATAGAATTATCGTTCCGGCAAGAGCGATAATCATGAAATAATTGATGACTTTGATGACATGGAGAAGCTTGGAGGGATTCTCATCGGCTGACCCTGCTTGAAAAAATAGAAATTCGTGTTGGAGGCATTACAAGGCCTACGCTAACATGGAAGCCGATCAGAAAAGCATAGAAGAGTTGAACTGTTTGTTCCTTTACTTCGGTTAAAGCATGAGGCCGAATTTACATGGGGGGCAGAATAACATAAAGTGATACTTGTCGAGTCCTCCAGTATTGCGAGCGTCCAAGTCTCGTGTGCCGTTCAGATTGTACATTGATGCATAAAATACAATGATCGGTATGGTGTTGGCGCAAGAAGATGACGGGAAGGAGTACATCATTGCATACCTAAGTCATCGTTTGCTCGACACCGAGACTCGGTACGTGTTTATTGAAAAGTTATGCTTGTCCTTATATTATATATGTACCAAGTTTTGGCCTTATCTACTTTCTAGTACATGTTTGGTAGCTTGCCAATGGGACGTGATTTAATACATGTTGCAAAAACCGATTCATGGTGGTAGGTTATGTTAGTGTTTGCCCATAGAATCATTATTTTAATGGATTGGTCGATACAGAAGAACAAAGGCAAGGTTGTGTATGAAACATCGGTCCGTTTGGAATATCCTTATACTGTGGTTTACAAGCTTTAGTTGATATAGTGTTAAGGAGATAAATGCTTATGGATATTCGCTTTTGCTAGTGCAACAAATAAAAGGCGAATTTCAGTGTTTGATGGATTGCTAAATAGCTATTTGAACCGATGTTTAGATATAATTAAGTCTCTATATACTTTTACGGTTAATCATACTCCTAGAGGTAATTCTATAGCTAATTTCTTAGGCCAGCAGGCATCCGGTTACCACTTTAGCAAAGTGAATTTTTTGGTTTACAAAAACCGATGCTAGCTGCTGTTTCAAAATCAATGCACCCAGGTGGATGCTAGTTTGGTACAGCGTGCAGCTGGTTCTGGTTCAGTTCAGCAACTAGTAGTACATGACGGTGATGATTCGGTACATTGGACACAAATAACCGAATTAGCAAGTAATTTAGAGTCCGTTGATTTGGAGAGTACCAGTGGTTAAATATTTAAGGATCCAAGTCAAACAACGGATAGAGAATTCGGTAAATGTTCGCCGAGTTAGGAAGACCTGTATGGAGTTAGTTGTTAAGATTGTTCCTAAAAATTTATATTTTGTGCAATTCTTATGGGAAAGAAGCTGCTGAAAGCTCTCAATGGAAAATAATTGAATGGGTACACTATCCTAGCATGTAGCAGGAGGCATAACGATATTTGGCCGATATATTGTTTAAAATATCGCCCTAAGCAGAAGTTGGCCGATATTTGAGATATCGCCCTAAGAAAATTTTGGCCGATGTGTTCTTTGGACATCGCCCTGAGTAAAATTTGGCTAGTAAAATTATCAACATCGTCCTAAGATAATTAAATAGTGTTTTTGATAAATATTATTATATACCAAAAACAGGGGGGCATGTGTTGAAGGTATAATTTGGCTGCTAGATATTTATAAGCCAAATTAATTTAAATGATTGTGGTTCAGTAATTAGTAAACCTATTTGTTTGAACTTGCTATTTAGTTGAAAATGCAGCCTTGGTTGAAGTCGAGCGTAGATGTGGCAGCAGCAGATCAAGCAAGTAATTGAACGAGGAGAAATATAT
>QRDG01000216.1:950235-1141801 GCA_012064385.1 Puccinellia tenuiflora | reverse complement strand
TCAAGCGCTTGTGAGCTGTTGGATCAGGGGTGTGTTTCTTTTGAGGGCTTGTGAGCTGTTGGATCAGGGCCTTTAGTACCGGTTCGTGTTACCAACCGGGACTAAAGAAGCACACGGATCGTGTGTTTCTTTCAAGCGCTTGCGAGCCGTTGGATCAGGGGTGTGTTTCTTTTGAGGGATTGTGAGCTGTTGGATCTGAACTCCCACCTCATCCACAGGTACACCTTCTAATCGACTATAAATAACAACGTCCCTGCAGCGAACGGCACACAACTAGCGTCTACCTTTGCCACCGAATCCAATGGTTGGATTTAGCCTACCTGCTGGCATGTTGGAAACACAAGCCCTCAGGTAGGTTGAATCCAACCACTGGATTAGGGTGACACAATGATGAATTGCCGAGGAGATGGGAGTGGTGGTGGTGGAAGTGGTAGCCATGCCCCTCGGTCGATTTGCTGCTCACGACCGAATACAAATCAAACGGTTTCACCTGCATACGCCCCACGGTGCATTTGATATGCGGGCACTCTCTAGCCACACAGTAGGGTTGTATGCAGGTGATACCGTGTGTTTTGTTCTATCTAGGAATCCTTCAGTTCATCGACCGAATACGGTTTGTATGCAGGTGATACCGTGTGTTTTGTATACGAACTTCTCACCAATATTTGTTGCAGCAAAAAGAGTGAAGCGGAGCCGGCACGATCATACATATATTCACATAGAAAAGGTTTTTGAGAACACTAATACAAAAATTGTTTTATATATTATTACACTCATACTTAGATCATGATCGCTTCTTCGGCCTTAACCATGGAGTTTCTTCATTATGTAACGGGATGCTTGGGTCAGTTTTCACTGTGAAGGGCGGAATTTCATCAAACTTATTATAGTCTGCTGACATGTCTGTCTTGTCCTCGACTCCCACGATGTTTCTTTTTCCTGAAAGAACTATGTGACGCTTTGGCTCATCGTGTGATGTATTTGTTTTCTTATCTTTTCTTTTTTTCGGTCTGGAGCTCATGTCCTTCACATAGAAAACCTGAGCCACATCATTGGCTAGGACGAATGGTTCGTCTCTGTACGCAAGATTCTTGAGATCCACTGTTGTCATTCCGTACAGCTGGTCTACCTTTACCCCTTGTCTATTCATGTTGACCCAACTGCACCGAAACAAAGGGACCTTAAAAGTAGGTCCATAGTCAAGTTCCTATATCTCCTCTATGTAACCATAGTATGTGTCCTTTTGTCCATTCTCGTCTGTTGCATGAAAGCGAACACCACTGTTTGGTTGGTACTCTTTTTATCTTGGGCAATCGTGTAAAATGTATTCCCATTTATCTCGTACCCTTGGAAAGTCAATACAGTCGAAGATGGTGATGCGGCCAATAAGTAGAGTTGATCTCCAACATCGGTGTCATTCATGAGATGTAATCGCAACCAACTGCCGAAAGTCTCCATGTGTTTTTGTTTAATCCAGGAGTCAGGCTTCCCTGGGTTTTTGGAGCGTACACTATTCTTGTGTACCTCGATATACGGAGCCACGAAGGTGGAACTTTGTAGAACTGTGTAGTGTGCTTGATTGAAAAAATGCCCGTCCCTACATATCATTGCTTTCTTTCCTAGCGTGCCTTTTCCATTAAGTCTCCCCTCATGCCGCGATTCAGCAAGACCAATCGACTTAATGTCGGGAATAAAGTCAACATAAAACTCAATGACCTCCTCTGTTCCATAGCCTTTGGAGATGCTTCCTTCTGGCCTAGCACGGTTATGAACATATTTTTTCAAGACTCCCTTGAACCACTCGAAGGGGAACATATTGTGTAGAAATACAGGACCGAGAATTGCAATCTCGTCGACTAGGTGAACCAGAAGATGCGTCATAATATTGAAAAATGATGGGGGGAACACCAACTCAAAACTAACAAGACATTGGACCACATCCTTCTGTAACCTCGTCAGACTTTCTTGATCGATTACTTTCTGAGATATTGTATTGAGAAATGCACATAGCTTCACAATGGGTACTCGAACATTTTCCGATAGAAGCCCCCTCAATGCAATCGGAAGCAACTTCAGGTTTTGGAATTTTTTATCTGCCATATTTATTATTCCCTTTATATTTGACGAGAAGCCAGCCGGGACCTTGATACTGCTCAGGCATTCAAAAAATATTTCCTTCTCTGCTTTTGTAAGAGCGTAGCTGCTTATGTAATGACGCCCTTTATCCGTATGCTTGTTGTTTGGGTCTTTCATACGCTGCTGGTCCTCCCGTGCTTCCGGTGTATCTTTTGTCTTCCCGTACACGCCGAGGAAGCCTAACAGGTTCACACATAGATTCTTTGTCACGTGCATCACGTCGATTGAAGACCGGACCTCTAGGACTTTCCAATAGGGTAGCTCCCAAAATATAGATTTCTTTTTCCACATGGGTGCGTGTCCGGTAGCGACGTCTTTCGGAACAGATTGACCGCTAGTACCCTTTCCAAATATTACTTCTATGTCCTTGACCATACCAAATATAGCATCACCATCAGGGAGGTTATGCTTCTTCCGGTGATCTGGCTCACCTTTGAAATGCTTGCCTTTCTTTCTTACGGGATGATTGGCTGGAAGAAATTGACGACACCCCAGGTACACGACCTTCTTACATTTTTCCAAATATGTACCTTTAATCTTATCTAAACTGTGCGTGCATGCGTTGTATCCCTTATTTGACTGTCCTGAAATGTTACTAAGAGCAGGCCAATTATGGATGGTTACGAACAACAACGCTCGTAGGTCAAATTCCATCTGTTTGTGCTCATCCCACACACGTACACCTGGTATGGCCCACAACTGCAAAAGTTTATCAACTAATGGCCTTAGGTACACATCAATGTCGTTGCCGGTTTGCTTCGGGCCTTGGATGAGAACTGGCATCATAATGAACTTCCGCTTCATGCATAACCAAGGAGGAAGGTTGTAGATACATAGAGTAACGGGCCAGGTGCTGTGACTGCAGCTCTGCTCCCCAGAAGGATTCATGCCGTCTGTACTTAGACCAAACCATAAGTTCCTTGCGTCACCTGCAAAGTCCGAGAACTCTCTCTCGATTTTTCTCCACTGCGACCCATCGACGGGGTGTCTCAACTTCCCGTCTTTCTTACGCTTTTCTTTATGCCATCGCAACAACCTGGCATGCTCTTTGTTTCTAAATAGACGTTTCAACCGTGGTATTATAGTAGCATACCACATAACCTTAGCAGGAACCCTCTTCCTGGGGGGCTCATCATCGCCCTCAACATCACCAGGGTCATCTTGTCTGATCTTGTACCGCAGTGCAGTGCATACCGGGCATGCATCCAAATTCTCGTACTCCTCACCGCGGTAGAGGATGCAGTCATTAGGGCATGCATGTATCTTTTGCACATCTAATCCTAGGGGGCAGATAGCCTTCTTTGCTTCGTACGTAGTCTCGGGCAATTCGTTATCCTTTGAAAGCTTCGGCTTCATTATTTTCAGTAACTTCTCAAATCCTTTGTCAGATAAACCAGTCTCTGCCTTCCATTTCAGCAATTCCAGTGTGGTACCGAGCTTTGAGCTGCCATCTTCGCAATTTGGGTACAGCAACTTTTTATGATCCTCTAGCATGGCCTCCAACTTCAGCTTCTCCTTTTCTGTATCGCATTCTCGCTTTGCATCAGAAATGATCCGACCAAGACCATCAGCGGGCTCATCTGATGCCCGTTGTTCTTCACCTCCTTCTTCTTCATTGTCTTCCATCGCAGTATCACCGTATTCTTCAGCGAACATAGGATAGTTGTCATCATCCTCTTCTTCTCCATTGTCTTCCATCATAACCCCTCTTTCTCCGTGCTTGGTCCAAACATTATAGCTGGGCATGAAAGCTCTCCGAAGCAGGTGGCCTTGAAGTGTTTTTGAGGAAGAATGCTGCTTGACGTTCCGACAGTCCACACATGGACAAGGCATAAAACCATCCTCTTTGTTTGCCTCGGCCACAACGAGAAATTTATGCAGGCCTGCAATAAAATCGGGACTGCGTCGCTCGCCGTACATCCATCGCTGCCGTTCATCCATCTGCACATCATATATTGAGGTTTATCAAGTACAATTAGAAAAACATATTGAATACTGAAATGACCACCGTACATCTACACATGCAATATTTCTTTATCAATTATAGATGAAAAGGATAAAGTTGCTAACCTCGGTCGAGGATATCATTTTGTGTGAACTTAAGTGTGGCTCGGGCATTTCATCGAACACATCTTGTGCGTGGCAAAGGAAAAAAAAGTAGCACCCACTTCCCACCAATCCAAAAAAAAACAGAGGAGAGAAGAGGGGGGTGTGGCTGGATGCATATATAAGAAGGGGAGGGGCATTCGTCCCGGTTCGTGCTACGAACCGGGACTAATGCTCGCGGCGCGCCACGTGTCCCGGCGCGGGAGCTTTAGTCCCGGTTCGTAGCACGAACCGGGACGAATGCCCCCAAACCAACCGGGACCAATGCTCCACGGGCCCCTGGCAGCTCGAACCGGGACCAATGCCAGGTATTGGTCCCGGTTTGTATGGGAACCGGGCCTAATGCCTTTTTCTGGCTTTCCCAAAGACCATTTTTCTACTAGTGAGAGTTTAGTCGTAATGGTCCTCTCTTTGATATCACTATATAGCTATAATGACTCGAACGCCTTCCAAAGTTTCTTTGCTTCCTTATTTGCTCCCTGACATTGAAGGAATCGCCAAAAGTACTCATAATGGTATCAGTTATGAACAATTTACCATTTTCACTTTCGACTGTTTCTCAAGCTAGTTTGCGCACATGCATATCTCATGTCCTGTTACATATCGCATCCCCGTTATTTTTCATAGATCAATCACTCATTAACACCGGTTACCTATGAATGTTAGATGACATATGAGCATACGATACACAACCTTATCTCCATATATACCATACTTCCGGTTCCCGTTTTCTCTCATGCATCTCTCTTCCTCACGAAATGACCATAGTATATCTTGTCTTTAGTTTCCGAGCTTCTCCATATTCCACACAAATATAATGTCTCATGCTTCCTTGCTTCACTTGTCAATTATGCGTAGGCTTGGGAGACGCCGGAAATTTTGGACCAACGGCCAGGAACTGAGCAGCAACGATGACTCACGGGTTCTCACTAAAGAGCGCAAAAGAAAGTAGATTTGGTCAGCCACATAGTTGGATCATTGTACGACATGCTCGACTTTTTCTACTGAGATCTAGAGGAACACAATGATCTTCCCCTCACTACTACTGTTTTTCTCGGCAATATAGCTAGTGACAGCACAGATAATTAGCATGCAAAAATTACCAACTGAAACTCCCAAGTAGTGTAACGTTTGCAAGCAAGTTAACTGCTACCGTATATGGTACGAATCACAGATGTATTACCCAGATCGGTAATGTTGTTGATTCACAGCAATAGAAATAATGAAATTCCACAGTTCCATGACTGATAAATAGTAGCTGTTGTAGCACGAAAAATATATTCCAGTAATTTACACTCCTTCTATGCATGGTGGCAGTTGCTTTATTTATACAACTTAGGAAATTCTATATTTCACGTGTCTTTAGCAAAATTAATTAGCATGTCCGATGCCAAAGACAAGGAACACAATTAGCTTCTGCTGTTAGATCGAAAACAGACACTAGTAGAAACAAGGGCTTTTGTCCCGGGTCGGGAGGACCTCTGGTCCTAGCCTGGCACCCGGGACTATGGAATCGGGACTAGAGGCCCCCACCTCTAGTCCCGGTTCAGTTGCGACCCCGGACAAAAGAGTTCCCCACGTGGCCCCTGCCTGAGCGCGTGGTCGAGGATCTTTAGTCTCAGTTCGTAATACAACCCGGGACTAGAGATGTTCCCACGTGGCAGCCTCTGGCTCTGGCTTTTTTGTATTCCCGGCTTATTGAATATTTAAAACTATGATCAATCTTACAAAATATATGGTTAATTAATTATAAATCAGAAAAATACATATAGCACATCTAGGAGATCAAGCGACGCAAACCCTATTGGGATCGATCGATCCGGATCGAGCGGCATCACGTCCTATATATTTTTTAATTATTACCGGTGGTGTATGTGTCCGGATGCATCACGGGTAGGGAAATACCAGTGGCGCACCACAGAACGGTGCGCCACGGGGTATTTTTTTTACCCGTGACGCATCTGTCTAGGTGCGCCACGGGTAAATTACCAGGGTGCGCCACTGTTAACTACCTCACCTATAAGGCTTTTCCTACTAGTGTAGAAAGCGGCGTTTTTGCACCCAAGCACACCAGCTCCTGTTATTTTCTCCGAAAATAAAAAATAGTAAAACTGTATGACAAAATCTGAAATAATTTAGAGACACACACATATGAGTTGTTCACACTCATGATTTTTTTCGGAATGAAAAGAAATTCCCTGTGCGCTGTACCAAAAAGACAAAATGAGTGGTCAAAATAGATCTAAAACACATTTTTGAAAATGCTGATATTTTCTTTTTTACATAGAGCGCATGGGATGTCTTTTCATTCCGAAAAAATTCACGAGTGTGAACAACTTATATGCGTGTGTCTCCAATTTTTTTTCGGAACTTTTCATATTGTTTTACAATTTATTTATTTTTTCGAAAAAAACAGGAGCTGGTAAGCTCTAGCTCGTGTGCCGAATTGAATTTCCGTAATTTGCTAGGCTATTTAGTTTTACAATACGAGAGGTGTACACTTGATAATGAGTGAGGGCAATGGCATGCAATTAAGATTAGTTAGTTAATTAGGTCCTCACATATGTGTAAATCGATGTACTATTATTTAAATAAAAAATGATACTCACATACATATCGTGAAATTACACTTGATCAATTCCGTTAACATGCAATGTGTTGCCTGCAATGTTCAACGTGTGGGGTTATTACCGAATATAATTAGCCACACACAAGTTGTCATATTGCAGATTAATAATACTAGCCAATTGCCAAATAATAATCACCTTTTAAACAAATTTGAGTATATACTAGCAAGAATGCTTGTGTGCTGCTACGAGTTGATCTTGATTGAATAATAGCCTTTTGCCCTCTCCTTCCTCAAATTCTACTGTGCATGATGCTCACCGGAAGCAATGGTCATGGTCACAGGTCACACCTGGTTGGGTTCAAGAACCAAGTCATTAAAAAGATACTCTCCATCTTGTTCATAAAAAAGATACATGACATTCTGTCGGCAAAAAAACAAATATACAGTTGTGAATCAGTACTACGCAATTAAGATTTCTAGTTCCCATCAGCCAGTGAACGTGAGAACAAAGGAACATATGGAAGATAAGGACTGTTGCAGTCATGTCCAAGATCACTTGAATGGAGCTCCCTAGAATCCATGTCGTATGACATTAGTTTCGTATATGATCTGCATGTCGAGTAGAATTCCGTACGTAGTATAAATATCACCCTGTATTCTGGGTGGATGATAACATCGTAGTCCTGCTCATACGATGAATGCTCTGCTCCAAACAATTCCGAAAAGCCGACATTGTGCTTCAGGGTCCAATTTTTAGTACCAGAATCTTCAAGAGCCCATATTGATAGTTCAGAAGCACTCGAAATTACCCAACATAACTGTCCTAATGATACATAAACATCACGAGCAACACAAGAACCATGCGACACAGGAATATGAATGACCCATGTAGTTTCCATCCATGTCAACGGATAAAACCTTAGCTTTATAGCATGCTAAATATAGCAGCCCTCTGAAAAATGTGCTACGTGAATATCTACTTATATCAATTGGACATTTCCAATCGCTCCGATGTGTCCAGACTCCAGTTTTGGAAGAGTATATCCCCAATGATTTGATGTGTGTACGATCCGCCGGCGCAAACTCAAACACATGGAAGTGAGAGGAGACGGCCGGGTCGAATCCCAGGCGAGCAACCCGCACCTCGCTGGACCGGGCGGTGCCAGGCACGGCAACCCATCTCTTAGTGGCCGGATTGCACACCACGTAATCCGTTCTCCTGTAATAGTCGGTCGTCTGCCGTCGGCAGAGCAGGAGGCCGTTGCAGCAGTCCAACATGTCGGTGTGAACGTCGCATAGCCTGTACTTGGGGAGGAACGAGAGGGAGGGGTCGATGCCAGGGCACCAGTTCCCGGTTAAGCTCTTGTAATGACGGTTCAATTTCCGGCAGCACAGTTTCCCGGTTTTGTAGAAGAAGCCGGCGAGGGTCGACCGGGGAAGTTTCTGGCGGTGGTCGGGGTGGGACACGACGTCGCGCCATCGCCTGCAGACGCACTTGCAGCGGCGGGTGGACTTGAAGGGCAGGCGCGAGATGATCTCGATGAGGAGGTCGTCTGAGAGCTCGGAGAGAGGCCTCATGATCTCCATGTCCCTCTTCTTCTTGCGGCTCCGCGTTTCCATGGCCGGCCACCCTGCAGATCGGGATCGAGGAATACCACGCAAACTGCGAAGGGCCAGCTAGGGTTTGTGCGTAGGCCCTGGGATATATGTGGGCCGTACTAGTCGGAACGTACGAGTCGGAGTCGTCTCTAGCTGCTTTGTTTTACATTTTGTTTGGGAGATAGAGAAGGTTTTCCCTAAATTTTGGCAGATCAAATTCCGTAGTCTACTCAGGACGCTTGATTATGTTCCTACTCCTTTCATCTTTGGACTGTGCTACATAGGGCACGTGCCCCAGATGAGACTTCCGTGGGCACGGATTAAACATGGTAATTTAGCCATGCATGCGTAATTAGCCAACCCAGCCCTGTGGACTTGTTTATTGGTTTGCAAAATTTAAAATGTTTTATCTTTTGAACCGTAAGTCAAAACTAAGATCCGTTTTCATGGTTAGCTTAGTCGTGTCGAGATCTTCGAAAATAGATCCCATGTTGATATGTTTTGATTAAAAAAAAAGTCTGACCTTAGTTGCCAGATTATAGTCACTTAGTCACCGGGCATAGTCATGTTGGTCACCAGGTAAAAATCAAATAGTTACCAGGTTTTTTGAACTTCGGTACTCACCAATGTAAGACTTTCCTAATGTTAATGTGATCTTTTTCCGTGTTTAGAGTTGATCAAATATCCATTCTTTGGATATATAGATCATCGGTGCAAGGAAAAACATATAAAATATTATCTAGTAATTGTGTGTTTTTTGGATGGTAACTGCTAAAGCAGTAGCATGGCAACTATAGTACAATAACCTGGCAACTGATGATGGAAAAAAAGTTCGTCAAAACATATTAAGATGGGATCTTGTTTTAAAGTCCTCGTCAAGACGAAACTAACAGTGAAAACAGATCGTCAATTCGATTAACGGTTTAAGAGATAATTCATTTTAAAATTTTAAATCTTGAAAATATTCCTTTTACGCATGCGGTCGTCAGTATCTCCGCCCTTTATAGAGGCGCAAGCTAACTCTTTACCGCCGTATGGGGAATCATCCGTGGGAACGTCTTCTAAGTAGATTAATCGTTCATCTTTTGTACTATGTACAAGACTACTCTAGAAGATTCTATGTTTGCAAATCGTGGAGACTCAGGACGCTTGATTCTATTCCTACTCCTTTCATCTTTTGTACTATGTACAAGACTACTCTAGAAGATTGAAACAAAAAAACCTCCAGAATATAATTAGTGCTAGCGAGTTTATCAAATTAGGGCCAAGATCGATAACAAGCACTCGAAGCATATCCTGGCAACTTTGTCATCCAGGTGCTTTGCCAATGTCTCTCCGTCTCATTCCCCATAAAACGATAAAAACACTCTGTTTGGAACTTATTCAGATGTGCATACAAAGTGTCGACGTTTTCAAATCTGAACTCCCTCCAGTTCTTTCTCTTTGCTAATTGAAGACTAGAAGAGTGTCCTTCCTTGGCAGCACTTCAGGCCTAGTGTCCGTCGTTAGCAGAAGCACTTACCATTGGGATGAACGGGGTTTGACACACTAAAAACTCATCACCGGCAGACTGAAAAATGGGGCCGGTCACCTCCGACACATCAGTGATTTTTAATATGTGCCAAGTACAAAACTCTATTTGCTAAAAAGTACTTACTAAACTAAAATGAAACTGTTAAAATTTAATTACAACAAAAATCTTCTCAGTAGAGACATCTTCATGATCTAACCTCACTATTTATTTTTCTTTTTCCCGAGTCATATATATATAACCTGCGTATTTCGTTCAATCATACCTAATAATAGAATTAGAGAGTACACTATGTTCGCATCGTACTTCTTCCTCCGATGGCACTAGCTAGCGGTAAGCAAATACACGGTGTTATCAATTCCGAGACGCCTCCATAAAGGAGGTGGCCAACGAACCAAACTTATACGCCTCGATGAGACGAACAACTCTCGTGTTGATTGCTTTCCCTTCCAAAGCCATCTCGATGACTCTCCGTCATGGCTTTGCACAAAGAATACTAAGTTGGATAAAGATGACTCCAAAAACAATGTTGTACATCTCAACGATACACACAACTTCTGTGTTTATCTCTTTTACATATGTGCTCCTCTTCATGACACCACAGTGTGAGTTACCGTCCTCCTCGGGCATGCCGCCTTCCCGGGGTGTTCTTCTCGGGGTGTTGTCTTTGCCGAGTTGCCAAGCCTTCCGGGACTGCTATCTTCGTCTACACGTCTGTCTTTAATTCCCAAGCTTCATCTTACCGGTCCCCTGAGTCATCTTTTCTGACTCATTCTTGAGTCGTCACCGCAACTGTCTAATAAGCCTGACGAATCTCCAGGTAAGAATGATGTCACACCGTCTTTCTCTAGGATATGGTGACATGTCGGCTTAATATGGTGGTAAGACAGCTAAAGCTTGACATATTAGACATTGGCGTGCCAAGTAACTTGCTGTCTGGGTATGGAAACTCACCGAGTTAACCTGGAACATGGTATGCCGAATGCCGACTGGGACATGGCGGCATGCTGGCTCGAGTCTGTGAATATGCCGGCTCCTACTCGTTCATGGAATGATGCCGACTCAACAGGCCGGCTGGAGCGTGGTGATCTGCTGTTTGGGACATGGTGGCCCATAGCCAGGCGGCTTGCGGATTGGGACATGGTGGCCCATAGTCGGAGACCGAAATGGATAATAGGTTTCCTTCCTTCTATGATCTAATTTACAGTTTGATTTAGAATCAGTTTATGAGTTTAGTTTAACACTCTAAACAAAAAGGCTAAATGGTATATTTCCTTCTTCTTTATATCAGAGCTGAAATATCCTTACAAACTTCTTTATGCACGATTCTTATAGTTGAAAGCTTTGGAAAAGCTCTCATCTTCTGATGTCTTACCACTGCGGCCAGGAGTTGAGAAGTATGTTTACTGGTTCATGTCTCTCTCTATTTGTGCACTTTCAGGATAATCATGAATTAACTGTAAGAAGCAGTGAGCATAGTACAAGGCTAGTAGCTGATATGCTAGGTAGATCTTTTTTCGGCTGTGTGAAATTTGCAAGAATTGTGGATCATTATATAGACTGATTGTATAGTGGGGAGTTTGCTGTTGCCTTTGACCAATTGGGAATGTAATGGAAGAGGCATGATTAAGGAGAAACTCAGCGAACTGCTAGCGCAGCAGAACTCCTACTGGAAACAGAGAGCTACTATTCGTTGGGCAAAATTTGGTGAAATGAACACAAAATTCTTCCAAGCAAAAGCAACGATTAAATTCAGAAACAACTCAGTAGCTCTACTTCAAGATGAACAGGGTGTGGAACATTCAGATCACCAAGCCAAGGCATCAATTCTGTGGAGAGCTTTCAAGCAAAGATTGGGTACCACTTCAACCACACACAATGAGTTACACCTTGATGAGCTTCTTCATCCCACACCGGATTTGCACCAACTTGAACTACCTTTCTCCAAAGAAGAGATTGATGCAGTAATTAAGGATCTCCCGGCAGACAAGTCCCCAGGTCCGGATGGATTTAACACCACCTTTATCAAGAACTGTTGGGATATCATTGCTGAATATTTTTACAAACTGATTAACGATTTTCATGCCGAGAAGGTGAATTTGTTGAGTATAAATTCATCTTTCATTACACTCATTCCTAAGAAAGAATCTCCCAGGCCCATTTCACTCCTGAACTGTTCCATTAAAATTATTACAAAATTGATTGCAAATAGACTCCAAAAATCCATGCTAATCAATATGGATTCCTAAAAGCAAGATCTATTTAGGATTGTTTACCATGGGCATACGAGTATCTATATCAGTGTGAACAAACAGGAAACCCATGTATCATTCTCAAACTAGACTTTGAGAAGGCTTTCGACATGCTAGAACACAAGACTGTTAAGGAAATCCTGATCGCAAAAGGTTTTGGTGCCAAATGGATTAAGTGGATTGAGATGATCTATTCGACAGGCTTCTCATCGGTCCTTCTGAATGGTATACCAGGAAAACAATTCTTGTGCAAAAGGGGAGTTCGACAAGGGGATCCTCTTTCCCCCTTGATATTTGTACTTGCTGCCGACTTGCTACAATCAATTTTTAATGAAGCCATGGTACACAATTTGATAGAACCTCCTATGGTTTCTCAAGCCTGCCCAGATTTCCCCATTATGCAATATGCCGATGACACAGTGCTATTTATGCAAGCCAGCACATCTCAACTACAGCATGTCAAGACTTTACTCCATCATTTTGCAGCATATACGGGGCTTAAAGTTAATTATTCAAAGTCTTTACTTGTTACTATTAATGTCTCAGAGGGGGATATTCCGGAATTGACAGATACATTTGGCTGTGGTATTGGCGATTTTCCTTTTACCTACTTAGGTATGCCTTTGAGCCTTACTAAGCCCAGAGTCACAGATTTCAACCCTCTGCTGATGAGAATACAACAAAGGCTATCGGGATGCTCCACATTCCTAACCTATGGCGAGAAACTCCAACTGGTTCAATCTGTTTTCTCTGGACTGCAAGTTTTTTACATGTGCATTTTGATGATCCCAGTCTCAGCGATGAATCAAATCAATAAATTCATTAAACACTGTTTTTGGAGAAAGTATGGAATGGAAGATAAAGGAACTGCACTAGTTGCTTGGAATGAAGTATGTTTGCCCAAAGACCAAGGAGGAATGGGAGTGCTTGACCTGATTACTCATAATTAATAAAGCTCTGCTGATGAAGCATCTCCATAAGTTTTTTAACTCATACGATTAGCCATGGGTCAAACTTATTCAAGAAAAATAGTACAGCAACAGGCCTTTGGATGAAAGACCTGTAGGGTCCTTCTGGTGGAGAAGTTTAATCAAGTTATTTTCACTATACAGGAGCCTTACCACCTGTCGAGTTGAAAGAGGCAATACTATATCCATGTGGGAAGATCTATGGTCAGATCAAATCAGCAAAGACAAATACCCTCAACTTCACTCATATTGTAGGACAGATAACCAGAGCATCAGGCAATTTATCCAAGCTGCGACTATTGAGGACAACTTCCATTTACCTCTGTCCATACGAGCCTACCAACAATTTCAAAGTCTGCAGGTGGATTTGCAGAATATTCAGATAAGTGAAAACAATGACAAATGGATGCTGCCAGGAAACTCTGAGTTGTTCTCCTCCATGAAGATATATAAAATCCTCAAAACCAGTCAGCAAGCACCTGATATTTTCAAGAGTTTATGGAAAAGTGCAGTAGTCCTCAGATACAAAGTCTTTCTCTGGTTGCTCCTAAAAAATAGACTAAACACCAGAGAACTTCTTCAGAGAAGAAACATGCATCTCCAAGATTACAATTGTGCTCTTTGCGACACAGGTGCTCTTGAAACATCCCTTCACTTATTTTGGGACTGTCCATTCTCTTTCACGTGTTGGGAATCGATCAACTTAAACAAAAACAGAGGTACATCATTTCTGGAGGAATGTGAACTAGCTCAAAATACTCTGCCTAAGAATTGTGCTATGGAGATTATTATTATGGGCTGCTGGAACATTTGGATGCAAAGAAACAATCTCATCTTCAGTGGAATTCAACCTGCAAACAATTCTTGGAAGCACCTACTTAAGAAGGATCTCTCTCTTACTCTATACCGTATTAAGACCAAGTGCATGCTGCTAGTCTGAAGGGATGGATAGATATGTATCTTCCATAGCTATCTAGATTTCTTTTGTCCAATGTTAGAGAAAACTGGAGTGGGATAGCCGGTTAGCTATCTTCAGTGGAACTTATTTTTCCTCCACCTGTACATACCCACCATTTGTTTATATATGAAAATACACCGTAGAACAATTGTTCTACGGTCCTTGCCTCAAAAAAAAAACATATCTAATCAAAAGTTTCTGCGTGTCCTAACCCATTCAGCATGCTTTAATGTCAATCAATAATTTCTGTCCCTATGTTGGCTGTATGAATGACTCTATCCTGCACTTTAAGTTGCCTGATTTCTGATATATTTTTGTATGAAATCATTCAAAGGTTCATTGATGATGCACTTAGTCAGGGTGTGCCTGTAGCCATATTGGCAACCTATGGCAGAAATGGGGAGAAGATTTCAAGGTTCAGCTTAACGTTAATATCTCTTTTTTTGAGTGGAATATGACTGTCCTGATGATACATAAAAATCACGAGCAACACAAGAACCGTGCGACGTAGGAATATGAATGACCCTGTAGTTTCCATCCATGTCAACCGATAAAAACCTTATCTTTATAGCATGCTAAATATAGCAGCCCTCTGAAAAATGTGCTACTTGAATATCTACTTATATCAATTGGACATTTCCAATCGCTCCGATGTGTCCAAACTCCAGTTTTGGAAGAGTATATCCCCAATGATTTTTTTTTTTGAAACAAAACGGGCAATTTTCCACATTTTATTTAAAAAAGTCGAAGAGAGCTGACCGGTTGTTCATTCGCAGGGGAACCGGTCGAAAACCCATATAAATGCACCAATGTTGTCATGAAACACGACCACATTTGGCACACCACCACAACCAACCTGGCTACCCACACGAAACACAACACAGTGAGAACGCGTCGAGGTTGCCGCAAAGCGTCTTCGTCGTCACAGCTCCCGAGGCGGCAATTCCGACATCAATCGCAGCTTCCCAGACAGAGCCGAGGTTGCCGCAGAGCGTCTTCGTCGACACACCTCCCCGAGGCGGCGATTGCGACATCATCCGCAGCTTCCCAAACATAGCCTCACAGACGGCATCGGACCCCATGCCGGCCTATGCCAACAATTGGCCACACGCGCCAAGGACAGACATCTCCGAATCCGACGACGAGCTTCAAAAGGGAAATATGCAGGACTTGCGCCGACTGAGAACAAACCCATCGGACACGTCGGGAAGACCGACTACCGAAGCCCCGACACGACCCACTTCAGCTCGACGCATCATCTTTGCCAAACTGCACCCTTGGACCTAGCAGAGCTGCCCGGCCACAAGCCCTCTTAACCGAACCCCAGCTGTAGGCGACTCCGAGACGATGCCCCCATGAAGGAAAGAGACGCAAAGCGCCTCCATCGCCCGATCACCGATCTAAGGTTTCCCTCCGGAGTCAAGGCCGCAGGAGGAAGGAGTGAGCACACCTCGACGATGCTTTCAAGAAAGCCCGCGACACCCGCAGGCGTCACCATCGCCAGCTCCGGCCAAACCGGAGCAAGGATTTCTCCTGGAGAGCTCAACAACCTGCCACCTGAAACTGGCTGCCCACGAACCTCCACCATGCGCACCGAAGCCCGCCGACCAGCACCCATGCCGAAAGCAGCTCTGCACCTCCAGGCCGAGCACGCCGGAGCAGCACCAAGCCGCAGCTAGAACGAGCCAAGCCGCAGATCGAACATAGCCACCAGAAAACTCGCCGCTGCCCACCATCCTCGCCGCCCACCAGAGTCGACGTTGAGGCCCCCATCCCAAGCGGAGCCGACGACTACCACCAATGCGGACGGCCAGACCTACCCCCGGCCTCAGCCAGAGGCAACGGCGCTGTTGGAAATAATCTAAACTTGAGTTGTAAAGTTTGGGTTAGTTTCCATAAGTGTGTGCGTGCGTGTCTGGTTGGAGTAGTACTAGTAGTTTACCAGTACGTGGGTTAGTAAATTAGGAATAGTTGGTCCATGAGTTAGGAAGTACAAGTTCTAGTTGGAGTTGAACTAGTATTACGTGTGAGTTTAGGATTCATGTTTAGGTGGTGGCTGCGCCTATATAAGCAGCACTCATGGTTGATTGTAATAGTACCCAGTAACGAGAGAAACCAAGAAATAAAGAGGAAAATTAGAGGGCACGACACGTGCCCTTGGCAACAAGTTTTTTGTGTCGTATGTTCGTCTAGTTCGTATGTGATCGATCCGTGGGCGAAACCCAACACCACCGACCGCGGGAATCAGCCGCCCAAATCCTCGATCTGTGCCGCCTCCTCTCGCCGCCCCAAGCAGCCGCCGCCGCACCACCATCGTAGGCACGCGACCGTCACAAGCTCGCGTCGCTGCCACGCCCGTAGCTGCACATGCTTGCCCGCCACCGCAAGGAGCAGCGGAGGGGACGCTGCCTCCGCGCACAGAACGGCGATCGAGGGGTCCCGCCGCAGCCGCGTCGCCCGGGCTTTGCCCGGCGACGCCTCCGGCGGCGGCGAGAGGAGGAGGAGGCGCGGGAAGCCTTGCTCCAGCCTGCGGGGACGCCCCGGTGCGGCCCGGCGCGGCCGCACGGGAGCGGAAGAAGATGAAGATGACGGCCGGGGTCGAGCTCGTTCGTGAGGAGGGAGGCGGCGAGGGCGGTGCTTCTCTTCGGGATGGAAGGAGAGAGGACGACGAGGGGGTTCAGGATCTGTTGTCGGCGGAGCCGGGGATGGCCGGAGCAGGGAGATCCGGCGGTGGCGGCGGGTGTCTCCGCGGGTGGGAGCTGATCCCCAATGATTTGATGTGTGTACGATCCGCCGGCGCAAACTCAAACACATGGAAGTGAGAGGAGACGGCCGGGTCGAACCCTAGGCGAGCAGCACATGGAAGTTTTGAAAACACCTCGCTGGACTGGTCTGTGCCGGGCACGGCAACCCATCTCTTAGTGGCCGGATTGCACACCACGTAATCCGTTCTCCTGTAATAGTCGGTCGTCTGCCGTCGGCAGAGCAAGAGGCCGTTGCAGCAGTCCAACATGTCGATGTGAACGTCGCTGAACGAGAGGGAGGGGTCGATGCCAGGGCACTAGTGGTTGCTGCCTGTTAAGCTCTTCTAGTGATGGTTCATTTTTTGGCAGATCAGTTTGTTGCCGGTTTTGTAGAAGAAGCCGGCGAGAGGGTCGACCGTGGCAGTTTCTGGCGGTGGTCGGTGTGGGAGACGACGTCGCGCCACCGCCTGCAGACGCACTTGCAGCGGCGGGTGGACTTGAAGGGCACGCGCGAGATGATCTCGACGAGGAGGTCGTCGGAGAGCTCGGAGATAGGCTTCCTCTCCATGTCCTTCGTCTTCTTGCGGCTCCGCGTTTCCATTGCCGGCCAACCCGCAGATCGGGACGGAGGAGGGTGGAGACTGCCAATGGCCAGCTAGGGTTTGTATGCGAGGCTGCGATGCGGACGGATATATGTGGGCCGTACGTACTCACTGTCTAAACGCAAAGTAAGTACTCTAGTTTTTCCATCTCTAGCTGCTGGTTTCGTTTTCCCTAAAGTTTGGCAGACCAAACCGTGCAGTCAGCACTTCCGGCCTAATGCCCTTCGTTAGTACTACTAGAAGCACTTACCACTGAAATGAACGAGGTTTAACACTAAAAACTCATCACCGGCAGACTTGAAAATGGGGCCGGTCGGAGGTGATGTTGTTCATCACCTCCGACTCATCCGTGATTTTTAGTATGTGCCAAGTACAAAACTCTATTTGCTAAAAAGTACTGACCCAATTGAAATGAAACCGTGAAATATTAATTAGAACGAACAAACTCGCCTTTTCAGTCTAGACATCTTCATTATCTAATCTGCGCGTACATGCCAGTATCGACCCTTGCTATTTCTTTGTCCTGACTCCAGAGTCATATATATAACCTGCATGCATATTGCGTTCATACCTAATAATAGGATTCGAGAGTATACTCTTTTCACATACGTACCTTCACACTTGAATACCATATATGTCAAATTCTTCCGTTGCTCGATTTCTCAGTTAATTATAGAAATAAGTGCTAAATGTTCCCAATGATGCAATTTCAACTTCTTCACATTTGAAGCGTCGGGCATTCTAAAATGGTTTTCACGTGGGCACTGAAAGTCCTATATGCAAATCGACATATTTATTTTCAGTGGAGGTATCACTCACTTACCTACCTCTACAAACGAATGAGGGAGGACACACTAGACCTCTTATGAACTCGATATATATGATACATCATATTCCGTACCGTGAATCTCTTTTTACCATTCACATATACACAATGCCAGAACATTTTTTATGTTGCACCTGTTCTCACTTACTCATGGCCATGTGATGTGTCAGGAAGTTCCCAATTGCATTATGTTCACTAAACGCAACAATGTTTCACATAGTAGTTTGTTACCGGGTATGGTTAAAAGGAGAATATAAACTTCCCCTGTGTATCAGAGATAATTTTTTAGGTTCCCCCCTTTCACGATGAATCATTGTTAATCAGCAATGCCTATGGAAAAGTCTAGCTAGGCCATAACCAGAAAATTTGGATTAGTGATAGTTGTAGTTTGCCACATGCTTTCAACGAATATTGCAAAGAACGAAAAATGGACAATTATTTATTTTTTATTCTACAATAAATACATAAGTTGCACGATCCAAATAAAAAAAATTGTACGATTTAGTTACACGTGTAAAGACCATAGGTGTTCAAGGTCAGCGCCATACATTCAGCTATTCAAGCTGTCTGTTCATGACAAATAATTGGGTCATATTACCGAAAAAGGAAAATCGAATTAAAGTGGGAGCATGTCTTCACCAAGTCGGATAACTTCTCCACTGCCCGAGCGGACAAAAATTTCCTGATATGAAAGCTTGCATCGCCTCCCCGTGCACCAACAAAGGACATATATCTGATACTAAATTCGTTTATCTTCTCAATATCTTGTAGGCACGAGTGGTGTCAGGAATACACAACAATCTCCAGCAAGTTAGCAATGGAGATATTCATAGTTTTGTTACGAATGGACACAACAAAACTAATTAAGTGTGTTTACTCCACAAAATAGCTGTGTGGTGGCTTGAAACTTTTCACATAGTATGTCTTCTGCGATTGTTTCAATCTTCTCTTTCGTACACATAATTTACATTTCTTACCAAGTTAGTCTCTTTATATTCTTGGAATGTAGTAGTTACAAAGTTAGTCTCTATCATATGACTGATGCCATACATGTGATTTGCAAGGTAATTGCCCGGTTTATGATAACATACTATTCGTCACACAAATTATGAAGATGGTTGTCATCTTTATGTGCAAGGAGAAGAAGCATTGATGCTAAGATGTACAGTCGGAGGTTGTTTGACTCTTTTTGAGCGATTGTCATGAATAAATAAGGAGAAAATGGCCCCACTTTCCACGAGGTATTGGGATCTCAAGTCCATCTGCGCATTCAACTATTCCCACACCAAGTCATTTGAAACCCTCGCCCTCAAGGCAGATTAAAATCAAGCGTGGATAGTGCCCTTAAATATGCTACTAAACCTACATTCAAAGTTATGTGTGTTGGTTCATGAATACTTTATATGAATAAGTTAAACTTAGAGGAAGACCATTCTATTAAGTAACTAATTAACAATATATATGTATGAAATTTATCTTATTAAGACCTATTCAAGAATACTTTTTCGTCTCTATGTCAGATCAACTTATAAGCACATGTCCGGTAATACATAAATTCAATTAACATTTCTATCACACTTTAATACCATGTCATATATATTTCATACACATCTGTTTGAATTATCAGTTATTTGTACAAACTAGAGGTGTCTGGAAGCTCCCAACATTGTTCTTAGATCCAAGTTTTCATAGTATTGAATCATGCATCTACCACTCTTTATTACAGAATAATGTGACATGACCATTGGTAGACAACTTTAACCCCATATATACCATACTTCATACTACGCACTCATCATCTCTCTTCGTTTCCGAATAGCATGTCATATCTTATGCCTACTAGTTGGTCTGCTCCTCGCTTACTCTTAGGGATAGGAGGTATCGTGAAGCTGCACATCACAAACATTCTTCCAAGTGCGACCATGTTCACATGGGTCATGCCAAAGGACAAATGATGTTTCACCAAGTGTGTTTGCAGGGGTGCATGTAGGCGGAATTTATCTTCAACCTACGTGGGCATTGCAGCCTTTTAGGAAAGCTTGAGAAGAAAAGGATGTAAATCCTCTTGTTGCTACGTGGGAGATGGCCCAATTTTTTTCGATAAAGGGAATTTCATTTCAATGTATCAATGATACAAAGTATGCCTACACCCGGCATCTGCATAGCAAAGATGCACACAGCAAAAAAAACAAAAAAAGAGAATACAGACCAAAACACAGACCAAAACACAGGCGCAATACAAGAAAGGAGATGGCCCAAATGCTTGTAAAATAATTAGTTTGACCCCACTGCACTGTAAAATAATTAGTTGTGCACTCATTAGGAAAAGCCTGATTATTAATTGACAATAGAATTTGTATGAAATATCTTCTCAATTCGTAATTGTATATATATCACGAGAAAAAAGAAATGGAATTCATCGTGGATCACGTCTTCAACGGGTCCACATGTCCAGTGGCCGACCGAGAACAGAAATATCCCTACTGTCTGCGTCGGGTAGCTCAGGTCGCCTCCGCCACCTTGGCCACCGCCGCCGTCGTCCGATGCCTCCTGCTCCAGGCCATCCTATCCGGCGCCGGCGCTGACACCGATTGACGCTGCGAAGGCCTCCATCCCCGCCTCACTCTCTCTCCGCGCGGGCGCCTTCCCGAGCTCAGCCCGCCGTCTCGGGACGCCGCCGCTCCGGTGCTCCTCGCCTCCTTCCAATCCCCGGGAGGCCCCGTCGAGCCGAAGATCGCCGTGCTCCTCGAAGTCGAAGGGTCAGGACACTAAAAATCCATCCTTTTTGCTGATCGTCTCATGGATCTCCAACAGTGTGACCTGCTCTGCTTCTCGATGTCGACTAGTAGTTTGCTGCACATGACGTCAGTTTCTGTAGCTACAGTCGTTTGATTACAGTGATAGTGTAGGAGTCATGGGATAGATCTGCTATGTAAATGTAGAAAGATGCACTTATTAATACCAGTCATCCCGATGCAAGAAATCAATGCGGTATCTGGTTATTGCGACTGATATATGTCAATTAAATAAGTGATAGTGGTGCTCTGTTAATGTAGATACTTGCAGGAATTAGTAGTCATCCTGATGCTAGAAATCGGTGCCGGTATCTTGTTGTTTAGATCGCGTTATTATGTCGATTTGAAACACAGCATGTCGCATTCTTTGTGCAAATACAAGTGATTACGTCGGCCAGGAACGTGTTTCCTTTAGGGGTCACATATGCTAGATAGCTAACCAGGTTGTCGCGGTCCAATACTTGCTTTGCCTGTTAATTGATGAGTACTGATATCTTCGTTTCTGTCTTTTTCCAATTTTATGGGGTTGCTATGACTGGGGGACAAATATGTGTTTCTTTCTTCTTCCAGAGTTCTTGCGGATGTCTACCGCTTCGGCTGTCGCCAAGCTTTCAATGTAGGTGCGAACAATGTAAAGACAGCTTTGCTTTATGTCCTTACTATGTATTCCATTTCTTTGATACGCCATTCTTTCTCGTCTATTCCATGCCAAGATTTAAATTGAAAACATGACATAAGTAGGCAATGTGGCATCTTTAGTGTGCAGCATTTTTGTATTAACCAATGTGCTGTATAGAATGAGACATAATATGTATATAGCATATCCAAGTTTGTATCTTATTTGCCGTTTATTTTAATGGTATCCAATTTTTTCATCACAATACCATAGGTACTTCCTCTTCAAATGCTACTTTCTCAATTATTAGTAGTACACATCATAGGTGGCACTAAGTTTCCATTGATGTATTTTTTTCTATCTCAACCTCTTAATGCATTGGGCATCAAAATTTTAATCTAGTTTGCGCACATGCATAAAACAGGTCCTATTACCCAACACACCCACCTTATCTTTGATAGTGCCATTACTTATTTAACTCATGTTACCTAATTAATAGAGTGAAGCATCATATATAGCATACTTCCTTCCTGTTTGCTCTCATATATCTCTGTTTCGCACTTGTTGATCCTTGTATATCTTGTCTTTAGTTGTCCCGCTTCTCGGTTACTCATGGTAACAAGCCATAAAGATTGACTTATTATTTCATGACTAACATGCCATAAAAAAGGTTATATTATAGCCGTTTTTAGTTCGGTGCTCCACTTCATTTATTTTTTCCTTTTTTCGCCTCATTTCTTTAGTTCTACTCATTTTTTCCCCACTTCGCCGAAACCAGTTTCAACAATATCCAAACGGCTGTATTCTAGAAAATGTCCAAACTGCCGTTTACATCAAGTCAAACCTCATTGACCATTACTTGGTTGAGTTCTAACGAGTGGGGCCGGCGGAGGAGTACACTGTGCGCATCCATGTTGCTCGCCGGATCAAGCGTTGTTGACCGTTACTTGCCTGAGTTCTGAGTATATATTACGAAAAAAAAAATGGAATTAGCACGTCTTCAACGGGGTCCACATGTCCAGTGGCTGAACGAACAGAAATATCTCCACTGTCGGTAGCTCAGCTCGCCTCCGCCGCCATGGCCACCGCCGCCGTCGCCCGATGCCTCCTGCTCCGGCCATCCCACCCGGCGCCGGCGCTGAAACCGAAGGGAGTCCCGAAGGCCCCATCCTCCATCCCCGCCTCAATCCCTGTCCGCGCGGCCGCCTCCCCGATATCTGCCCGCCGTCTCCGGACGCCGCCGCTCCGGTGCTCCTCCCAACCCCCGAGAGGCTCCGCGGAGCCGAAGATCGCCGTTCTCCTCGAAGTCGAAGGGTCAGGACTCTAAAAATCCTTCCTTTTTTTGCTGATTGGCTCATGGATCCCCACTAGTGTGACCTGCTCTGCTTCTTGATGTCCAGTAGTAGTTTGCTGCACATGACTTCAGTTTCTGTAGCTACAGTCGTCTGATTACAGTGATACAGTAGGAATCATGGGATAGATCTGCTGTGTAAATGTAGAAAGATGCACTTATTATTACCAGTCCTCCCGATGCTAGAAATCAGTGCGGTATCTGGGTATTATGATTGTGCTGTTTTTCGATTAAATAAGTGATAGAGATAGAGCTGCTCTGTGAATGTAAAAAGTTGCAGGAAGTGGGTGCCTGTATCTGGTTTGATACACAGCATACCACATCAGTGGAAATACTAGCGATTATGTGTTTCCTGAAGGGGTCACATATGCCAGATAGCTCCGCAGGTTGTGGCATTCCAATACTGGCTTTGGCTATTACTTTGTTTCTATGTTTTTACCAGTCATCCCGATGCTAGAAATCAGTGCGGTATCTGGTTCTTGTGATTGTGATTGTACTGTTAGTCGATTAAATAAGTGATAGAGTTGCTATGTGAATGTAGAAACTAACTTGCAGGAATTAGTAGTCATCCTGATGCTACACATGGGTGCCGGTATCTGGTTGTTTAGATTGCATTATTATGTCGATTTGAAACACAGCACGTCGCATTCTTTGTGCAAATACTAGCGATTAAGTCGTCCAGGAATGTGTTTCCTTTAGGGGTCACATATGCTAATGGCTAACCAGGTTGTCGCGGTCCAGTTATGGCTTTGCCTGTTAATTGATGAGTACTGACATCTTTGTTTCTGCCCTTTTCTAATTTTATGGGGTTGCTATGCCTGAGGGACAAATATGTGTTTCTTTCTTCTTCCAGAGTTCTCGCGGATGTCTACCGCTTCGGCAGTCGCCAAGCTTTCAATGTAGGTGCGAACAATATAAAGACATCGTTGCTTTATGTCCTTACTATGTATTCCATTCCATCATTCTTTCTAGTCTATTCCTTGCCAAGATTTAAATTGAAAACATGACATAAGTAGGCAATGTGGCATCTTTAGTGTGCAGCATTTTTGTATTGACTAATGTGCTCTATAGAATCAAACATAAGATGTATATAGCATATCGTTTGTATCTTATTTGCCGTTTATTTTAATGCTATCCAATTTTTTCATCAGCATTTCAAAATCTTGGCCTAGATTGTGCGAATTGGACAGAGCCAATATATGCTGATTTAGTGAGGTACGTATTTAATTATTTAGCCTCATCAAACCTGAGTATCACAGGTGTCATGGATTTTATTATAATTCCCTTCTATTTGATCCATTTCATTGCTTCTAGTAATTCTTATCTGCTCCTTTATAGAAGACATGTTTGGACTGGGCTACGTGATATTTTCTTATTATATTTATCTACTTTTTTAGGAAAGCTAGTGGTGACGAGGAAAGGATGGTGGTGCTATTCTTTGACAGGGTACTCTTTATTTCTTCTCCCAACTGCCGTACTTGGTCAAATATGATTGTGTATTTATTTCTCCTGTACAACTTAAATGCTCACTATATATTGTGGATCTGACTAATTAAATTGTTTGATGGATGGGGGAATTGAAATTTGAAGTGTACTCATCTCCATTCTTTCTCCTATCTTGACGCAGATTGGCTGGCCAACATCTTTGCCGACTAGTGAGAAAGGGTCATTTACAAAATGCACGCTCTTAAAAATATGTTACAGAATATGTCAGTACATGATACATGACCTTAACTCATATATAGCATACTTCCTCCATGTTTGCTCTCACACTTCGCTCTTTCCCACCCATTGACCATCGTATATCTAGTGTTTAGGTGCTCTGCTTCTCGTTTACACAAGGCATATGAATAGGAGGCATCAGAAAGTTCCCAACCGCCTATCTCCCCGGATTTGCTGACCATCTCTTCATCTCGTCCTGATCGATCATCCACTCCGGCTGCGATAGGATATATAGGCCAGCTGCTGCTGCTAGACTGTTTACATCCCTCCTCACGCACTCAACCATGGGCATGGCGACGGTGGACACAAACTCGTGCTTGCAGCCTAGACTCAGCGATGTTACATGTGCTGCAGGGGGACTTAGCTGAAAATGTCTAACCACTCGGAGTACATCGGGTTAAATAGGGTTCACCATCTCCTCGCAGCGGCAGCGTACAGTCAATCTGAACCCTCGAGGGGAACTCTTTCCGGATGCTTAGGCAAATCTGCACACAAGTAGCTCCAGGACCTTTGGCAGCCATAAAGATGGAAGTAATGTTGGTGTGTTCAGCAGCTGACATGCTTGAGGTCAACCCGTTGCAGAGCGAGCAGTAATGAACCAGCTACTGTTTGGTTCTTGTTTTAGTGCTGGAACGTACAAAAATATAGTGAAAACAGTGTAGTATTTTTGTGTTATTCGAGCAAACATGTAGAACGGGCAACAACACTAACAACTGAATTTCAGAAACCTGGAATGCGGTGTATAGTGTGATGACGCATGAACACAACTACGCGCTAGCTTAGCCCAGCATGTACCGTGTGACAGAGCATGGCCTGCGAGACGGTTCAAGCATGACGTGACGCTTCTTCACAGGAGCGCGAGCTCGCTGCACAACTATGACAAGGACCAAGAGATGGTCGCTCTTTTCGTACGAGGGGAATCTTGCTGTCCAGCTGCCCAAAAGGGGGAGCTCGCCGCATAGTTTTGCTTGATAAAACTCACCATAAATCGAGCAATTTTCCATCAAAAAGTTGCGCTTGCTAAATACTCAAATCTACAATTAAAGCATCTGAGGCTGCATTAATCGAGGATACACGACATAAGGAATCGTTAGATCTCCAAACTAAACTTCGCCTTCACCAAACGCGGGATTTCACTGGTCCTAACTAACAGTTGGCAAGCGATCCCCTATTCTACATCCCGAAGATCAGACGGCCCAGAGCCGGAGCGATCATTCCAGCAAGTTACTCAGCTTGAGTTTTTCAGCCAATCAATAGATGGAATTTGGCCGTTCCACCGAATCGATGAAATCCTCATTCCACTTCTCTCTCATCAATTATGCCGTACTGTCACTCACTCTCTCCTCGCCTCGTTTCTTCCTCTTTTGAATAACCTGTACAAAGTAATGGCAGATATCAATCTGGATTACTAATCTGCAAGAGTTATTGGCAGATTTGGATGGTATTTGGATGATTGCTAGCCCGCTTCTCATTCTACCTCTCCAACCAAACGCAGGAATGGATCTAAGCCATTCCCTTATAACGGAACCGTCCTATTCCCTTAGAACGGAACGATGACATTCCATTTCATTTGGTTCCCAAATGCGGAGATAGGAATGCATACACACATATGGACTGGTCACTACGCACGGCCACCCATGAGAAGAAGCCGTGCATGAGCACCATGACCATCATCATAACCTATGCTATTGGTTAGGGGGCTCAAGAAGAGAACCAGTACCACTAGTAGGAAAAGGGCTATAGCCGCCGGGGCCTCACTGGCGAACAAGAAAACAATGTTTGCCAGCGGTAAATAGCACTGGCGAACATGTATTCCTGTTCGCCAGTGGTAAGACAAGTAACACTGGCGAACAAAGCTCCCAACGCGCCAGTGGTAAGCGTAGGCTCGGGCAACCGTAACGGCGCCACCTACCACTGGCGAACTGTCTTAGCTGTTCGCCAGCGGTAAGTTAAGTATCACTGGCGAACCATAGATATGGTTCGCCAGCGGTAGGTAGTACTACATAGCGCGCGCGGACCGGCCGGTCGAGCTCTCGCTCATCCCCACCTAATTTTCCACTCGTTAGGGCACCATCGACGTACTGCCGCCACCGCCGCCACCGTCGACTCCCGCGGCCCGCGCGCACCACCACCGCCGTGCGGACCGGCTGCCGCCACCGCCGCCAGCCCTCCTCTCCCCGTCGTCGCCGCCGCCGCCAGCCCTCCTCTCCCCGTCGCCAGGTAACCCGCCGCTCTGCGCGTTCGAGCTGCCATCTCTGTCCTGCCACTGATGGGTGCGCCGGCGGCCGGCCGGAAGGCCACACGCCACCGCAGCTCTCCGCCCCTGCTGCAGCGCCTGGGTAGTAGGGATTAGGGTCTAGGGGAGGCACGATCCAAGATCACCGGAGAGAGCAATGCATATGAGATTTGGGGATGGTCCATTTCGCACAGTCCATTGTGGGAAAGAAATATGGCAGATGAGATTATTGACGTAGTGGGCTGATCCTGGGCTCCTAATTTCTAGTATTGTATTTAGGAGTATTTATTTGCTGACGTTGTTGCGGAATTTGTGGCGGAATTTCCCCTCCTTCAAATACAAGAAACCAGTCGACCGAAAATTCTAGACTAATATTCTGGGAAACATTAGTGAGATCTTTCTCTTCGTGGTACCTATCGTATCGGCTTGTCGACCCCATTTTGTTTGGATCCCGGCCCACATTTCGAATTCGTGTTCCGGAGATGTATACCCCTCGTCGAACCTCATTCCCTAGGGTGGCGAACCGCGACCGTTCGAGTCCTCCCCTCAAGCAGCCAAAACATATGCGTTGTTGCTTCATGTGTAAATCTCTGATGAACGTTTGATTTGTTTCAACTGCAGAAATCCTTGGAGAATCGGTAGCAGCACCTTTGGCCGCCGACCGGAGGTATGGACTTCCTATCCCCTGCTCCTAGTTTGATGTGTGCCTAGTGTGACATGATATTCTAATACATATGTGTGTTGTTAGTGCTTTCATGTGAATGTTTGAAGTTGAATTATGAAATCTGATATGAATGGTTGCTTTGAAAAATAGGAAACGAACTTTGTATGTAAGGCTATTTGATTATTACACCTGTAAACTGTTTACATGCGTCAAAATCCGTACGTTAACTTCCTCGCTAGTTTCGACAGTCGTTGAACTTAATTATTATCGATGCTATTAATATTAGGGTTAATGAATCGTGTAAATAATGTTTTATTACATTGCTTTATTATGATCGATGAGCTATTTAGGGTTGCTTGTGTGTGTGCCGATGATTAAAAATGTTGTGGCACTATGTGGTAACCCTGAAGGTCTGCGGAGCCTTGTGATATGCACAAGTACAAGTCCTGTGCATCCTACTTGGCTCCGCTGATCATTCAGGGCTACTAATTGTGTGTCCGATCTAAGTATGAGGCACAAGTCAAAGTGATTTTTGTTTAGTTTTTGTCTTTTTCTATATGTTGATGTTTTTTTCTCTTTTTCTTCGATAGCACCAACAAGGCTTTGGGATTTATTTTTGGTGTGGCTTTCGACTATAGGACAGAAAAAATTGCAACTAAACCTACCAATCTAAAGGGATGAAAACAAGATGAATATGATAGCAGATCCTACCGTGTAAAAGAAAGCTCGGATACCAGATGATAGGGTCAAACCCGTTGAAGAAGTTCACACCCGAGGGAGGCTCGATCTTCACTTCGTAGGATCAAAACGGGGAGGGTAACAAGATGCAAGCATCAGGGATAACTAGCTTTATAACTGCCAAGGTTGGATGAGACCCCTATGTTGAGGATGGCTGACCGAAGGTACAAGAACTTCAACCCGCTGTCCGAATAATCGCAGAACCACAAACCGGGACTAACCCACACAAAACGGCCAAAACCGTAGAGCACAAATTAGGGGGAACCAAAGGCTCCTTCTCGCTAATCCGGATGAACTCGCAAGAGCAAAGGAAGTAAGGATCTCTCAGATCTCAAGCAGTCTTGGCCGTAAAGCTTATAGCTGGTTTTGGTTTGACAAAAGGCCCATAAAACGTTTGGGGAGATGGATTTTTATAGCAGGGACAACCCCCCTTAGATAGGTGTGAAAAGGATGCTAAAATGTTCAAAATTCGAATGGCCTCTTTGGGAGAGGAGCAGTCAACTTAGTGAGTTATTGGAGAACTCGCAAATTTGCGAAGCATTAAACAGCCTGAACACCTTCCACCAAAACAGTCATTACTTTGGCTACAAAACTTCAAATGATGTGAGGTTTTTTCGGTTGGAAAGTAAACTTGAAAGAGCTTCTGTTGGTATACCCCAAAGAGCTTCTGTGGGTGCGGCACATAGAAAGATCAGAGAAAAAAATCTGGCAGAAACAGATTCACTTCAAACTTATTTTCTTCAACATTGGTTTCTTCAACTCTTGTTCTTCATGAGATCATAGGTTGTTGGATTCCTCCAATGTGTACCTAAGTTCAACCAACAACAAAGGGGATGAAAGCATAGCCGTATCATCAAGTTTATAAGATAAACTTAAGTTAGCGTTCACCTGGTCACTTATAAATTTGGCACGGCTTCTCGTTATAGGTCCCTTGATGGTTGGTGTAGTGCCATTGCTTGGGATGTCCTCATCAACCACGGTAAAACTTGTAACAGAAATATGCTGGTGCCCCCTAGTTACTATTGGATGGAACATGTAGATTTTGTGAGGCGTGGACTAATCTAATCTTATAACCTTCAAATCACCTGGTACAATAAACCCTTTTTCATGGCTGAAACCGGTTGTGCAGTCGATGCACTGATATTGTGAGCTTATTAGCAAAAAAATTGAAGGCTTCCGAGCTCACATGCTCCTGCCAATTACGAAAATTTCAGAAAATGGTTAAACATTTTAAAAAGTTATAAAGTATACAATAAGCACATAATATTTTTCGACATACATGGGCAGTTTCATGTCGAAATAATATATTTTATGCTATATAATAAAACAATGGTCAAAATGGGGTTTTGAAATTATCTTTTTGTGGTACTGATTTTGTCTTTCTTGCACATAGCGCTATAAATGTCATTTGATCAAGGAAATTTTCACATACATCGAACAATTGGACATGTTTGTTGTCATTTTTTTAGAATTTCTTGAAATGTTCTACTATTGTTTAAATTTTGTCTAACCGAGCAGAAGCATACGAGCTCGGGAGCCAAAATTTTGTCTAACCACCCTATGCTACCTTCTATTGTGACTAGCCTTATAGACACGTTGGTATGGACCACAATGGCTAGTTACCGACATATGTATGAAAAATGTCATGCCAGGGAAGAACGATATGTACAATCAAAACACAGTATTTAAAGCAAATGTCTATCAAATCTCGTACTCTAGTACCTACTTCATTTCCTCCACTTCTCTTCCTGCATGGTAGACACACCTTTGATCCCATATATGCCATACTTCAGACTACATATTCGCTATCATCATCTCTCTTCACTCCCGAACAGCATGCCATATCTTGTATCTAGTTGGTTTGCTCCTCGGTTGCTCTTAGGGATAGGAGGTGTCGTGAAGTTGCATATCACAACTATTCTTTCAAGTTCGACTATATTCACATGGGTCATATATAAATTTCTTTTGATGTAAGACAACATGTGTTGTATGTAATTGCACCTATCGTCCTATCCCCACGTTTGAATAGAGTGGGGCCAACTCAAGATCTGCATTCAGTGGAATAGTGGTTGTGAATAATTGAGTGAACTAGAAGCGAAGCACAAATAAATTTACTTGGTTTTGATGTTTTTGTACTATACTTACGACTATATATAGCACGACTTATACCACATCGTGTTGACGGCTCTGTTCAACACATGCCACGATGGATTAATATAAGCCCCGCACCACAGACATGAAATATCACATTACATAATTATAAATACTAGTCCATTGCTAGAAGTTACCTTCAAGAAGAAATTCGACTCTGTCCTCATGCTTCCATAGTTCCCACTCAAATACCATTTCTTACCTCATGCTTCTCATTACTCATAGGCTTAGGAGGTTTCAGGAAGATCACACAAACATGCAGGAGGGAACCAACAACTTTAATCATCTCACTCATTGATTCTTTTAACCTGTATGTCTGGTACCAATGGATGCATTGTATGTAATTTACACTTATTCCTACGGGTGAATGGCACCAATTCAAAGCTGCATTCAGTTGAAGAAGTGCCTTTGAAGAATTATGAACTGGTGTTCTTCTCCAGGTATATATATGGGTTCTGGCCTTAATATGGTTAGTAGTAATAGTTGTTGATACAAGAAAGCAGATTTAGTTTGATTACTGAATCACTGTAGAACGAATTATATATATGGGATCTGGTCTCTTAATATGTATCGTACCACCTTAAATTAAATTGTATTTATGCATCATCGGATATACCGAGAGTTCCACGCTTCCATTTGTGAAGACATGTAGATTATACACGTATTGCTAGTTTAATCTAAGCCACACAGAAAAGTAGATTTGGTTTCAACATTGGATCACGCAGAACAAATTATATATATGGGATATGTTCTCTTAATATGGATCTTAGTATTTATGCATCCGTGCATCATCAGATATACCGCAAGTCCCACTCGTGTGCTTCCTTTTGTGAAGACATGTAGATTATACATATTCTCTTTTGCTCCAAGTTTTTTTATGCATTTGCACGTAACGAAACAGCATTGCTAGTTTAATCAAAGCCTGACAGACGCTAGAAAATTCGGTTTCTTCTGGGTATCTTGTTTCTCAACACCAACCCCATGTACCCGTGTAATTTAGCAGAAACACAGGGTGCTTTTGTAGAACGTAGCATGGCAGCTGATGGCAGGGTCTTTTGAGCATGGTCCGACACGGCACGCTCAACCATTGCAGCGGCAGACTTTAAGACCTTTCAGAAATGGTCCGGTCAACCTGAATTTTCCAGCAGCAAAAGCCAATAAAAGGAGAACATTCTAGAATACTCTGTCGGTGCACTTGTCCTCTTGTGTGTTGCTTTGAAGCTACAGGTAAAACGTAAGAAAAAAATTGGACTTTTACTGGACATCGTGCCTATTTCGGGCCATGACGGCCCAAGCAGAGCCCACCGTGTTGTTTTATGCCCGTTATACCAGTGCTGGCCCGGCCCATCATACTTCGGGTTGGGCAATGCTGCGGGTCAGGCCATAACGTTGTGCCTCATGCAGGGACAGAAAAGCCCGGCCCAAGTTGCAGCACTAATTAACTGGCGAAGAGGCTATGAAGAATCCAGCGAACTAGAGGCAAAGAGCAACAACCAGAGTTACTCAATTTAAATGTTTTTGTACATCATTTACAGCTATATATATATCGATGTTATGGAAAATCATGCTTCCGGCTGTGCTGTGATATATTAATGTATGTCGTGCACCCCGCAATCACGTCGCAAAATTAATACTAATATGTAAATTCGACTTTACATGTAAGACGATTGATATGTGTTCACCTCAACTCTTAAAAGGCCATTGGCTTGCATTTAGTTAGGTACCATCAGCCATGCTTCCTGACCTAATTTATCCATCATACTTACGAACTCACCATTGCAGGTGTGATACAAACCCTAAAATTCATTTGTTTTTAAATATAAAGGGCATTCATATTACTAAAGCAACCATAGGATACAAAAGTAAAACCCAAAAATCCATATAAACTACACTTCCTCTCCAAAACCACCACATGGCTAGGTGCTTTCTATTATTCATCCATTGTTCGTACTCAATTACCATGCCTTACCTTATACGTTTGTGCTTGGATTATGTTTACTCATAGGCATAGGAAGTCTCCGGAAGATCACAAAACACAACACAGAATGAACAAGCAACTTCGACAATACCATTCAGATATTTCCTCATACACAATGACAAAGCCTACTTGATGCAACTTAAAGATTGCTAATATAGTAATTAATATTTCCCACGATCAAAAACTTACTATGGTTTCGCACAAGTGTTCCAAATTGGATTTATCAAGTTTACCCATCTATCTCTGAAGCCATAACGCATCATTGCCGCTAATATGCATCGTAGAACAATCGACTCAATAATTAATTGCGCTAATATGCATCGTAGAACAATCAACCCAATAATTAGTATCACAAAGAAAATATTTGTCGTATGCTTTCTGCCACAACAGGTATTCTCACCATTAAATGTGGAAAATCAGCTAGCGGTAGCTGAGGTGTAATACGAGAAATGAGAGGAAACTAATTTTGTTCACTGACACGAACGAAATCCATAGGTATTTGGGTGTGACTGGTACCAATTGTTAAGGTCCCCCAGACAAAATCGAAGTCTGAATAATATAACAAGGTAGGTAGATAAACAACAACGAATATGGGAGGAAGGGGAAAGGGATACAAGGGAAAGAGTTCTTTTGCAAATGGTCCTCTCTTTGACATAAGTGTATATCTGTAAAGACTCGGACCCACTTGGTATTGCTCAGCGCCTCTGAAAATTTCTCTGGTTCCTTCTTTGCTCCTTGACATTGAAGGCATCGCCAAAAGTACTCATTATGTTATCAGTTATGAACAATTTACCATTTTCACTTTCGACTGTTTCTCAAGCTAGTTTGCGCACATGCATATCTCATGTCCTGTTACATATCGCATTCCCATTATTTTGATAGATCTATCAATCATTAACACCGGTTACCTACGAATGTCAGATGACATGTGTACATGACACACAACCTTATCTCCATATATACCATATTTCCGGCTCCCGTTTTCTCTCATGCATCTCTCTTCCTCATGAAATGACCATAGTATATCTTGTCTTTAGTTTCTCAGCTTCTCTATATTCCACACGAATATAATGTCATATATGACATGCTTCCTTTGCTTCACTTCTCAATTAGGCATAGGCTTGGAAGACATCGGTAATTTTGGACCAACGGCCAGGAACTGAACAGCAACGACGACTCACAGGATCTCACTAAAGAGCGCGAAAGAAAGTACATTTGGTCAGCCACATAGTTGGATCATTGTACGACATGCTCGACTTTGTCTACTGAGATCGTTTAAAGGAAGACAATGATCTTCCCCTCACTGCTACTGTTTTTCTCGGCAATATAGCTAGTGGCAGTACAGTTAATTAGCATTCAAAATTACCAACTCAAACTCCCAAGTGATAGATTGCGGAATATAATTGACTAATATTGGTTGGAACGGTGATTACAATGAGCCATACGGTGGGCTGTTTATATAGGTGAAAATACTTGGGAGCTAAGTAAACCTAAGAGAGATAGACTAGGATTACAACTCTTTAAACTACCAAAACCTAAACCGTAATATACTCTAACACCCCCCGGCAGTCGGATCGGTAGTGACGCGAACAACAGGAGTGTCGCGGACGGTCTGACAGGAGCATAATCCGAAGTCGTGAACCGGAGAGGGAGCCGAGGTGATAGCCCTTTGATGCCGATGTCGATGTAGCCGAGGGTATGGGCGCTGTAGTCATGGTCGATGGTGCCGTGCGCGATGTAGTCGTAGTCGCCGTTGAGGAAATCGTTGATGTTGTTGGTGTTGTGGTCGATGTCGTCATTGAGCCTTGGGAAAGTTGCCGTTGTTGTTGTTGTTGAAGTAGACGTAGTTGAGGAAGACGAGGTGCGGCGGTGGGCAACGCAATCCGATTTATGATCGGCGAAAGTAGAAGAAACGCGGTCAAGCGGCCGGCGACGAAAATTGCGACGATTTAATGTACTAATTGCGCTGCCCCCGGCGGAGATGATTTCCCCGGGGGCGGCGCGGCGGAAGCGTGGGTGGCGGCTAGGTCAAGAATCTTGCCGCTCTGATACCATGATACAAGATGTGCTGCGGAATAATATTGATATTGTGTTGGGCTGGTGATTACAATGAGCCACGGTGTTGTTTATATAGGTGAAAATTCTTGGGGGCTAAGGAAAACTAAGAGAGATAGACTAGGATTACAACTCTTTAAACTACCAACACCTAAACCGTAATATACTCTAACACCAAGTAGTAGTAACGTTTGCAAGCAAGTTAACTGCTACCGTATATGGTCGCAGTTATCAACATCATGTTTGTGTTAGGTTTGTATTACGCAGATCGGCTGTTGTTGGTTCGCAACACTACAAATAATGAAATCCCACTGTTCCATGACTGATAAATAGTAGCTGTGGTAGCACGAAAAATATATTTTGGAGAAGAATGTTTTAGTATAGTAACAAAGCGGGGAGTAAACGTAGTACGGAAACAAGAGCCCGACCAATTAAACTCTTTTTTTGTTCAATTCTGGACCAACGTGTCTCATTACTCAGGCAAGAAGTATTTTATGGTTTTCCTTCTATGTCAAAAAAAAGAGAGGAGAGGTTCGGAATTTTGTCGAAGTTACCTTACTATATGGTTTTCGAGCAATGTACCAAGAATTTAGTAGCACATGCTGTACAATTCTTTACTAGAATAATCTTTTATCTTACTATATGGTTTTCGTGCATATACATTGTTTATAAATAATCATATTTTAAATTATTCTTCGTCAAATATAAAATCGTTTGCACCTGGTTAGTAAGACTTCTTCTTGGTCAAATTTATATTTTGCACCTGGTTACTAAGACTGTTTGAACTGCTACGTACCGCGATTACCGCATGGCTCACCGATAAGACTACATCTTTATGTCTCCTGGAATCGGCTATACCAAATGACCATCCTTAAATCATATATACCAGGTCTTTCCGCGAAAAGTCCATTTGGCACCCGGGCTACATGTAGCCTGTTTTTTTGAAAATTTAAAATCTACAAATTTAAGTTTCTAAAAAATCTGAAAAAAATCCGGAACGTAGATAATGATGATTCCTGCCAGTGTGCAAAAAAGAAATGCGAAATATTATGTATTTCATCCTGTGTAAAAAAGACAAATTTCTAGATCTGGGTGGTGATTCAAATCCTCTCAAAATTGTCAGAATTTTGTCATTTTCGTGTAGGGCGCAATATAAACTATTTCGCATTTCGTTTTTGCACACTGCCAGGAATCATCATTACCTACGTTCCGGATTTTTTTCAGATTTTTTGGAAACTTAAAATAGCGACAAAAAAATAAATAAAACGCCGCTCTCGTCTTTCCGGCCCTATCCTCGCTCCGGTGGTGTTTCTAGCACTAGCGGAGGGCGCGTGGAGTTGTATGTCTGGCGAATGTTTAGGGATCCAGTCGGTTTTCGTGTTCGTTGGTGTGGTTTGAGGTCTGGCTCTTTTGATTTGTGAGTCTCCCTTTTGACGATGGGCTCTAGTGTGCTGGACCATTGTGGCCTTAGCACGACGACTTCCTGTTTTTCTACTGCAACAGGCTCTAACGCGATAAGTATTTCCCGGCTCCGGTGATGGAGAGGCGAGGATGGTAGCGCGCCTTCAGTTCGTGCCAGTTTTTGTAGTCATCGTTCATGGATGATTATCAATACATTAGTGGACCTTTTTGCAAAAACAAATCCATCTATACCATATTTCCCCCTCTGGTTCAAAAAAATAATCCCCTCTGGTTTGTTCTAAGGCATCTCTCGTCCCCACTCGCACACAAATGTTCGGACGCACGACAGCGGCTCTCCAAGAAGGAGTCGGCTGGAGCGATTAGAGAGGAGGACACGAAGAAGGAGGAGCAGCAAATGATGGAGCCACCAGAGGAGAGCATGCATCCAGGCGAGCAACGGCAAAGAACGTGGGGATTAGTCTCCACCTCTTACCCGACTCACAATATATAAACGGACATACGTCAATCCTAAAAGACACACATCATATGGTCCCTCTTTGTTGCAGAGAACTGCGCCGCCGTCCAAGTGTTTGGGGGAGTGCACCCGCATTCCTTCCGCAACATCGACTTCTTTCCCGCCATCACCAACATCTTCATCGACATGGCTGATGGCGCGATTCTGCCCCAGTTGCGCCCTAGGCGATCATTTATTTTCTATTTAATCAAAATACTACTAGAACTTATGTTTCTAGTATCTCCCACCCCCGCTCCTCTCCCACCCCCGTGTGGCGGCGCAGCGCCACACTGGGGTGCTCCCTGCCGGCCGGCCCGACCGCCCCTCGCGCATCTCCCCTCCCGCCGCCATCGCTAGGTGCGTCGCATCCCATGTGGCGTGCTCGCGGCGGCGGCGGCAGCCTTCCTCGGCCACGATCTGGATCGGCGGGGCGGCGCCCTGCTCCGGTCCGATCTTCGGCAGTGGTGCTAGCTGGCGGTGGAAGGGTGGTGTGCGGCGGCAGCGGCGGATAGGAGGACGACGACGGTTCGATCTGGGCCCAGATGGGTCCTGGCGTGCCGTAACTGCCCCCCTCCGTTGCGTCAATGGCGTACACATCTGGGCTAGTCCCGCAACACGAGGACGTCGGGGGCTCCGGCCCTGGGCGTGGTGGTGGTGGCCTCCTTCTTCGCCGGAGGTGGTCGGCCGGCTGACTATGGTGATCCCTCGATGCCACGGTTAGCCCGGCGGCGAGTTGGGGAGGCGTGGCTGCCGGTGAAAACCGAGCTCTGACTACGGTCAGGACTGGCGATGGCGGTGCTTACATGCCGTTACCTTGTTGAAGGCATCGCTGTTGTAGCTACCGTCTACCCACTCACGTTGCTCCGGGGGAAACCCTAGATCCCGGGTTCCCCGGGTCGGACGATGGCGGCGCTATCAGTGTCGCTTTCCCTCATGGGGGCATTGTCTTTTGGAGCAGTTGCTGGACGGAGGATGCAAGAAGTGGAGCGGTGTACATCTACCATGTTGACGGCGGCGAGTCTCGGCGGCATGGCGCCGCGGAGGTCTTGGCGACGAGCGTATGACGATGGACTCGCGCAGGATGGTGGTGTTGTCTGCCGTCGTGGCGATGCCGATGGCAGGCTTTGCAAGGTCTTCACGTTGATCGCTCCTGAAGATGGGATGGTGGAAGATGGTGGCAGCGACTTCTGTTGTGCATATGTGGCGTGCACTGAGGATCGACTGGATCGGTTTGTGCTTCCGGCGCGCTGATGGGCGGCCTGGTTGAAGCCTCCGGTTTTAGATGATGTGCGTAGGTGCGTGAGGTCAGTGCATTGGCTATGATTGGTCCACCCCCTCATCAAGATTGTAGGTGTAGCGAGTTTTCGCCTGGACAGTGGATCTTCTGGTTGATCGATGTAATTCTTTGTAAAGCCTAGTGCTTACTGTTTTTCCATATTAATAAAACTCGGCTGTGTGCATCCTTTGGATGCAGAGGCTGGGGGCACACCCTCCATTTCGAAAAAAAAATGTGCTTTATTTAATCTATCTATCTATTATGCTAGTACGCATGATTAGTTTAATCTTTACTATTATTGTCATAATTTATTGATAGTTTATCTTGATTAAATATTGTAGTAATTTGCTCATATAATCAATAATCTAAAACCTGATTTTAGTCAATTTACTCCATTGGTTTTGCCGCCTCTATGAAGCCATCTCCTTTCTAAGGTGTGTATTATAAGAGGTGGTGCACGAGAGGAGTTTACTGACCATGAACTGCTATGACGCCACCAAAGCCAAGTCCGAGGATGATCTTACTCCTACTTAATTAGGAGGAGATTTTTCACGAAACCGATAACATCTTTAAGGCTGCTCTTCGGAGTGGTCTTGGTGACTCCATTGCGGATTTCGTATAGTTTTAATTTTTTAAAACATCGAAATGTAATAAAGTTGGTCCAACAAAATTCATGCACCTATTAATGTTCCATGTGCTCACGAAGTGGTTTCATGATAAACCGATATTTTTGTGTCATGTGTAAAAGATAAAATTCAGAGCAATTTTTTTTTCATGGGAGCTTTTTTTGTCCTTTAATGTCGGTCTTTGTCAACTTGAGGTGCACACATAGAATATCGAAATGTACGCGCTAATTTTTTGATATGATTTTTTTTACATTTTAACATTTTTTTTGCGTTAGCAGGAACATATACTTGTACTCGGAAAAATGAATTTCAGTAGAATGGTAGACTGTCTATATCCCTATTTATCACACAGTCTATCATGCATGGACATGGCAATGACGGCCACATGACCACACTTCCTTTTACCCAACACACCCACACTGTCTTAGATAAAGGGACCACACATTTAAATATAGCAACATAATAAAAGCAAAATATGCCAAACCATTCTTTCTCATTTACCCAACACACCCACGCTATCTTCTCACTCACTCTTTCTCATGTCGGGCGACACTCACCTTATCTTGCATAAAGGCAACATTCATTTTACGTACGTTACTGGATAAGTAAGTACATGATACACAACCTTAACTCCATATATAGCATCTCCTTCCTCCGTGTTTGCTCTCACGCAACTATCTTCAATTCTCACCCAATGACCATGGTATGTCTAGTGTTTAGATGCTTCGCTTCTCGCTTACACATAGGCATATGAATAGGAGGTATCAGAAAGTTCCCAATAGTCGATCATCTCTTCATCTCGTCCTGATCGTTCATCCACTCCGGCTGTGATACGATATATAGGCCAGCTGCTAGACTGTTTACATCCCTTCTTCTAACGCAATCGACCATGGACATGGCGACTGTGGACACAAACTCTCTTGTCCACCCTAGACTCAGCGATGTTACGTGTGCTGCAGGGGACTCACCTGAATATGTCTAACCACTCGGAGTACATAGGGTTAAATAGGGTTCACCGTCAGAGCACCCTGCCTGGATCTCCTCGCAGCGGTAGCGTACAGTCAGTCTGAACTCTCGAGGGGAACTCTTAATTTTCGGATGCTTAGGACAATCTGCACAGAAGTAGCTCCAGGACCTTTGGCAGCCATAAAGAGATATGGAAGTACCCGCTGGTGTGTTCAGCAGCTGACATATATGCTCGAGGCCGCCCCGTTGTAGAGCGAGCAGTACGTAATGAACCAGAGCCACTAGTGGAAACAGGGGCTTCGGTTTGGCCCTTCCGTCCCGGTTCCCTTACGGACCGGTACCAATCGTGGCACTAGTCCCGGTCATTGGTCCCAGGGCGCCCGCCAGGACCAGTCCCGGTTCGTAGGGGACCTACCGTCCCGGTTCGTGTTACGAACCGGTGACAAAGGGCTGCGGGAGGAGGCGACAGAGGTGGGACCAGCCCGGACAATGCACTGTCCCGGTTCTATTTACAGACCGGGACTAATGGAGGGACTTTAGTACCGGTCCTTGTTACGGACCGGGACTAAATATATTCTATATCATCTTCCACCCCCGACCCGGCCGTGGCCAGGCCGTGGCCATTTTTGAGCTCCGGGTTCATCTCCATTTTCTTAACCCTTGATCCTCCCAACCACGAGTTCGGCCCCTATTTTCTCCACCATTTGTCAAGTTTGGCGGCACCTCATCTACCCGACGGTTAGCACTCCGGTGTTCCTTTTTTAGCTCATTTTGGTGCTACTTAGCAAATTTTATTTTTCTAGTGCTAGCAAGGTATTTGATGAAATGGCTAAGTAAGAGATTTCATTTTTTTTACATGCAATTTTAGCTCAAATTAAAGTATAATGTATTGGGTTTACAGTTGTCCGGTGACCATCTTTACCATCGTCGATCGCCCGCGCCATCCCGTCGCCGGCACCTCCTCGGTGAGTCTTGTTTTTATCCCTTTTTAACTTATTGATATACTTTAGATGCATGTATATTATCTTACTTTTTTTATATGTATAGTGTGTCATGGTTTTGATATCCGTCCCCGTCGGTCCTCGTCCGGTCTATAACGATCCGGATGTCGTTGTTGAACCGGAAATTCCAACCGATCCTATCATCGAGTTTTTTGAAAATGAAATTAATGATTTGAAAGCAAAACTGGAAAGAAGTGAAAATCTCCGTCTCCAAACCCTAGAAGAGAAGATGAAATTGGAGCTCCATATTGCCGACATCGTCGATGAGCACAAGATCAAGATGGATGCAATGCGCTTGAAGATTAGAAAAATTAGAAATTATGCCATTCATAAAGAGACTTGGTATCATTATGGTGTTGGTTCGATAGTTACCATAGTTGTGATTTTTATCGCATTTGTTGTTGGGCTTAAATTCTTTAGATAGTTGTATGTTAGTTTGAACCAATGTATGTTTGTGAGACTATATGTATTACATTTGGTTATTTGCTCTACTTTGGTTTGAATGTGATGAACTTATATATTAATTCACTTTATCACTGTTATATATTGAAGAAATAGTGTTAATGGTTTTTTATATTTTATTTATATAATGCAGATGAGTCAGATGAGTCGGCAATGGATGTACAGTGACCGACGTTATCCCGACTTTATTAATGGCATGCATTATTTTCTCCAAGTGGCTGAGAAAAACTACAAACGGCCGTTTAGTCCCGGTCCGTGGCTACAACCGGGACTAAAGGCCATTTTCGGGCCGCTGCGAAACTTAGCGCGCCAAAAAGCCCACCTTTAGTCCCGGTCCGTGACACCAACCGGGACTATAGTGGTCTTTAGTCCCGGTTGGTGTCACGGACCGGGACTAAAGGCCGATTTGAGCCTACTTGGTCCCTCTCCGCGGATTTCTTCCCCATTTTTGCCGCCAGGCCCAAGACGCAGACGCCTCCGGGCTCCTCTCACGCGACGACGCCGCCAGGCTACCAAAATCTGGCCGCCGCCGCCGCCGCCGCCGCCGTCGCTCGCGTCCCTCTTCCTAGCCGCCGTCCCCCGCGCGCTCCGCCTAAGGTACGGCCCTCTCAAACTCTAGATCGGCGCGGCGGTGGTCCGATGGCACGAACCCTAGCTAGAATCGGCGGCGGCGGTGGTCCGATGGCACGAACCCTAGCTAGAATCGGCGGCGGCGGTGGTCCGGTGACCTTAAATCGGCGGCGGGGACAGTTCGTGGATAGGAAATAAACTTCATTACATTTACTTAGTTCATTACATTTACTTAGGGGGGGGAGGGGGAGGTCCTAGCTAGTCCTCGTCGCCCTCCTCGTCGGAGAGGACGACGTACGGTGGTGCCTCCCACAGATGCGCCGGCGGCTGCTGCTGCTGCTCCATGGGGACGTCCCGCGGCGGCGTCCCTGGCTCCTCCAGGATGGCGTCCTGGGGCGGCGGCGGCGGCGGCAGCTGGGGCACAGTCGTGAATACCCACGACTGCCCGAACAGCTCCGGTGGGAATCTCACCGGCTCCTGGTACTCCTCCTCCGGCGGGTCGTAGGCCTCCTCCTCCTGGGCGAGGGCCTGCACCCAGTCCAGCCCCGACTGTCCCTGTGGCGGAGGCGGGGGTGGAGGCGGTCCCTGCGGCGGCAGACCGTGCGGCAGCGGCGGCGGCAGTGCATCCTGCACCACCATCTCCCAGCGGCGGCGCTCGTCGTCGACGAAGGCCTACCGGGACGCCGCCATGGCTGCCTTCATGGCGTCGTCGACGTCGTCGTCCTCGTCCATGGGGGCGGCCTCGCCGTCGGAGTCGACCTCCAACCATTGGTCGAGGTCGTCCATCCCCTCCGGGAGCGCCGGGTACTCCGTGCGCTCCACCGGCGGCACCGGGGCCGGCGCGAAGTAGCTCCGGCGGCGCTCGTCGTGCTCCTCCCGGAACCATTGGTCCCAGTAGGGGGAGCCCGGCGCGTACGCCGGGTCGTCGAGGAGGTGATTGGGGAGGAGGCTGCGCCGGCGTGCGATCTCCACCGCCCTGGCCGTGGGGTCGGTCGGGATCGGCGGCACCGGAATCCGTTGCGGATTCAGGTGCCAGTTGTCCGGGAGGTGGACGTCCGACCAGCGCACCGGGACGGCGTTCTCCCAGTGCCACTGCGCCTCCTCTACGACTCATTAAGGAGAGACCCTAGAGAGTACAAGAGCTTGTTTGATGTCATGAAAGAGTAATTTAAATTCTTATCACATTACTATACCGACCTCTCTTTCATTCATTTCGTGATATCAAGTAATTAATTAATAACAGATGTTTTGTTCTTTCTTTGTCGAGTAGAGCATGGCAGACATTCGTCAAGGAAGTACCCGGTAAATGGCACGAGAAGCTGGTATGGACTCTGAACCAAGTAAGTAGTACTATACCTATATCCATGAATTAATGTAGTTTGCAATACCATTACCAAACTTAATGTGTTGAATTCTATTCTCGAACAGTGGTGTCTGGAACAGCCAAAAGGGACCCTCTTATGTGGGTACTATGTTTGCGAGTACATTCATAGGATGACTTATGAAAAATTCGAAAATCGAAGAAACGCAGAGGTACGTAACTATACATTGTTCACAAGTTTTTTTTGACAAAATAATATGCATATCAATTGTGTGGAGTTTCATTCATAATTGTTTAATTTTCTCCTTCTTTTAAAGATTGTAAGGAAGCGGGCCGGCCTCCTACCAGATGACCGTATAAGAGCAATTGGGGAGGAGCTGGCGGGATTTCTTCTTGATGATGTCATACCTGAAAATTCAGAGCACTATTATCTACATATATAAATGTACTATGATTTCATGCATGTATAATTAATGCATTTGAGTACTTTGTGTACGGAAACGTGACGACAAATTCATGTGTTACAATTAATTTGTAAGTGTGTTATATATATGCATCAACGTGTGATCATAGTACAATATAATTTATATCGACATATCGACGTGTTTCCGAAACTATCCAAAACCCCGGCACTAAACACACACGACACCCGGTCCGTGCAATTCTGAAAAAAATTATAAAAGAAAAAAAAGGCCTAACGGTAGTCCCGGTCCGTGTTACGGACCGGGACTAAAGACATCCAGCCCGCGGGCTCGCCCGTGGCCACGTGGGAGGCACTCTAATCCCGGTTCGTAGCCAACCGGGACTATAGGGGGGGGGGGGGCTCTAGTCCCGATTTGGTAGTCCGGGTTGCCCAGCCGGGACTAGAGGCCGTCTGGAACCGGGACTACTGCCCCGTTTTCCACTAGTGAGCTACTGTTTGGTTCTTGTCTCTTAGTGCAGGAACATACAAAATATAATGGAAAAAATTGCAGTATTAGTGTTATTCGAGCAAACATGCAGAACGGGAAACAACACTAACAACTGAATTTCGAAAACCTGGAATGTCGTGTATAGAGTGACACTAGACGATGACGCATGAACACAACTACGAGCTAGCTCAGCCTAGCACGTAGCGTGTGACAGAGCAAGGCCTGCGACGGCTTGACCGGCATAGTCGAAGGGACAAGGAGTCTCTAGCTATCTTGGCGAGAAGTTTCAAGCATATATGATGTGACGCTTCTTCACACGAGCGCGAGCGCGCCGCGCCGCTACGACAAGGACCAAAGAGATGGTCGCGTTGTTTCCTACGAGGGGAAGCTTGCCTTCCAGCTGCCCAAGAGGGGAGCTCGCCGTGCAGTTTCGCCCTATAAAAACAAACCATAAATCGAGCAATTGTCCACCAAAAAGTTGAGCAATGAGTGGAAACGCATCTAAAGAATACATCCTTGAGGTAAACCTGAGGCTTCCCAGAGCTCAGGCACATCTGGCCGTCTTATAGGATTGCCATTCGATCGTGTCCGTCGATTTCTTACACCGCATCTGCTATATAAGCTGCTCTCGCACGGTCGAAACCCTAGCCGCCGCACCCAATCCCCTCACGCGGTCGCTCCTCTCCAATCCACTCGCGCGATCCTCCCCCAATCCCGTCCGCTCCTGCCCCTCTGCCTCCTCTCCTACGCGCCCTCCCTCTCCTTCCCGTCCGTCTCCCTTCCGCCGCCGCCGGCCGACGACCGCCTACAACGCGTGAGCGCACGCACGGAGCGTGAGCGGCCGCCACCGCACAGCCCACCACTCGCACCGCCGGTCTGGAGAGATAGACGAAGAGGCTCACGTCGACGACGATGGTGACGGTGTGCTCCTCCATCTGCCTTCTTCTCCTCGCGCGGCTCCGAATCGGCGATGCGGAAGCGGCGGCGAAGATAGCTCGGAAACCCTAGATCGACTCCGGTTGATGTCGGTCGATCCCCGCGGTGCTCGCCCGCAGGTATGCCCTTCTGCACTCTCCCTCCCCCATCTCTGCTCTCTCCCTCTCCCGTCTCACCTCCTCTCTTTCTAAGCAGCCGACGGAGACGATGCAGACGTGCCGCACGCGAGGAGCTTGACCTCCGCTCGGCGTCCCCGGCTCCATGGTGACCGGCAGCGGCGGTACCGGGCCTCCAGCGACCGCGTGTTGAATCTGGTGTGAGAATCCCATCGCCCTAGCTGCGCGTCGAGCGGACCGAGCCAGATTAGACAGCCGCAGTGATGCGTACATTGAGCAGCGCACAGACGGAGCCGGACGGGGTGGCCGCGACGCCGGTCAAGTGGAGCCACTGCAGGAGCGGCTCCCAGAGGAGTACGACGGCGTGCCGCCTGTGCCCTCGACTTGGTCCTCGTCAGCGCCAAGGTAGATGGAGTAGAGGAGGCGGGTGGAGGCAGCATGACGCCAGTCTCGAGGCTGTGCCGAGGAGGCGGGGGACAGAGGCGGGTGGAGGCCACTAGGTTGAGGAAGCTGCACAGCAGCAACGTGAAGATCCAGGGAGGAGAGCTGGAGAGGATGTGGGAGGAGGACGGAGAGAAGGGGTGGGAGCGCCCCCGTGTGCACAGCCGTTACGGCTCTTCCCACCGCCGACCAAACCACCCCAAGCTAGATATGGTTCCTGTTCGTGCCTTCTCCCTTCTTCTTTAATTTCGTTTTGATTTTGCAGCTAATTTAGTTTTGATTTTGCAGGTAGGGTTTGCGTGATAAGTACACTGCGGTAGCAGCAGGGACCAGCACTGTCGGGGACCTCCAGCATGCGCTCCTTCAATTCCAAGTATAGAAGGTCGTCTCCAAGGTGATCCTCCCCCACTGCCATATTTTCCTCTTCCTCATAGTGTGGATGGATTAATCTTATAGGTTGTGAGTTTGTAATTTCATAAATTGACAGTGTACTCTTGTGGTTGCGCTTGTGCTCTTAAGTAATTCAGTTGCTATGGTCATGTAGGTTTATGCAAGGGGAATGGAACTACCGCCATGTTCACTCGCAAAAGGAAAGCAACAATTGAGTAATTTTCGTCCAAAATTTGTGATACTGTTATGCAAGGGGAATGGAACTACCGCCATGTTCACTCGCAAAAGGAAAGCAACAATTGAGTAATTTTCGTCCAAAATTTGTGCTACTATTTGTAAAACTGAATATATTGGATTTTTAGTGTTTGGACCTAACATACCGATGGCATTGTTTAAAACTGTGTTGTTTTCTTCCATGCCTGGATTTTAATACCATGATTTTTAATAAGTGTCTAAATTTTGTTTTCTTTATTTGCTTGGCTCTCTGATTTATTTTGTTTTTTTTTGAAAAATTTCAGGCATATATCATACGCCATGTGTGGCAACCGAACACTCGCTACGACAGGGTTTCAAAAGCTCCACCGACCTAAAGGGAAGTAAATGTGTGTGCTGCAATCTGTGTGAGGTGATCTGAACCATAGCTTTTTGTTCATCGTGCTCAAATGGATGCAGACTGCCAAACTCCTGTCAGAATAGTTTCCCTTCTATTTGATAGTGCTATGGTTCAATTATTCATATATTATCATTCTGATGGAAAATTGCAATTGATTGCAATCATGAGGACAGTGGTGAGTTGTCTGGATCTATAGACACATTATGTGGAAAATTGCATGGCAGCTTATATTTTGGTTGCACTGATCATGGGTGAACCTGTTTTCTGGTCCTGTGATCATGGGTGAACACAGGACCTGATGACGATGATGGCTGCCGAGCAACTGGTGTGGTGCATGCCTTATCTACATACATATATGGCTACCAGAAATATTGCAAGGTGTGGTGCAGTTTTTAGAGTTTCAGTTTGAGCGTGTTCTACTCTGTTTGGATTACTTCAAGATGTCATAGCTGCATTGCAGGGTGTAGTATATGATGTATGCAGCTTTCAGATAATCAACTATTCTCATGTGGAGTATGGCACTCCACTTTCATTAACTAAGTCATGTTTAAATTAGATGCAAGTTACTCCTGATCAGACAAATATTCTATATATAGAAATCATGCCGAACCAGGATTTTGTCAACCTCTTGCATATTTATAGGGCAATGGTTCAAGTGGAATATTTGTAGGAACAATCATGGGATTCATAATATTTCTGCATTGAATTTATTGTGCCTGTAGGCTGAGGAATGGGAAATCGACAAGGTGGCTCATTTGCTATAAAAAAAGACTGAAGCTTGGGTGGAAGAAGGTGCAGAATGGGGGCGTCCTAGCCTTACTGTGGACATGTGAGAACACAGATGCTTATTGTCGACCATTGTTTGACTACTGGAAGAAGTTGGGTCATGTACAAGTTAGATTTCTTGATTCTTTGTTCGAGGAATGCAGACCGGAAACAACTCTGATAATTGGAGACTAGAAGGCATCAAAGTTAATTCAGTATAGTCTATGCATTATGGTGCTTAGTATGTGTTGTTTTAATTCATCTAATATCAAATCAGTTTTGACTCATCGATTATTCTTATATTGTAGGAAAGATCAAACGATGTTAGGCTTTGCTAGGTTGGTTGGAGAAAAAATATTTCAGTCATCAACTAAGATTGAAGAGGATTCAATCCTTCATCGTAAGTAGATCCTTCCTTTAAATTTTCCCATGATGTGATGTACCTGTTGTTCGAAACTAATTCTACCTACAGCAAGATAAGATATTGACCTAGAATGTTTCTTTAGAAAACTGCTATTGGATAGTATCTTAATCAAATCAAGTTCTTCGACTTGCTTTTATGAGAAAAATGCATGCACAGTTTAGCATGTAGGTAAATCTTACACACATGCATAATGTTTTCAATTGACAAATGCATGCACATGGCGGCAACTGGTTGCTGGCGCGTCCATGTCTGCGTGTTGAGGCGGTACATGAGCCCCAAGAGACATGGAATAAATGGAACGTGATGCTGGTTCAGGTTAGTACACCAACATCTCCTCCTTCAATTGCTTGCTTGACTTATTCCTCAGATCTTGCATGTTCATGCTATTCCCCTTTCTACAACGCGATTTTGCAGATCTATGATCGGTAGAGAGGTTCAGGAATGTCAATGGAGGGATACTACGTTCTTGCGGTTCACCTTCTCTTATTCATCTTTTTTTTTCTATTCGGATTTTAACTTCTCTCTTACATATCTCAGGTTTCTCTCTCTGGCTTTACCCACTCTCCTCTGCCTCTGATTAGTTATATGGGGACAAGATTATTTGTGAACACATAAATTTTCCGTAAGCTGATTGGGGGCGGCAGGTGGCTTTTCATATGTGCTGTTGCTGGAGAGAGCATATGCGATCTGGATCCAAGTTGATCCATTGTGTCGTATGCTAAATTGAGAAGTGCCTTTTATTTTTTCTATAACCCCATCTGACCAACGGTGGTGTGTTCAAGCTGTAATTTTTTAGCTAATTAAACTGCAGTCTTTAGTTTTGTATCCAAGTCAATTATATTATATTGAAACATTAGGAAATAAGCAAATACGATGTATTACTCCTCAAAGTGAATGTCACCATATAGCTCTGTTGATGATATTATGATTTCCTTTTGCAGTTTACGCTAAAGATTAGCCATTGAGTATATCATTGATATAGGTTTTAGGCGTCCCAGCTGGTGTAGTAATTGATTACCTATGATATAAATTGTTATGGCGGAAAGTTTAATTATTGTGAGGCGATATCTGAGATAACCTTTCAGCTTTCATAAGCAGAAACTGGTATGCCACTTTATTTCATTTTATACTCATCTGCAGTAAACAAACGTGTACCTATTCATTTGCACTAAAACTTATTATTTTTCCTTTCAAGGATTAAATGAGTATGAAACAACCGAGGTGATACTGAGCCCTAGAGCCAACCTAAATTACGTTTGGTTAGATGATCATTGGAGCCCACCTAAATTTTTAAACAGTGCAATATATGTTGTTGTTTATGGAAATCGTATTTTGCCTTCTTCAATCTCAATATTATATAGTTGATCTCATTTGCCATGTTTTAATATACACTATTATTGCTATATAATATACCAGTTTTAGACATTATTCATTTGTGACTGAAGCTTATGTTCTCCTATCCCAGAAATTAATTAAGTATGAAGCAAAGAGGGTGATGTTGGTCCCTAGAGCCCTAATATGTTCTTTTATATCTGGTGAGATTTTTTTATTGTAATAGATGCAAGTGAGCATAAAATTAGCTTAACCTTCCTCCCATGTTTCCCCTTTTCATTTGCTTTAGTGCCACTGTTCGATTGGATTCGTGACATGACCGTGTTCTTTCCACAGGTGATGCTCACATCTAAATGTATGTTTTTTATTCATGGAACTCAAGAGCTCGATGCTGATCTTTGCATTTAGAGCAAGGAAATGGTATCTATTCTGGATAGTAATATTGAGAAAAAAGATTCAGTTTTGAGATTATTTGGTTCGTGGGTGCTACTTGGTTGTTTGGTTCTGACCTCTACTTTGCTGATTAGGATATTCCTGGCATGACTATTATGAAAGGCTGGAAGCTCCCCCTTCTATCACTAGACCCTGAACTGAGGGTACTTACTTTTTTGACCACCTGTTATTAACGTAACTCACCCAGTTGCAATTTTAAATAAATGGTTGCTTATTGCAAATAGTTTTGAGATTGTTTCTCTCTGTATTGAGTTCACAAGGTGACAACGTCATGGAGTTAAATTGCCTCACTTCCAGAACTACACACCTTCAGTCTACTTAAGCACTTTTAGTTAGGTGCTACTTTTCTCCTTTTCTCACTTATTTCTGTATTCCTCTATTTGTTGACAAGGTCTCTGGTATGTTCTACATCTTTTCCTTATTACTCACTTGTGAAACAAAATAAGAAATTCAGATTTCAGTCTCATACTCTTTTTTATTCTCATTTACATGAAAATAGATTGTTAATCCATTGGATATTGCAACTAATTTACATTAAATAAGATCATTTCCATTCTATCTTTTGAGAAGGATAAGGGTCTTAAAAATGTGTTTGTTCATTTTCCACATATAGGACTATTATAATTGGAGCCTGTAGTTCGGCCTAGCTGATGGCCTTGCTAAATAAGCCTCCATGGACACTTGTCATATTTAGAACATCCTTCATTGAGTTCCATTTTAAACACAGATTTCAAATGTAGGTATTTTGAAAGTATTTACCTATAGTTATATTAGTTAAGGTTGGTGACTGAAAAATCAGTTTTTTTCCCCTCTTTTTAGTGCTTTGCCTACATATATTCGGATGCCTGATTATGTTTTCAGTTTCTTCTCTGGTTTATTACAATTCATTTTGCCAGCTAATACGTTTATTCCTTTCCAATATAAAATAAAAAAGTGATTCCGACAAAAATGAAGACTTTCACAGCTCACTCCAAAATAGTTATTTCAATATTGTGTTAATGTTCTTTCCCCTGATTTCAGTAATAGTAGAAATTATAAACTCATTATAATATGTTTAATTTTGTTACTAAAAATCAAAAAAGTTTCTCATTTATGTACTTTGCCTTCAAGTTTCAGATATTTGCATGGTTTTGATTAGTGCTTTCTTTGCCAGTCCCTCTTATTAGTGACTGCTTCCATGGTTTATGTCCTGGAGACGTTTTGTTTGTGTGAGATTCTTGCTGCTAAATTCCATTCTCCTCTTTGCCATGATTCCCATTAGGTGATTTTTTTTCCAATGCACCAAGCAATGACTGGGATAGCTGATAAGCAATGATATTACAGTCACAAGTCTAAAATAAAAATGGAAATGTTGTTACCAAATATGTAGGTTATTCTGTAAATTTGTCCCCGTGCATAGGTGGGTTATGTGCATTCTAACTGATGTCTCATTGTTAATGTTGTTGGGTTCATCTATCTTTGCCTTTTTATTCGTTATCAGTTACATGAAACTCATCAAGTGTTTCAGATCGTGTTTCTGAGCTGATAAAAACTTATGTATTTAAAACTACTTTCATGTATGCATATTATGTCCACCTAGATGTGACTCTCATAGTCATCTTATGTTATGACTGTGGTGTGAATTTCTATGTTACTTCCCCTATGGGCTTCGACATTGCTTTATCTTCATGTTTATTAAGAATTTTTATTGTATGATGTGCCGATTGTTAATTTCATACGATCTGAGAAATATGCTTTCAAATTTATGTAATGTGATCAAATACATATAGATATAAACTGTCTTTTAAATAATCTGTATAAATTGTGGCAACCACGGGCAAAAAATTGATAGAATCAACAGGTGCCGCGCGGCGAGCCGCGCCGTTCGAATCTAGTTTATTGATAAAACCGACTAAAAGCAAACGTCCGGACACGCCAATTTCGGGGTGTATTTAGATTGGGTCATGAGGTGTAAAGGAATGGGTCCGACCCAAGATTTTGGTTACCGAATGTAGCAAATTTACCGAGGGGGCTCGGGATTTCCGGTTACCGCGGTAACCGGAAAATCCCGGAAAATTACCGACCGAAATTTTGAAACGAAATTTGAATTTAAAATTTCATATCAACTATTAATAAGGTATAAAACTTATATTTGACATTGCAATGCCAGCGGCGTAGTGGTTTGTCCTTACGGTGTGGATACACCCTCTTGCCATGTCGCGAGTTCGAGTCTCGAAGAATTACATTTTTGCATTATTTTGCACTAAATATTAATTCAAAATAAAAAACGGGTGGCGCGGGACTCGAACCTGCGGCAACAAACAAGACCGTATATACCAAATATACGGTACCTAATAGAGATAGACTTGGATTACAATCCTAATATACCAAATATACCTAAACCGTATTATACTCTAATAACAAATAGACATGAGTGGTCGCGGCACTGATCGGAGGGGAAGGGACCAGAGGGATGATGCATGTGATGGTTGCGCTTGTCGGAAAATAGATGGGAATTGCCGGAGTGAAGCAAAAATCAGTGGGAGAAGAGAAACAAAATAAAAAAAAGTTGCAACCGGTGGATTAGTGTTCCTACATGAAAGTAGAATTTTAGAGTTGCATTTTAGTAGATTCGATCTGGGAGTGTAAAAACATTTTAGAAAGAAGATCAGTGTTACTAAGTTGTTAATTAACTGCAATATCTAGCCGTAAGAGGTACATAACATAAGTGTGCATAAGCACCAATAAAAACTAGAACGTGTTTATAGAAGTTCTAGCCAAGTCCCAGCTGGTTGGGTTCAAGAACTAACTCATTAAAAAGATACACGCCATCATGTTCATAAAAAAGGTACATGACATATTGTTGGCACAAGAAGAAATACACAGTTGTGAATTAGCACTAGACAATTAGGATTTCTAGTGCCCATCAGCCAATGAAAGCGAAAACAAAGGAACATATGAAAGATAAGGACTCTTGCAGTCATGTCCAAGATTACTTGAATGCAGCTCCCTAGAATCCATGTCGTATGACATTAGTTTCGTATATGATCTACATGGCGAGTAGAATCTCGTATGTAGTATAAATATCACTACTGGGTGAATGATAACATTGTAGTCATAAGATGAATTCTCCGCTCCAAACAATTGCAAAAGGCTGACATTGTGCTTCAGTGTCCAATTTTCAGTACCAGAATCTTCAAGAGCCCATATTGATAGTTCAGAAGCACTAGAAATTACCCAATATAACTGTCCTGATGATACATAGACATCACGAGCAACACAAGAACCATGCGACGTAGGAATATGAACGTCGCAAAGCCTGTACTTAGGGAGGAACGAGAGGGAGGGGTCGATGCCAGTGCACCAGTTCCCAGTTAAGTTCTTGTAATGACGGTTCATTTTTTGGCATATCAGTTTGCCGCCGGTTTTGTAGAAGAAGCCAGCGAGGGTCGACCGGGGCAGTTTGTTACCGTGGTCGGGGTGGCAGACGACGTCACGCCATCGCCTTTTTTTTCGAAAAGGGGTAACCCAGCCTCTGCATCGAAAAGATGCATGCGGCTTTCTTTATTAAATTCTTCCACAAAGGACATACAAAGAACATACATAAAAAAACTCTAAGCCACCACACAACACCTACCAACCCGACAATGGGTGAAAATCATGTCAACAAGGCCTTTTGCCCGGAAGACAACGAAATCCCACCATTAGCTAGGAAACGGGAACAATCGCATACCCCGAGACGCCCTCTAGGCGAAACGAGAGTGCACATCCTTATTAGCAGACTCTTAGCGAGCACCTTGTGTACACGCTACAGAAGCCGTCACCTCCTTCGAACCACCGAGCAATCTTCAAAGTTGAGATCTGCATGAACTTCGCCGATCCTGCTGACGACATCACCATGATTCAACTGTTCCCACGCCAAGTCGTTCGAAACCCTCGCCCAGGGCAGATCAAAATCGACGTGGATAGTGGCCTTAAAAATGCTTCTAATCCCAAATTCAAATATATTTGTTTGGATTTATGAATACTTTATATGAATAAGTTAAACATAGAGAACCATTCTATTAAGTAACTAATTTACAACATATATTTATGAGTTTATCTTATTAAGACCATTTCATGAATACTTTTTCGTCTCAATGTCGGGTCAACCTATAAGCACATGTCCATTAATATATATATATATATATATATATATATATATATATATATATATATATATATATAGGTCTGCTATTCTGGAACTAGTTATAGAATAGCTATTCTGGAACCACTTCTGAACTTTCCTCACAATGTTGATTAACTTCATTTAATGCTAATGTGAACTTCCTGACGGAACAGACTAATTCTCCATGTTTACGGAAAAATTTTCTAGTGCGATTTTTTATCCGCTTATCGGAATGGTGCATGTGATATACCGTTGGATAGCTATGGAAATTACGAAACTTTTTCATTTTCACGGGTTTTCGAAATTAGTTACGGTTTTTAAAAAATTTCAAATATACTAACACTATTTTTGCATCTGTACCGTATTTTGGTCGCCATTTCCAAACCGTTTATCGGATTTATGCAAATGATACGCCGTTGGAAAGCTATGAAAAAGCCGCAACTTTGTTATCTCACGCACTTTTTCGAAATTCCTTACGGTTTAAGAGCAGTTTTAAATATACATAATTCTGTTATTTTAGAATTCTCGTTTTTTCTGAACTTCACACTTCGCATATGTGAACTTCTTCCGAACACATAAGTGAACTTTTTCACGGAGCACCAGATGAACGCTCTCCGTCATGTTTTCGACTTGTTTGATTTTTTTTTGACCTGTTTGATTTTCGTAATTGGATCATTTCTGAACTTCGCTAGTCAAGGAAGTGAATTATATACATTGAATTTCCTGTTAATTTTTCAAGTTTTTAACATCAGACTTAATTGTTTGTATACATACAGAACCTCATTGTCGGATGATGTAACTTCAATTTTTTCCATAGTGAATTGTCAAATGTAGATATTTTAAGTGGCGCGGCCGTCTGAACTTCCATCACAAAAAAAGTGAAGTACAAAAAATAACAGTGAGAAAGTCCAAGCAACGTCGTGAACTCTCAAAACAATAGAAGTGAACTTTATTATGTAACCAAAGTGAACTCCGTTTTAACATCACACTTAATTGTTCATACTGAACCTCACGGGTAGGGGCGAGATGCGGCAAGCCATGCCTACCTTGCGTTCATGGCAGGAGAAAAACAAGGTTCGAATGCACCAAGCGTAGATAGGACAAGACCTCGATGGTGCTGGTACGACGATGGTGCAGGTCCTCGGCCATGACGACCAGGCTGGGCAGGCGCGGGGTTCCCCGGCGGAGGAGGTTGGATGGGGGCGAGGCGCCGGGGGGGGGGGGGGGGAGGTTTGGACGGGGGCGAGGTGCGCCGGCGGGCGGCGGAGGAGGTTGGACGGGGGCAGGGCGCGCCGGCGGAGGAGGCTTGACGGGGGACGGGGCGCGACGGGAGGTGGAGGCTGGATGGGGGCGAGCCGCACCGGCGGAGAAGGATGGATGGGGGCGCGGGGGCGCACCGGCGAGGGAGGCGGGCCTCCCAGGAGGTGGAGGCTGGACGGCGGCGGGCCGCACCAGCGGAGGAGGCTGGACGGCGGCGGGGCACACCGGCGAGGGAGGTGGGCCGGGGCGGGGGGCGGCGGGAGGTGGAGGCTGGCACCGGGGCGGGGGGCGGCGGGTCGTGGTTGGGGACGAACAGGCCGCGGTGGGTGGTGCGTGCGTGGGGTTTTTTTTCAACGGGTCGGGTCGGTTGATTGGTTCGTGTTAGCGAGGTTTTCTATTATAGGAAGGGTTCTAGAATAGCTATTCTAGAACCTCTTAAGAGGGGTTCTAGAATAGTCCTGCTCTATATATATATATATATATATATATATATATATATATATATATATATATATATATATATATATATATTTATATATACTATTCTGCACAACCCCTTAAGTGTCTGTAGAATAGCTATTCAGCACAACTTCTAAACACCTTCCGAACCGCACCCGAGCAGTCCGCTCCACTAACCCCACCCGATCCGTTCCCTAAAAAAAAAACCCACCCGACCCGCCTGCCATCACCTCCCGATCCAACCTCCCCTCGAGGCCTCCCCACCGCCGCCGTCTCCCCTCCACCGCACCGCGCCGCAGTAGCCTCCCCACCGCCAGGAGCGCGCCGCCGCGACCTCCCCTCCACCGGATCGACCTGCCCCGAACTCCCCTCCTCCGAATCGAGCCCTCCCGGCCTCCCCCACCACCGGATCCCGCCGCCACCGTCATCCCTCCACCGTACCGCGTCGCCGCGGCCTCCTCCTCGCCGGATCGCACCACCGTGACCTCCCCTCCGCCATATCGAGCTGCCCCCGGCCTCACCTCCGCCGGATCGAACCTCCACCTCCACTTGAGCCCGCCGCCGCTACCGAGGCCCTTTCCTGTCACGCCGATGCTCCGATGCACCTGCATCCTGGAGGGACGGCGGCGTCCCGTGCTGCCACCTGCCACCTGCACGCCCATTTTCGCAGGAAGTTCGCAAAAAAGATTCAAAAAAATCTGGGTTGCAGAAAATTCCAGTTCCGAAAATATAGGAAGTTCAGTTACGAAATTTGGAGAGTTCGTCAACTTTCTGAGTAAAAAGTTCACAAGTTGTTCGGGAAAAAAGAAGTTCACTTGTGCACGGTGAGAAGTTCGCGAAAATGATGGTCTACATAGAAGCTCAACTGTATAAAAGAAAGGAAGTTCACTTACGCATCGTGAGAAGTTCAGAAAAATAGTTCGTCAGATAAAGTTTACTTTGAAAAAATATAGGAAGTTCACTTACGCGAGAAGTTCAGAAAAAATATGGTAGGCCGAGAAAAAAAGTGGTTCGCGAAAAGGAAGTTCACCGATGTTTTTTAAGAAGTTCAGACAAAAGGATGGTTCAAAAAGATTCAGTTTAAAAAATGAAAATAGAAAGTTCACTTACGTTTCTGACGAAGTTCAGAAAACAGAATTGTTTACTTTTGAAACTGCTCTTAAATCGTAAGTAATTTCGAAAATTGACTAGAAATAGAAAAGTTGCGCGTTTTTCATAACTTTCCAACAGTATATTATTTGCATCAATCCGACGAGCGATTTGAAAATAGGGTCTAAAATAGTCCGCTGGACCTAAAAATTTCAAAAAACAGAACTACTTAATTTTGAAACTGCTCTTAAACCGTAAGGAATTTCAAAAATTTGCTAGAAATAGAAAAGTTGCACATTTTTCATACCTTTCTAACGGTATATTAATTGCATCAATCCGACGAGACATTTGAAAATGGGGTCCAAAATAGTCCGCTGGTAATAAAAATTGCAGAAAAACAGAACTGTTTAAATTTGAAACTGCTCTTGAACCGTAAGAAATTTCGAAAATTATATAGAGATAGAGAAGTTGCACATTTTCTATAGCCTTCCAACGGCGTATCACTTGCATCAATCCGACAAATGGTTTGCAAATGGCGTCAAAAAAACCGTACGAAAACGGACAAATCCGTGAAAACAGTATTTAGTATATCCTAAATTGTTTTAAAACCGTACGTAATTTCGAAACTTGACAGAAGAGTAAAAGTTGCGTAATTTTCATAGCTATCTAACTTCATATTATTTGCATCCATCCGACAAGCGGTTTGAAAATGGCCTCCCAAATACTGTACGGAAACGAAGAAAACCGAGAAAACTTTGTTTAGTATATTTGAAATTGTTCAAAATCTGTACAGAATTTGGGAACCGTGCAGAAGAGTAAAATTTTTGAAATTTCCGTAGCTATCCAACGGTGTATCGCATGCGTCATTCCTATAAACAGTTTGAAAATGACGATCGAAATACCGTCTGCCAAAACAAACTAGAGGTGCCTGGAAGCTACCAACATTGTTCTACATGTTTCTTTACCCTAGAATCTATGGCATCTGAATTGTAAAATGGCTGGTTTTGCACGTGTGTGTCTGCAACTAGTTCCATCTCTTCAATAGATCCATCTTTTCATAGTACTGATCATCTACCACTCTTTATTGCTGAATAATGTGACATGACTATTGGTAGACAGCTTTAACCCCATATATATACCATACTTCATACTACGCTCTCATCATCTCTCTTCGTTCCCAGGTAGCATGTCATATCTTGTGCCTACTAGTTGGTCTGCTCCTCGCTTACTCATAGGGATAGGAGGTGTCGTGAAGCTGCACATCACAAACATTCTTCCAAGTGCGGCCATGTTCACATGGGTCATGCCAAAGGACAGATGATGTTTCACGAATTGTGTTTGCAGTGGTGCTTGTAAGCATTATTTATCTTCTGCCTACGTGAACATTGTAACAGTTCTTGACACTCGGAGAAGAAAAATATGTAAATCCTCTTGTTGGTATGTGGGAGATGTTCTAAACTCTTGTAAAATAATTTGTTTGGCCCAACTCCAATGTAAAGTACTTAGTTGTGCTCTCATTAGGAATAGCCTGATTATTAATTGACAATAGAATTTGTATGAAATATCTTCTCAATTCGCACTGGTATATATATATCACGAGAAAAAAGAAATGGAATTCATCGTGGATCACGTCTTCAACTGGCCGACCGAGTACAGAAATATCCCCACTGTCTGCGTCGGGTAGCTCAGGTCGCCTCCGCCGCCATGGCCACCGCCGCCGTCGCCCGATGCCTCCTGCTCCGGCCATCCTCTCCGGCGCCGGCGCCGGCGCTGACACCGATTGAAGCCGCGAAGGCCTCCATCCCCGCCTCACTCTCTCTCCGCGCGGGCGCCTTCCCGAGCTCAGCCCGCCGTCTCGGGACGCCGCCGCTCCGGTGCTCCTCCCAATCCCCGCGAGGCCCCGCCGAGCCGAAGATCGCCGTGCTCCTCGAAGTCGAAGGGTCAGGACACTAAAAATCCATCCTTTTTGCTGATCGGCTCATGGATCTCCAATAGTGTGACCTGCTCTGCTTCTCGATGTCGACTAGTAGTTTGCTGCACATGACTTCAGTTTCTGTAGCTACAGTCGTCTGATTACAGTGATAGTGTAGGAATCAGGGGATAGATCTGCTATGTAAATGTAGAAAGATGCACTTATTATTACCGGTCATCCCGATGCTAGAAATCACTGCGGTATCTGGTTGTTGTGATTGTGCCGTTAGTCGATTAGATAAGTGATAGAGCTGTTCTGTTAATGTAGAAACTTGCAGGAATTAGTAGTCATCCTGATGCTAGAAATCGGTGCCGGTATCTCGTTGTTTAGATCGCGTTATTATGTCGATTTGAAACACAGCATGTCGCATTCTTTGTGCAAATACAAGTGATTACGTCGGCCAGGAAAGTGTTTCCTTTAGGGGTCACATATGCTAGATAGCTAACCAGGTTGTCGCGGTCTAATACTGGCTTTGCCTGTTAATTGATGAGTACTGACATCTTTGTTTCTGCCTTTTTTCAATTTTATGGGGTTGCTATGCCTGGGGGACAAATATGTGTTTCTTTCTTCTTCCAGAGTTCTTGCGGATGTCTACCGCTTCGGCTGTCGCCAAGCTTTCAATGTAGGTCCGAACAATGTAAAGACAGCTTTGCTTTATGTCCTTACTATGTATTCCATTTCTTTGATATGCCATTCTTTCTCGTCTATTCCATGCCAAGATTTAAATTGAAAACATGACATAAGTAGGCAATGTGGCATCTTTAGTGTGCAGCATTTTTGTATTAACTAATGTGCTGTATAGAATCAGACATAATATGTATATAGCATATCCAAGTTTGTATCTTGTTTGCCGTTTATTTTAATGGTATCCAATTTTTTCATCACAATACCATAGGTACTTCCCGGAAATCCATTTCGGGTCATAGGTGCATCTGCACCCATGACCCAAAAAACCCATTTTTCAAATGTCAAAAAATTCCAAAAATAAATATGGAGATAGTTCAACATATTTCATGGGTGCACAAAAAAATCCGCGGTGAAAAGACATTTTGTGCGACCTGTGTAAAAAAGACAAATCCGGATTGTTACGAAAGACTTTTGTACGAGACATGGTTTTGTCTTTTTTGCACAGGTCACACAAAATGTCTTTTCACAGCGAAATTTTTTGTGCTAGCACTAAAAATGTTGATGCATATCCGGATTTTTTTTCGGAATTTTTTGACACATTGAAAAAAAACTAAAAATGTTTTACCCAACGGGTGCAGATGCACCTACGAGCCAAAACGCCGCCTCCCTTCCCGGAAATCCATTTCGGGTCATAGGTGCATCAATTGCTACTTCCTCTTCAAATGCTACTTTCTCAATTATTAGTAGTACACATCATAGGTGGCACTAAGTTTCCATTGATGTATTTTTTTCTATCTCAACCTCTTAATGCATTGGGCATCAAAATTTTAATCTAGTTTGCGCACATGCATAAAACCATCAAAATTTTAAGCTAGTTTGCGCACATGCATAAAACAGGTCCTATTACCCAACACACCCACCTTATCTTTGATAGTGCCATTACTTATTTAACTCATGTTACCTAATTAATAGAGTGAAGCATCATATATAGCATACTTCCTTCCTGTTTGCTCTCATATATCTCTGTTTCGCACTTGTTGATCCTTGTATATCTTGTCTTTAGTTGTCCCGCTTCTCGGTTACTCATGGTAACAAGCCATAAAGATTGACTTATTATTTCATGACTAACATGCCATAAAAAAGGTTATATTATAGCCGTTTTTGGTTCGGTGCTCCACTTCATTTATTTTTTCTTTTTTTCGCCTCATTTCTTTAGTTCTACTCATTTTTTCCCCACTTCGCCGAAACCAGTTTCAACAATATCCAAACGGCTGTATTCTAGAAAATGTCCAAACTGCCGTTTACGTCAAGTCAAACCTCATTGACCATTACTTGGTTGAGTTCTAACGAGTGGGGCCGGCGGAGGAGTACACTGTGCGCATCCATGTTGCTCGCCGGATCAAGTGTTGTTGACCGTTACTTGGCTGAGTTCTGACGAGCGGGACTATAAAAAACTCTAGCTGCTCGTCTGCTCTCCTCCCACCCTCCCCCCTCTCCCATTCCGTCGCCGAGCACACACACGCGCACCATTACCGCCATGGATTTGATTATAAAGTGGCTCTCCAGGCGTGAGGTCAGAGAGTTCGCCAAACACGACATCCTCACATCGCTGAAGGCGACACTGTCGAAAGGCTTTGCCATCAGCTTGGTGGGGTGCCCATGGTGCCATTCCCCAAAGTTGGCTTCGAGTTTGAGTGTGAGATCCACCGCTGCAAGAAGAAGCTCCAGTTGTGGCCGGACCAGGTTTGCATATAGGAGGAGGACATTGCAGCATGCTTGGCATTCAAGATAACGACAAAGTTTGGATTCTAGATCTCACCTACCCTGTTTCCTCTTCTCATCTTGTTGCTTCCATTCCTTCTCTTCCTCCAAATTCCTTTGTATCTCCTTGACTCTCATGTAATAAGCTAGATTTGGATACTGATGTATACTTGCTAAGTATACTTGCTACTGGATATATTCGATGGAGTGAAGTAGGACAGTAACAAGCAACCACCTACGTGACAGAGAGGTGCACGACCTCCGCTACAAGCACTTCGGCAACTGTCGAGCTCTGCGACGAGGAGGCTGNGAAACTGACCATCGACATTGTCAGTCGCCTCATCATCATCTAATAGGTGGGTAGTCGGTGTACTCAAAACACTAGAAGATACCTTCACGCGGTCTACCTCCATATGTCTCAGAGCATTAGCCGACACTAAAACTTCCTTCTCATTTCTACCCAAACTAACTCCAACATTAAATAACTTAGCAGATAATTGAGATGTAGATAACGAAAGAAAGGATTCGGACTTGGATGCCAAACCTGGAGTGAACTGGAGCGCCTTGCGCCTCATAGCCTTGGACAAGGCATCTCTTCTAGATCGATAGGACCGAGGGGTTAACCGTAATGCATGGAGCGTTGAGAATATTGCGTTGATTTGAAGAGAGCAAGTCTGTTGTGTTGGTTCATATATGAACACACATGGACACCGCAAATGTATCACGGATGAATGAAACAATTTCATTATTAACAACAAGGGAACACTCTAGAACAATTGTATTGAGCTGAGCGAATAGATTACGTTTCAATTTGCCTGGCACCCCAATCAGGAGTTCCGAGCTGTATTTGACCAGAGGACGCGCTGCTTAACTCAGCTCTGCCTTCAGACTAGCCACAGTGGAGGTATCATAGCTAGTATCATGCATGTCATGTTGACAAAAAGATGATGTGGCATTGCAATTAATGATGAGAGAAATGATGGTGCACTAGTGGAAAACGCCTGACTAGTCCTGGGTCGTTAGGGCCTCTAGTCCCGGATCGGCACCCGGGACTGTGGAAGCGGGACTAGAGGCCCTCACCTCTAGTCCCGGGTCAGATACGACCCGGGACAAAAGGCTTCCCCACGTGGCCCGTAACCCCGCGCGTGGTCGAGGACCTCTAGTCCCGGTTCGTAATACGACCCAGGACTAGAGTTCTTCCCTCTCTTTTTTGAATTATCCTGCCATATCTCAAAAGTATGATCAATATTGCAAAATACATAGTTAATTAATTACAAAACAGAAAATACATATAGCATATCAAAATGTTCATAAAAGAAATATGCAAAATATCACTAATACATATAGAATAATGTAGTTACATAGCTCGGGTCCATTTTTATTTAATTCTAGTACATCTATACCTAATAATAAAAGCAATAAGCCTTCTTTAGTCGGTCCGGTCGGTCCGTCGTAATTTTTACGGTTTTACCCTCCTACCAAATCTCTTCTATACCTAATAATAAAGGCATTAATGTTTCTCTCTTCGTCCGTTGGTTTCTTTGGTTCGTACGTGTTTCTTCCGTGCATCCGATCGCTACAAGAACTGTGGATCTGATCGCTATTTGTTTCCTTTACTCGATCGGGACAATTCTTTCCTTTGTAGGTCAACTAGCCCGGCCCTTGCACACACCTTAGCCCATGCATTGCTGAGCCGGCCCATCCCAGGAAAAATATGGCATAAGACGCACAAGTGTGTCTTAAAAAAAGAATAAGGTCCCCTAAAAAAATAAGGAAAAACACACAAGCGTGTAAGAATATTTTGTGCGCCCTGATTTCACTAAAAGAAAATTAGCATGCCTAAGAGAAATCGAACAATGGTTAATTGGTATTCGAATTATAAACCCTACTTCTCTGATGTACGTTACACTAAAGTTAACGTACTTAAGCGCTATATTTTCTTATTTTCCTATTAAGAATAATTATTTTTCTTAATTGTTGGTCCTAGAATTGAGCGGTGAACCAGAGTTAGACTGGAGAACCGACAGCCTGATTAGTTCAGTTTAAAATAAATAGGGTATTGCCACAATCTGCAGACGGACGTAACCGCTCTCAACAATTGTTGCTCATCCAACCTCATTGTTATACGAGCGCCACACCATATCTATCTATTATTACGTGAAATTCTTCATGCTTCCTATTCGGTCTGGTCGGCTCATAGCTCCACCGCCCTGACGAATGTGCTATTCCGAATAGGCGACACCTGCCACAGACGACCTTGCTCCATGCGGTCCACTGTATAGTTAGTGTCGTGCACGGACGGAACCAGGGATACAAGATAAGGGGGGCCAATTGTACATAAAATAGCTTGAAGGGGGCCATATACCTAAATTTGCCTAAATCTAGGACCAAATCTACAAATTTAGCAGGGTGTTTTCTGAAAATTTCCACCATGGGGGGAGCCATGGCCCCAGCATGCCCCCCGGGTTCCGTCCCTGGTGTCGTGCCCCGTGACGTCGTGTCGTAGGAGCACACCAATGCAATCGCCAACGTCAACATGGATGCAGAAGTTGTAGGGTGTGATGATTAATAGCATGAGGCTCCCTATCAGGATCAGTGGCTTCCTCGGCCATCTACCGAAAGGCTATAGGACGAGCCTTCTCGCCGAGAATGTTTCCACAACTGTGGCACATTGCGGTCTTAGGTATTTTTTTTCGATAAAGGGCATTTTCTTTCAATGTATTAACGATATAAAATATGCATTACACTCGGCTTCTGCATAACCACAATGTGCACACAGTCCTGGTCTTAGATAGATGGACGAATTTAATTTGTGCACATTCGCAATGCATATTTTTCTCTCCCGTGGCAACGCACGGGCATGTTTGCTAGTCACGAATAATATCACTAATACATGAGCTCTCAAACTAGCTTCGACCGGTTCCTGAGCCGCCGGCGCTGCGCATCCAAAGAGAAGGAACCCTCACAGGGTCATAGCTCACGTGAGGAGGAACCCTCTGAAGAAACGACCACCTACTGTCATACAGCCTATCCAATAGATAGACGTAGCGACGGACGTGCTCATCCTCCTCCCTGATACGGCGACGTACCACCTCCTCGGGGGCCGGCTCCCTCTGCACCGAGCGTGGCCCACGTGACTGCCACCACAGAAGATCCGGGTCGACGACGTCACCCGGATTTCTCACCAAGCTGCGCGTCCCGGAAGGTAGCACCTCCCAATGCCAGCCCGGTGGAGCCCAGTCCCGCACATCGCCCCTCTTTTCCAACATGGACATCGTCGCCGAGAACACCTAAGTCAAAAACGCCTAAGTCAAAATTTTGTTACAAAAGTAATATTAAAATTTACGAAATGCGAGAAGTTAACAATGTAAAGCCTCATATATCATTGCCGTGCAAAACAAGGCAAAAAGAGTGTCTACAAGACCATGTATTAATACAAACACTCCAATTGTATATACTAAAAGGCATTGTAGACACTCTCCTTGCCTTTATCGTGCCATAGTTTAAATCATCGGCTTTGTCAATTCATAGAGAAGAAACAAAATTATTCGAGTTTATGCCTCATACATAGATTGGACACACATTGATCAGGAACGGGGCAAGCGGACCAAGTAAGAGTATGCACAAGATGTTTATTTGTGCATATCACAAGGTCCGCTAGCACCTCCCTGAATCACATAGTGTGCCACAACATTTTAATCATCGGCATTCGGAAAGAGAGAGAAAATAAAATAAAAATGACTTAGATTTTGCGCCTCATACTTAGGTCGGACACACAATTAGTAGCCCTGAAGGATCTGCGGAGCTAAGTAGGATGCACAGGACTTGTACTTGTGCATATCACAAGGCTCCGCAGACCTTCAGGGTTACCACCTAGTGCCACAACATTTTTAATCATCGGCTTTCGAAGAAACAGACAAAACAAAATAAAAATAACTTAGATTTTGCGCCTCATACTTAGGTCGGACACATAATTAATTAGTAGCCCTGAAGGATCGGCGGAGCCAAGTAGGATGCACAGGACTTGTACTTGTGCATATCACAAGGCTCCGCAGACCTTCAGGGGTACCACATAGTGCCACAACATTTTTAATCATCGGCACACACACAAGCAACCCTAAATAGCTCATCGATCATAATAAAGCAATGTAATAAAACATTATTTACAATTATTTCAAGTTGGACAAAATGCTAACATAATACAACAATTTGTAAACAATTTCTAGTATCACTTAGCAATTTGTAAACAATTTCTAGTATCACTTAAAATACAACAATGCAAAAAGAGTGTCTAGCACATCAACAACACAATATTTAGACTTAGCAATTTCTAAACAATATTTCTAAAGTACTATCTAATCTAACTAGACTTAGCAATTTCTAAAGTACACAATAAACTAAAAACACAATATTTAGACGCAATAAACTAAAAACACAATATCTAGTCTAACTTAGCAATTACTAAACAATATCTAGTCCAACTTAGCAATTTCTAAACAATTTCTAGTAGCAATCTGTAAACAATTTCTAGTCTAACTTAGCAATTTCTAAACAACTTCTAACTAGACTTAAAAAACGAGGAGAAAGGGGAGCGGCTCGGTATACCTCTGCGACGGCGGTAGCGCGGCGGGCTCGGGCGGGGGAGAGCGGCAGCGGCGTGGGCCGGGGCTCGGGCGCGGACGCGCGGGGGGCTCGCGGGCTGGGGAGAGCGGCGGCGGCGCGCGGTAGGGGGCTCGGACACGGACTGCGGCACGCGGCGGTCGTCTCGTGCGGCGGCGTCGGGGAGGAGGAGGCGAGCGCGGCGCGCGGGCAGCCTGACGGCATCGTCTGTCGTGCGGCGGCATCTCCTCCCTGTGTGTCTCGGTTTGTGGCTCGAACCGGGGAGGAGGTGTGGCTATTTATCCGAAAAAACCTCTAGTCCCAGTTGGTGCCACGAGCCGGGACTAGAGGGTACCCTCTAGTCCCGGTTCGTTCCACCAACCGGGACTAGAGGTTTTTTCGGTGGACCGAAAGAGCGCGCCAAAAAAACCTCTAGTCTCGGTTGGTTTTACCGGCCGGGACTAGAGGTGATTTTTTTTGCGTGCCAAGGACCAAATTTTTGAATAACTGATGCATGGGTTTTTGAATAACTTCACTATTTCTGCAAATTTTTGAATCTGACAGAAATTTCAAAATGAAAAGTGTTCAAATTTAAATAAGTAATCCGAAACATTTTCTGTTTTTCAAAATAATTATTCTAACTGACGGGGATATACCCTTTGGGTCCCCTATCATTGGTGTACCTGGTGCGATCCAATCTACGGCCACCTGGCAGGCCCAAAGAAGCCCATGAAGCACGACTTGGAGTACAATACAAGAAAACATGTAAACCCTACCTGGCTCCCTTTATAAAGCCAGGCAGGGGCACCTCATAGGGGATCCCCAAGGGAGACAACAGATACACAATACCCGCCGCCGGCGGCACCATTGTAACACCACCATGATCATCTATACAGATCAGACAAGCAGGATGTAGGTCTTTACCTCACCATGAGGGGCCGAACCTGGGTAAATCCTTTCTTGTCAGCCGACGGAACTACCAGCGCGCCATCTCTCTCCCCCTCAATCAACCCGGGGTACTCGACCCAGAGATTTGCCGAGCCCTAACCTCGACAATTGGTGCCGTCTGTGGGAAGAACGCGCGCTGGATTCAACGTTTCGGCGGCTCTAATCTTCATCAACAACAACACCCCTCGCGCACAGACTACAGGGCAGCAGCAACACCTGTGTTGCGGACATCACCGACGGCGACTCGGAAATCATATCGACGATCCCTTCGGTGGAAAGATTCGAAATTGAGTTTTCTACAAGCTGTTAAAATTTCAGCACGTTCCAACGGCTGGATCTTCCTGGCCGACCCTCACACTGAACCTGTGTCAGAACCCTGACGAAACTTCGTGCGGCTTCGGGAAAATAATTATCTAGGTTGACTCGGATATCACTTTGAAGATCCCTCCGGTGAAAACATGCGGAATACAATCCCGCACCACTGCAAAAAATTGGAGACTATTCCAACGGTTAGATCTCCGTCGGCGCCCCGAGGACTGCAACGGATTTCGGATCTAGACAAATCCGCGAGTGCAGGTCGCGAATTCGACTTCCGAGCAATTCGACTTCCTGCCAAAACAAAGAGTTCGGCCCCAACTACAATATGGATAGCAAGCGATCAACGGAGGCTGGCGGCCTCGCCTTCGTCGACTTCGCCTCCATCAGCTCCGCCTCCGACACTCGGGGGCTGGCGGCCTCGCCTTCGTCAACTTCGCCTCCATCGGCTCCGTCTCCGACACTCGGGGCTGGCGGCCTCGCCTTCGTCAACTTCGCCTCCATCGGCTCCGTCTCCGACACTCGGGGGCTGGCGGCCTCGCCTTTGTCGACTTCGCCTCCATCAGCTCCGCCTCCGACACTCGGGGGCTGGCGGCCTCGCCTTCGTCAACTTCGCCTCCATCGGCTCCGTCTCCGACACTCGGGGGCTGGCGGCCTCGCCTTTGTCGACTTCGCCTCCATCGGCTCCGTCTCCGACACTCGGGGGCTGGCGGCCTCACCTTCATCGGCCCGTCTCCGGTCCCCCGCGTTGACTACTTCCGCCGCGTCAACTCCGGTCTGCCGCGTTGACTACTACTTCCGCCGCGTCGACTACTTCCGCCGCGTCGACTACTTCCGCCGCGTCGACTCCGGTCCGCTGCGTCGACTACTTTCGCCGCGTCGACTCCGGTCCGCCGCGTTGACTACCTCCGCCGCGTCGACTACTACTTCCGCCGCGTCGACTACTTCCGCCGCGTCGACTACTTCCGCCGCGTCGACTCCGGTCCGCTGCGTCGACTACTTCCGCCGCGTTGACTCCGGTCAGCCGCGTTGACTACCTCCGCCGCGTCGACTCCGGTCCGCTGCGTCGACTACCTCCACGCGTTGACTCCGGTCCGCCGCGACAACAAAATCGCCTTGGCCGCACCCGATGCTCTCCCGGGTGCTGCGCCACACAGGCCGCAGCATACTCGCCTTGGCCGCATCCGATGCTATCCCGGGTGTTGCGCCGCACAGGCCACAAACAAATTCGCCTAGGCCGCCACTCGAACCACTCGGGGGCTCGCGCCATACAGGTCAAAGTACAGCCTTGGCCGCCACTCGAATCACTCGGGGGCTGCGCCACACAGGCATAACCCGAAAATCCTAGGCCGCCACTCGAACCACTCGGGGGCTCGCGCCATACAGGTCAAAGTCCAGCCTTGGCCGCCACTCGAATCACTCGGGGGCTGCGCCGCACAGGCCTAACCCGAAAATCCTAGGCCGCCACTCGAATCACTCGGGGGCTCGCGCCATACAGGTCAAAGTACAGCCTTGGCCGCCACTCGAATCACTCGGGGGCTGCGCCGCGCAGGCCTAACCCGAAAATCCTAGGCCGCCACTCGAACCACTCGGGGGCTCGCGCCATACAGGTCTAAGTCCAGCCTTGGTCGCCACTCGAATCACTCGGGGGCTGCGCCGCACAGGCATAACTCGAAAATCCTAGGCCGCCACTCGAATCCACTCGGGGGCTCGCGCCATACAGGTCCAACAACACAGTAGGCCGTTTGGCTGAGCAAATACTCGATATGTCTGTCGAGTCCACCAAGTAGGCCGTCAGGCTGAATGAGCACTCAAATCTCATTCGAGTTTCACAAGTAGGCCGTCAGGCTGAGCGAACACTCTAAACTCATTCGAGTTCCACAAGTAAGCCATCAGGCTGAAAACTGCAATATATAGTAAGCCCACAGGCTGAGAATAGGACTCTGTTTTATCAGTGATTCCTTAAGTTCCTTAAGTAAGCCCACGGGCTGAATGAGAACTCGAACAGATCATTCGAGTGCACCAAGATTCAGTAAGCTCCATGAGCTGAAGAAACTCGTACAGTAAGTCAAACCGGCTAAATACACAAAGTAAGTCACACAAAGCCAGTCGCGACTCCAACAAGTCGAGTCTCTTCTTTACTCCCATCGGGAGCGGGCTTTTCGACTGAAGAAAAATTGAGTTTAACCTCAATTGCAAGCAATTCAGCTTAATCTCGGGGCTACTCCCATCGGGAGCGCTGTTCGCGCACCCGATAGCATGAGATCAATATTCAGTCGAAGCGTTACTGACTAAACCATCCTCTGTAAGCCCTCAACGGCCGGAGTCGAATCATTTTTACTTGTCTCTTTCAGGAACAAGACGGCGCACCCGTCGGAACAGTGATACCCGACATACCCGCATCTGCTTCGACTACATCGACTGCGTCTCCATCGACTGTGTCTCCATTGACTGCGTCTCCATCGACTAAGACGATCGCACCTTCTTCGACTATGCCTGCTCGACATGCTGCTCTTAGTCTCTGCCCGATTCTTCGAATCGACCAGACACTCGGGGGCTACTGACGGGGATATACCCTTTGGGTCCCCTATCATTGGTGTACCTGGTGCGATCCAATCTACGGCCCACCTGGCAGGCCCAAAGAAGCCCATGAAGCACGACTTGGAGTACAATACAAGAAAACATGTAAACCCTACCTGGCTCCCTTTATAAAGCCAGGCAGGGGCACCTCAAGGGGGACAACAGATACACAACACCCGCCGCCGGCGGCACCATTGTAACACCACCATGATCATCTATACAGATCAGACAAGCAGGATGTAGGTCTTTACCTCACCATGAGGGGCCGAACCTGGGTAAATCCTTGCTTGTCAGCCGACGGAACTACCAGCGCGCCATCTCTCTCCCCCTCAATCAACCCGGGGTACTCGACCCAGGGATTTGCCGAGCCCTAACCTCGACACTAACTATTACAATTTTGCCACTTTCAATTAAAAATGCATTAACTAATATTTTTTGAATCTGACAGAAATTTCAAAATGAAAAGTGTTCGAATTTAAATAAGTAATCCAAAACATTTTCTGTTTTTCAAAATAATTAATCTAACTATTCAAACTATTAACAATTTTGCCACTTTCAATTAAAAATGCATTAACTAATATTTTTTATTCAACGAAAACCCTAAACCCCTTAGTCAATACTATTCTACAACCAAGATACACAAGTGTGCCATGTGAAGGTTTTCCATTTTTTTTATTTTTTTTGAATTAGTTATGTCTAACCCTAGCTCGAAACCGAGACCGTAAACCTTACGACAAACCTAAACCTAACCGTAACTTCGATCCAACAAAAACCGTCAAAGATCTCTAAAGAAAGTATACATTGTGGATCTAAAAGTGATTTTTGCAAAAAATCATGATCAAACTATGCGGCACTCGTAGTTCAAATCAGACCCACTTCCACCGAAATCGGCGGGAACTTATCTGAAATGTTTGAAATGCCTAAGTATGTTTTTATATCCAAACCCAGGGTTAAATGCACTTGTAAGGTGATTTATTATTTTCTATCTATTTGGATGTTTCTCTTTCGGTGAACCATTTTGGTAGCTGCTTCACAAAAAAAGCCTGTTTTGACACGAAAAAATGAAAAATGTTTTTTTATTCAACGAAAACCCTAAACCCCTTAGTCAATACTATTCTACAACCAAGATACACAACTATGTCAAAACTGCCTCGTTCCGACATTTTTTGCTATGTTAAATGTCATACCCTAGCTAATTTCAGTCGAAAACCATACATCTTTGTACCTCGTAGCTCATTTCTGTGAAGGTTTTTTTATAAAAACATCCATAACTCATGTTTATAATTTTTTTCCAGGTGGTAGGTCACATAAAAGGATGCCATGTGAAGGTTTTCCATTTTTTTGATTTTTTTTGAATTAGTTATGTCTAACCCTAGCCCGAAACCAAGACCGTAAACCTTACGCCAAACCTAAACCTAACCGTAACTTCGATCCAGCAAAAACCGTCAAAGATCTCTAAAGAAAGTATACATTGTGGATCTAAAGTGATTTTGCAAAAAATCATGATCAAACTATGCGGCACTCGTAGTTCAAATCAGACCCACTTCCACCGAAATCGGCAGGAACTTATCTGAAATGTTTGAAATGCCTACGTATGTTTTTATATCCAAACCCAGGGTTAAATGCACTTATAAGGTGATCTATTATTTTCTATCTATTTGGATGTTTCTCTTTCGGTGAACCATTTTTCAATATTATGACGCATCTCCTGGTTCACCTAGTCGACGAGATTGCAATTCTCGGTTCTGTATTTCTACACAATATGTTCCCCTTCGAGAGGTTCATGGGAGTCTTGAAGAAATATGTTCATAACCGTGCTAGGCCAGAAGGAAGCATCTCCAAAGGCTATGGAACAGAGGAGGTCATTGAGTTTTGTGTTGACTTTATTCCCGACATTAAGTCGATTGGTCTTCCTGAATCGCGGCATGAGGGGAGACTTAGTGGAAAAGGCACGCTAGGAAAGAAAGCAATGATATGTAGGGACGGGCATTCGATTATCTGAAGGATTTCTGTATAGAACAAAACACACGGTTTCACCTGCATACAGCCCAACGGTGGCTCGTGAGTGCCTGCAGCTGGTCGCCGTCGTCCTCAGCCATGCAGCAGCGCGCAGGAGAGCGCCCACTTGTTGATGCAAGCAACGGCAAGACTTCTCTGATGATCTGCAACCGTCCCAACAAGTGTTGGGGATATACCAGATCATCAAAGAAGCCCTTGCCGCTGGTTCCCAAAATTGTTACATATCATCACAGTTGATGGCTGTGAAGTGTACTCCTGCCTCTCTTATAGACATGCCTCTCCGAGTGACTCCCTCCGGTTGGATATTTATATCTGGCAACTCTTCACCTTTTTAGTCCGGGTTGGTAGCTGGAACCGGGACTAAAGGAGCGTTGATAGCTCGAAAGAAACACACGATCCGTGTGCTTCTGATCCAACGGCTCACAAGCGCTCGAAGGAAACACACGATCCGTGTGCTTCTGATCCAATGGCTCACAAGCGCTCTAAAGAAACACACGATCCGTGTGCTTCCGATCAAACGGCTCACAAGCGCTCGAAGGAAACACACGATCCGTGTGATTTCGATCCAACGGCTCACAAGCGCTCGAAGGAAACACACGATCCGTGTGCTTCCGATCCAACGGCTCACAAGCGCTCGAAGGAAACACACGATCCGTGTGGGGTGGCCGGACTCCACTGTTGTAATTCCGTATTGTTGTCATTGGTTAGGACAAATGATTTGTATTCGGTCGATGAACTAGTTATTATCAAATGATTTGATATTTTAATTGCATTTTTCTGATAAACAGATGAAAAGATATTAAATTTATGAGTTTAATTAATGACTTAATGGAGTTCAGATTCCAAATTTTGTAATTAAATGAATTCACCTATAATCTAAAAAAATGAATTTGTCATAAATAGATAGATTACATTTTTATCAACAATTTGATATTTTAATTGCATTTTTTCCGATAAACATATGAAAAGATATTGAATTTATAAGTTTAATGACTTAATTAAGTTCAAATTCCAAAAAAATTAATTAAATGAATTCACCTCTAATCTCAAACAAAAATGGATTTGTAATAAATATATAGATTACATTTTTATGAACAATTTGATATATTATTTGCATTTTCTGATAAACAGATCAAAAGATATTGAATTTATAAGTTTATTACAATTTTTAAAAACTTAATTTCCAAAAGGTCTTTAGGTCCGGTTCATATTACCAACCGGGACTAATGAATTCAATATCAACAATTTGTAATTAAATGAATTCACCTATAATCTCAAAAAAATGAATTTTTCATAAATAGATAGATTACATTTTATCAACAATTTGATATTTTAATTGCATTTTTTCTGATAAACATATGAAAAGATATTGAATTTATAAGTTTAATGACTTAATTAAGTTCAAATTCCAAAAAATTTAATTAAATGAATTCACCTCTAATCTAAAAAAAATGGATTTGTAATAAATATATAGATTACATTTTATGAACAATTTGATATATTATTTGCATTTTTCTGATAAACAGATCAAAAGATATTGAATTTATAAGTTTATTACAATTTTTAAAAACTTAATTTCCAAAAGGTCTTTAGGTCCGGTTCATATTACCAACCGGGACTAAAGGTTTCAGATTCGAACCGCCGCGGGAGATTAACAGGCGCTGAACTCTAGTCCCGGCTCGTTATACGAACCGGGACTAGAGCTCTCCCACGACCCGGGACTAGAGGCTGCCGGCCTCGTAGCCGATGAACCGGGACTAGAGCCCCCCTCTAGTCCCGGTTCCAAATTCATCCGGGACTAGAGCAAAATCTTGCTCTGGACGAAAGGTCCATTTTCTACTAGTGGTGGTATCATAGATAGATATGTAACATAACGCATTCCAAAACAAGATGAGTCTACAACCTAATAAATGTAAAATTTTGTGATACCACATATATGTTACTACCCATTGTGAAAGTAGTAACATAGATTAGTATCATATATGATACCACACATATGATACTCCCCATTGTGACTAGTCTCAGCATGACAGAACAACTCAATGAAGGGAGCATAGGAATGGTACTGATTTCCACAGTGAAACATGTTCTGTTTTCGGGTTTGGTGCAAGGTCACGGATTAATTTATGCTTGTTACTCCCTCTATGTCAAAATGTAGTAGTGCATTTGAGTTCTTTGAAAAGTCATGATGTAAAAGTTTGATCAAGTACATAGGAAATTATAACAATATCTACAACATCATGTACATATAATATGAAAGTTTATTTCATGATGACTCTAATAGTAATGTTGATTTGATGTTGTGATTTCTTTTTTTATATTTCATCGGAAATTTGATTTGAAACATGGGAGCATATGCTCTCGCAGCTCGGAAAAAACATTCAGAATGTTAAAAAATAGAGTGAATTGCAAAAAACCACCACAATTGAGGCAAAGTCAACAAACACCCACCAAAATGCATGTTTTCTGGTGGTTTTTATCTGAAGGGTTGAAACATTTGTCTCAATTGTGGTGGTTTTTTGTAATTTACTCTAAAAAACCGGAACAAAAATTTGACGTGAAAATCTCGACATTCTATATGCGCACGTCAAATTTAGCGCAAAACTGTTATTTTTTGTGAGCTGTGTACAAAAAACAAAAAAAATATCTCGTTAAAAGCATTTTTTTTTATAATCAAATTTTATCTTTTTTACAGACAACACTAAAAATGCCGGTTTTCGGTGAAACGATCTCTTAAGCCAAAGGATGTCGAGATGTAAGCACGATTTTTTTTGGCCGGGTTTGTAGACATATAAAATGCGTTTGAAAATCAATTTAAAAACCAGGATCGAGCATATGCTTCCGGGTGCAAAACGTCGCCCTCTTTTCCATCAAACTTTGCGTCATTTGACTTTAAAAAAAATACTAAGATGCACTATATTTTGATATAGAGGAAGCACTGTATGATATCCGAAATTAAACTCCAATTACCTGTCGGAGCACCAGACAGAGGAGGATGGAACTCATTGAGTGATTGAAATGATCAACCTCCGGTCAGAGCGACACGCTGAATTAGACGCTATAGTCATCCTGCATTCTTGCCACTGTGCTCAGGCCTGCATGCATGCGCTAATCTCCCATCTGGCAGAAATGCCCCCCGTGACGGGACGCCGGCGCTGAAAGAAAACGAAAACACGCGTTCGGGGGTTGCAGAAAAATTCATGGATGTATACGACGCTCCTTCATTTCCGGTAGTTTTTCTTCGTCCAAAGGCACGCAGAAAAATTCATGGATGTATACGACGCTCCTTCATTTCCGGTGGTTTTTCTTCGTCCAAAGGCACGCACGCGCGAGGAGGCCGGAGCCGGCCCGTCCAACTCTCTCTCCTAGATCAACCTCCTTCAAATAAAATATACCCCTGATGGCCCCGTGGGTTTAATGTGGATTTGATCAAACAGTTCGCCTGAGATCAACAGCACCCACTAGTGGAAACAGGGGCTTCGGTTTGGCCCTTCCGTCCCGGTTCCCTTACGGACCGGTACCAATCGTGGCACTAGTCCCGGTCATTGGTCCCAGGGCGCCCGCCAGGACCAGTCCCGGTTCGTAGGGGACCTACCGTCCCGGTTCGTGTTACGAACCGGTGACAAAGGGATGCGGGAGGAGGCGACAGAGGTGGGACCAGCCCGGACAATGCACTGTCCCGGTTCTATTTACAGACCGGGACTAATGGAGGGACTTTAGTACCGGTCCTTGTTACGGACCGGGACTAAATATATTCTATATCATCTTCCACCCCCCGACCCGGCCGTGGCCAGGCCGTGGCCATTTTTGAGCTCCGGGTTCATCTCCATTTTCTTAACCCTTGCTCCTCCCAACCACGAGTTCGGCCCCTATTTTCTCCACCATTTGTCAAGTTTGGCGGCACCTCATCTACCCGACGGTTAGCACTCCGGTGTTCCTTTTTTAGCTCATTTTGGTGCTACTTAGCAAATTTTATTTTTCTAGTGCTAGCAAGGTGTTTGATGAAATGCCTAAGTAAGAGATTTCATTTTTTTTACATGCAATTTTAGCTCAAATTAAAGTATAATGTATTGGGTTTATAGTCGTCCGGTGACCATCTTTACCATCGTCGATCGCCCGCGCCATCCCGTCGCCGGCACCTCCTCGGTGAGTCTTGTTTTTATCCCTTTTTAACTTATTGATATACTTTAGATGCATGTATATTATCTTACTTTTTTTATATGTATAGTGTGTCATGGTTTTGATATCCGTCCCCGTCGGTCCTCGTCCGGTCTATGACGATCCGGATGTCGTTGTTGAACCGGAAATTCCAACCGACCCTATCATCGAGTTTTTTGAAAATGAAATTAATGATTTGAAAGCAAAACTGGAAAGAAGTGAAAATCTCCGTCTCCAAACCCTAGAAGAGAAGATGAAATTGGAGCTCCATATTGCCGACATCGTCGATGAGCACAAGATCAAGATGGATGCAATGCGCTTGAAGATTAGAAAAATTAGAAATTATGCCATTCATAAAGAGGCTTGGTATCATTATGGTGTTGGTTCGATAGTTACCATAGTTGTGATTTTTATCGCATTTGTTGTTGGGCTTAAATTCTTTAGATAGTTGTATGTTAGTTTGAACCAATGTATGTTTGTGAGACTATATGTATTACATTTGGTTATTTGCTCTACTTTGGTTTGAATGTGATGAACTTATATATTAATTCACTTTATCACTGTTATATATTGAAGAAATAGTGTTAATGGTTTTTTATATTTTATTTATATAATGCAGATGAGTCAGATGAGTCGGCAATGGATGTACAGTGACCGACGTTATCCCGACTTTATTAATGGCATGCATTATTTTCTCCAAGTGGCTGAGAAAAACAAGCCGCCAAATGGTTTTATTTCATGTCCATGTAGTGTCTGCAAGAATACTCAGGACTACTCTACCTCACAAACCATTCACGTCCACCTGTTGAAGTCCGGTTTCATGGCCGGTTATAATTGTTGGACCAAGCATGGAGAAAGAGGAGTTATAATGGAAGACAATGAGGAAGAAGAGGATAATGACAACTATCCTATGTTCACTGATCACGGTGGTACATCAATGGGGGAAGATGAAGCTGAAAAAGAGCCCATTGTTGATGAGCCCGATGACGATCTTCGTCGGGCCATTCTTGATGCGAAGATAAACTGTGGAAGTCAAAACGAGAGGTTGAAGTTGGAGAGAATGTTAGAGGATCACAACAAATTGTTGTACCCAAATTGTGAAGATGGGCAGAAAAAGCTGGGCACCACACTGGAATTGCTGCAATGGAAGGCAGAGAATGGTACTTCTGATAAGGGATTTGAAAAATTGCTAAAAATAATAAAGAAGATGCTTCCAAAAGATAACGTATTGCCCCCTAGTACGTACGAAGCAAAGAAGGTTGTCTGCCCACTAGGATTAGAGGTGTAGAAGATACATGCGTGCATCAATGACTGTATCCTCTACCGCGGCGAGGAGTACGAGAATTTGAATGCATGTCCGGTATGCGGTGCATTGAGGTATAAGATCAGGCGAGATGACCCTGGTGAAGTTGAGGACGAGGCGCGCCCCAGGAAGAGAGTTCCTGCGAAGGTGATGTGGTATGCTCCTATAATACCACGGTTGAAACGTTTGTTCCAAAACAAAGAGCATGCCAAGTTGTTGCGATGGCACAAGGAAGACCGTAAGAAAGACGTGATGCTCAGACACACTGCTGATGGGTCGCAGTGGAGAAAAATTGACAGAGAGTTTCCGACATTTGCAGATGACGCAAGGAACTTAAGATTTGGTCTAAGTACAGATGGCTTTAATCCCTTTGGAGAGCAGAGCTCCAGTCATAGCACCTGGCCTGTGACTCTATGCATCTATAACCTTCCTCCTTGGTTGTGTATGAAGCGGAAGTTCATTATGATGTCAGTACTCATCCAAGGCCCGAAGCAACCCGGCAACGACATTGATGTGTACCTGAGGCCATTAGTTGAAGAACTTTTACAATTGTGGCGCGAAGAAGGTATACGTGTTTGGGATGAGCACAAACAAGATGAATTTGACCTACGAGCATTGCTGTTCGTGACCATCAATGATTGGCCAGCTCTTAGTAACATATCAGGACAGTCAAACAAGGGATACAATGCATGCACACACTGTTTAGGTGATACTGAAAGTATATATCTGGGAAACAAGAATGTGTACCTGGGGCATCGTCGGTTTCTTCCGGAAAGGCACATCGTAAGAAGGAAAGGCAAGCATTTCAAAGGTTTGCCAGATCACCGGCCAAAGCCTAGACGGCCTACTGGGGATGTTATATATGATATGGTAAAGGATTTAAAAGTAATCTTTGGAAAGGGTCTTGGCGGACAATCTGTTCCAAATGATGCTGACGGACACGTGCCGATGTGGAAGAAGAAATCTATATTCTGGGAGTTACCCTATTGGAAAATCCTAGAGGTTCAGTCTGCAATCGACGTGATGCACGTGACGAAAAATCTCTGCGTGAACCTACTAAACTTCTTGGGCGTGTATGGGAAGAAGAAAATTACACCGGAATCACGGCTGGACCAGCAACATATGCACGAACGAGACAACCTGAATGCAGAGAAGTATCAAGGTCCTGCCAGCTACGCTCTTACCAAAGAAGAGAAGAAGATCTTTTTTGAAGTACTAAACAGTATCAAGGTCCCGTCAGGCTTCTCATCGAATATAAAGGGAATAATTAACATGACAGAGTTGAAGTTTCAGAACCTAAAGTCTCATGACTGCCACGTGATTATGACACAATTACTTCCGATTGCACTGAGGGGGCTCCTGCCGGAAAATGTTCGAGTACCCATTGTTAAGCTATGTGCATTCCTCAATGCAATTTCTCAGAAGGTCATCAATCCAGTAACTCTGCCGGATTTACAGAAGGAAGTGGTCCTATGTCTTGTCAGCTTCGAGTTGGTGTTCCCACCCTCCTTCTTCAATATTATGACGCACCTCATAGTTCATCTAGTCGAAGAGATTTTCGTTCTCGGTCCCGTATTTCTACACAACATGTTCCCCTTTGAGAGGTTCATGGGAGTCCTAAAGAAGTACGTTCATAACCGTGCTAGGCCAGAAGGAAGCATATCCAAGGGCTATGGAACAGAGGAGGTCATTGAGTTTTGTGTTGATTTTATTCCTGACCTCAAGGCAATCGGGGTTCCTCAATCACGCTATGAGGGGAGACTGCGGGGAAAAGGCACGCTGGGAAAGAAAGCAATAATATGTATGGACGGGCATTTTTATAGTCAAGCACACTACACGGTTCTACATAATTCCAGCTTGGTGGCTCCGTATATCGAGGAACATAAGAATATTTTACGTTTGAACTTCCCAGAGCAATCTAAATATTGGATTGATGAAGAACACGTGAAGAATTTCGGAGGTTGGTTGCGAACACGTCTCTTTAATGACAGCACTGTTGGAGAACAGCTATACTTGTTGGCCAATGCACCATCTTCGACTATATTGACTTATCAAGGGTATGAGATAAATGGAAATACATTTTACACGGCCAATCAAGATAAAAAGAGCACCAACCAAAACAGTGGTATCCGCTTTGATGCAACAAACAGCAATGGGCAAAAGGACACATATTATGGTTACATAGAGGAGATATGGGAACTTGAATATGGACCATTTTTTAAAGTCCCTTTGTTCAAGTGCAAATGGTTCAACCTGACAGGCGGGGTACATGTAGACCCGAAGTACGGAATAACTACAGTGGATATGCAGAATCTTGGATACGACACCGAACCATTCGTCCTAGCCAGTGAAGTGGCTCAGGTTTTCTATGTGAAGGACATGTCTAGCAGACCGAAGAAAAGAAAAGATAAGCAAGCAGTGAATGCATCGTACGACGTCGAGCCAAAGCGCCACATAGTTCTTTCAGGGAAAAGAAGCATCGTGGGAGTGGAGGACAAGACAGACATGTCAGAAGATTACAATAAGTTTGATGAAATTCCCCCCTTCACAGTGAAAATTGACCCAACCATCGCGTTGAATGATAAAGATTGTCCATAGATACGACGCGATAAGAAGAAAAAATGACAGACACGAAGAAGTGTTGAATGATGTTGATGTATTGTGGTCATTTGTAATAATGTATGAGATATTTATTTATCCTAACTTGTTCTATACATATGTGTAATAATTGGTAGAATTTTGTTTTGACTGTTAAAAAGTTGAGGGTTTTTCATTAAATATTTAAAATGTTGAATATATTTATCCTAACCTCGGATTTTATTAGTACAACGGTTTTACTCAACTCATCTATTTAAATGTTCAATATATATAACATATTCATATTTACATTTGGAAACATGTAAAGTTTATAAAATATGAACATTTGAAAACATTCATAAAATGAAGAAAAAAATACAAACGGCCGTTTAGTCCCGGTCCGTGGCTACAACCGGGACTAAAGGCCATTTTCGGGCCGCTGCGAAACTTAGCGCGCCAAAAAGCCCACCTTTAGTCCCGGTCCGTGACACCAACCGGGACTATAGGGGTCTTTAGTCCCGGTTGGTGTCACGGACCGGGACTAAAGGCCGATTTGAGCCTACTTGGTCCCTCTCCACGGATTTCTTCCTCATTTTTGCCGCCAGGCCCAAGACGCAGACGCCTCCGGGCTCCTCTCACGCGACGACGTCGCCAGGCTGCCAAAATCTGGCCGCTGCCGCCGCCGCCGCCGTCGCTCGCGTACCTCTTCCTCGCCGCCGTCCCCCGCGCGCTCCGCCTAAGGTACGGCCCTCTCAAACTCTAGATCGGCGCGGCGGTGGTCCGATGGCACGAACCCTAGCTAGAATTGGCGCGGCGGTGGTCCGATGGCACGAACCCTAGCTAGAATCGGCGGCGGCGGTGGTCCGGTGACCTTAAATCGGCGGCGGGGACAGTTCGTAGATAGGAAATAAACTTCATTTACTTAGGGGGGAGGGGGAGGTCCTAGCTAGACGGAGAAAGTGAAGGAGTGGACTCTTAAGAAGATGGCCACACAATTCCAGAGCTGGAAGAAAACACTATGGAGAAAGTATGAAGATGAAGATCCAGCTAATTTCATCGGAGCACTCGAGAAGATAAAACATTCCTGGCCCGCATTCAAGGTGTATAAGAATTCCTCTACTGCCGTGGCTCGATCGGTCGTAAATAAGAGAAATGCTGGGAAGAAGGAATACCACCATAGGTTGGGTACAGGTGGCTACAAGTCTGCCATTCCCAAATGGTTAGCATTTGAAGCGGAACTGGTTGCTAAAGGGATCACTCCACAGACTTTGAACTGGCCCGAGAGGGCCAAGTTTTGGTTGTTCGCGCATGGCGCAGTGTTGGACCCAGAGACGGGGTTGATTGTTGCAAAGGGAAAATGGAAGAAAAAGGTTGAAACAATCGTTCCGTTGCTTATTGACGCAATAGATAAAGTTCGAAAGGGAGAGTACCATCCCGAGAGAGAGAACGACGAGCTGACACTCGCACTGGGGAATCCCGAACACAACGGACGATTACGAGGCTTTCCCGGCGGTACCAACTTGAAGGAAGGGTTTCCGGACTGTGCTGACAGTTATAGAAGCCGTGGGAGAAAGAAGCAGAAGGAGTTAGACCGTTTATCAGAATTGGAGCGCATGGTTTCCGGACTGCGCTGTCAGATTGACTCAATCAGCCAGCACCGGGCACCTGATCAACAGCAGCAACAAGTCGACGTTGTCCAAGAACCGCGAAGAAGCAGCGTGGGTTCCACGCCGCTACAAGTATCTGCCGCAATAATAGAACAGCCGGCGGCTCACTACCCCGTGGATGATATCACGGAGAAGACGGAGTGTGAGCTTCATATGTTAATGAAGAACATATCCTTCAAGGTGGCGGTCGGCTATGCGTTACCAAACGAACCTGGAGCAAGCTACCATCTTGGTCAGATTCCAGCTGGCTATGCTCGTGTCGGGGTGGATGCTATTATACCGGGATTTGAGGCACTTGAGCTTGACTATCCTGGAGGTGACGATGAGACGACACTGGGACAAGTCAAGCACGGTTTCGTTCTATGGAACAAGAAATACATCGTGCTTCCAGGCTCAGCACCAAGGCCACCGACTCCTCCAAGTAGAAGTCCACCACCTACAAGTCCACCCTTCCTACCCCAGAGGGACCCCAGCGCGAGTCCGTCTCCATCTCCAGCTACACCAGTACGGTCTCCATCTCCAGCTACACCAGCACGGTCTCCATCTCCAGAGCCAGTCCAGCGGTCTCCATCTCCAGAGCCAGTCCAGCGGTCTCCGCCTTATAAGTGGTTTGATGCGAAGAGGGCCGTTAATGGTTCGCCTCCTAAGAAGAGACAGAAAAAGGCGCGAAAAGTGAAGACTCCTGAGAAGTTACCTTACGAGAGGACTGTCGAGGAATCCGAAGCCATCAGGAGGGCCGAGGTTAAAGCCCATTTTACAAAGAAACCGCCCCCGGAAGAACTACCCAGCATCAAAGGGCTTCCTCGTGACAAACTACATTACACTATTAGGTGCTTATACAACCCTCCACCAAGGCCGTCGTCAGACTATGAGCGCTCTATTGAAAAGTCATACGACTCGGTGTTGGAGAACCGGAAAAGCGGGAAACAGATAGCCCAGCTGGGACAACAAGCTACGCAATCGCTCCCTCCGCTTAAGGTACTTACCGACAAAGACGCCCACCGTATGGTACCTCAGGGAAGTGTCCGCCACTTCCCTGAGGTACCTTATAGGGTGCCTTATCGATATGTTCAAGGCAAGTCTTTGGTCACAACTGAGGTGGCCAAGTTACTACCAACAAGGATGCGTCAGTTGAATTCATGGTACATGAAAGTCGCAAAGAAAGGTATAATAGGTATCATGGCAAAAGTTAGAAAGGAGGAACACTTCTACGATGACTACGGTGTGCAAATTGATTTCTCTGAACTTTTCCAATTATACAATGGTTTACCCCTCGATAAAGCAATCATCAGTATCTTTTGTCTGTAAGTTATTTATTTTTGTAATTTAATTAAGTCTTTATATATATATAGCTCACAGCACATTCTAATTTTGGTATGCTATTTGTGCAGAAAGAAGATGATCGACTACAAAAGGGAAATAATAAAACCGGTGGAGATTGGTTTCATGGACCCTAATGTTATTCATGAAGTGAGCATAAGGAAGAAACCACAAGTTGTAAAGGGAGTAATGATAGAGGCTTTCAAGCGACACCAAGACAAAAAAGAAATATTTCTTCCTTACAACTTCAGGTAAGTGTTACTAATTGCTTGTACACATTCTATTTTTGCTCACCCGGTATCTTAAGTCTAATTGATGAGTTATATGCGCATGCCTCTGTATGTAAATTTACAGCTACCACTTTATTCTCGTGGTCATTAGATATCACCAGGGAATAATTGAAGTCTACGACTCATTAAGGAGAGACCCTAGAGAGTACAAGAGCTTGTTTGATGTCATGAAAGAGTAATTTAAATTCTTATCACATTACTATACCGACCTCTATTTCATTCATTTCGTGATATCAAGTAATTAATTAATAACAGATGTTTTGTTCTTTCTTTGTCGAGTAGAGCATGGCAGACATTCGTCAAGGAAGTACCCGGTAAATGGCACGAGAAGCTGGTATGGACTCTGAACCAAGTAAGTAGTACTATACCCATATCCATGAATTAATGTAGTTTGCAATACCATTACCAAACTTAATGTGTTGAATTCTATTCTCGAACAGTGGTGTCTGGAACAGCCAAAAGGGACCCTCTTATGTGGGTACTACGTTTGCGAGTACATTCATAAGATGACTTATGAAAAATTCGAAAATCGAAGAAACGCAGAGGTACGTAATTATACATTGTTCACAAGTTTTTTTTGACAAAATAATATGCATATCAATTGTGTGGAGTTTTATTCATAATTGTTTAATTTTCTCCTTCTTTTAAAGATTGTAAGGAAGCGGGCCGGCCTCCTACCAGATGACCGTATAAGAGCAATTGGGGAGGAGCTGGCGGGATTTCTTCTTGATGATGTCATACCTGAAAATTCAGAGCACTGTTATCTACATATATAAATGTAATATGATTTCATGCATGTATAACTAATGCATTTGAGTACTTTGTGTACGGAAACGTGACGACAAATTCATGTGTTACAATTAATTTGTAAGTGTGTTATATATAGGCATCAACGTGTGATCATAGTACAATATAATTTATATCGATGTATCGACGTGTTTCCGAAACTATCCAAAACCCCGGCACTAAACACACACGACACCCGGTCCGTGCAATTCTGAAAAAAATTATAAAAGAAAAAAAAAAGGCCTAACGGTAGTCCCGGTCCGTGTTACGGACCGGGACTAAAGACATCCAGCCCGCGGGCTCGCCCGTGGCCACGTGGGAGGTACTCTAATCCCGGTTCGTAGCCAACCGGGACTATAGGGGGGGGGGGGGGGCTCTAGTCCCGATTTGGTAGTCCAGGTTGCCCAGCCGAGACTAGAGGCCGTCTGGAACCGGGACTACTGCCCCGTTTTCCACTAGTGACCGCAAGTATTGAGTTAGCTAGGCCCCAGCATTGCCATCATGCACTCCACAGTAGTATACGTATCTAATTATCGGTTCTCGTATTGTCACGCTCGCTCTCACCTATACTCATATAGACGTAATACCACTGTAATGTATAGTGCTCCTGATAGACTGATCGGATAGCTGCTACGTACAAATATACGTACATGGTAGTTGAGCTGCAGCGGTCTTGTCAAACCTCTGCTTCTGCGGCCACACGGCCAGTCCCTTAATTAGTACTAGTGTCGTATGATGAATGTATTTCTATTTCCTGCCAGCCAAAAACATAAAGTCCTAGACTATGTATGGCTTGCTGACAGACAACGGAACGAAGAGGAGACGGTATAATTCTTGGGAGGCAAGAAATGATGATTTGGGTTGAAAATTTCGATCAAATTTGAATTTATGCGTGACATCACACTTCATATAGATGCAAAAACATGTTCTTGGCATGAAAATGGTTGAGCGTGTTGGTGGAAGCCCTAGGTTCTCATTTCATTAGTTCTAGGTTTGATTCCTAGACGTATTTTTATTTATTTTTCAAAAAGAATTTTAATGCCTGACTTTAAACTTGGGTGAAAATTTTGATTTTTTTTGTAGGAAATGTCACAATTTTATTGAAATCACGGATCTCTGTAAGGCACAAAAAAAAATACAGAAACGAAATGTTAAACCCTGCGTTATGCGTGAGTAGTCCCCTTAGACTATGGATCCATAGCAGTAGCTAGTATGGTGTCTCCTTTGTGCTTTCATGCCTATGATCTCGTGAGCTGACCTACATGATCGAGATCGATATTATGTAATGCTATATGTTGTGTTTGTTGCGATCCGATGAATTGTGAAGTGATGATCAGATTATTCATGTCTCGTATATGTTCTATTTATGATCTTGCATGCTCTCCGATGTGTGTGGTCACTTTTCCCAAGTGATTAGTTGTATCTCCAAGAGGGAGTATTTATGCTAGACAGTAGATTAATGCCCCTCCGTTCCCAGGCACGAGTGACAGAAACGTCTAAGGACGAGGGTGTGTTGTTGCTACTAAGGGTAAAACAGAAGTGTTTATGTCTTCGTGATCATGATTATTGCTTACATCATGTATTGTAATTAATGCAATTATCTGTTGATTGCAACTTAATACCGATGGGTGACATGCTGGATAACAATCCCTAGGTAGATTTTTAGTCATGGATGCAGTTAGATTAGAGTCTATGTATGTTTCGCGTGATGCCTACATGAATATTACCATGAACTCTTCTTGTCATATCTAGATTAAGTTTTTGTCACAATTTTGTCAATGGCCTAGCTGTAATTTGTTTACCCATCATGTTTACATTTTATCTTCAAGAGAGACACCACTAGTGAATCTATAGCCCCCGGTCCATCTTTTTACATTGATTACAACATTGTTTACTTGCTTTCCACCATCGCTTGCTCGCTAGTCCGTTTCCATAAATTGTTCTTTTCCACGATAATATTTAATCCCTTCGTTTTCAATAGACCGGGAAGCTTGACAACCTTCCTACCATTGGGGAAAAGTGAATTGTTTGGTTGTGTGCAAGTCCGCGCCTCTAAGCACCTTGTTGGAGACCTCTGAGTCCTATTGGTTCGATAACCTTGGTTCATAACTGAGGGAAAGACTTGCTGCTCGCTACATCTTACACCTTCCTCTTGGGGTGAGCACTGACGATTAATCACTACACCATTGTAGCCACTAGCCACCACCTCATAGACACGGTGGAGTGGCGCTACAAGCCGGGTATGGTTGATGACAAGACAAAAGCTACAATAGGGCGTTGTATATGGCATCCGGTTGAACGGTTGTACAAAGTATGGCGTTGGGCCACTGCGCGGGTTGTCAAGTGACTTCAGGGCGTCTTGGTACTGTGGCGAGGGTCAGTCCTTATTTCACGTTGGAACATGATCCAAAGGGAATAGCCCTCGATGTACCCTACCAGGAAATGGCCGTTGTGTCGGCCATACCGATATGTCTTGTCCAACTTCTCCTATCGAGGTCAGTACGAGGAGTGCCATTTCGATGTCCTAGCTTGGATTTTGATGAACGGCTAGCGACGAGGATCGGTTGGCTGGCTCACCACCTAGAGGTGCGAGGACCTTGGTTGTTTCGAACTCGACAGAATGGGCCCGTTGTTCGAGCCGACGGGTGTTGTACTTTTTCCTTTGAAGGGTTTTGGGTATCTATAATCCTGTCAGTAGCCCCCAAGCCTCGAGTGGATCAAAGAGGTGCGTGGAGGGTGTTGCGATTCCTTTGTCGTGGAATGCTTTCCGCAAGTTTGTACCAGTCGTCAGTCAAGGAGGGAGCTCCAACCTCCGCGCCTAGCCGCAACCTAAACGCTGGTTCTATCCCGGCCAAGCAAGCAAGGGGAACCCGTCTTACCGTGGCTGCTGGCACGGAGTTAGCCGTGGCTTCTTCCTCAAGTCCTGTCATGATCGCGCACTCGACGAAAGAGCTTTACAAGCGGCATTGCCCTTCTAATTCGCCTCTGCTCTCGATAAAACAAGTCAGAATCAATTGGCAAGGGGTCGACGATTAAGGGAATTGCAGCTTTTTATAATACGAGCTAGAGGGACAAGCGGATCGGCACAGCCCTAGGTGTCGAGTCCAGGCTGACAATAATACTTCGCCTCTGCAAACCGATGGCACTGCGTGGCCCGGGCACTGCTGCACTCCGTGGGCCGGGCACTGTGGCACTTTGTGGCTTATCGAGGAGTACTACTCATCTAGAAAATGTACTCCTCTTATCGCTGTATCGAGTAGTGCTCGTCCTACCAGTCACACTACTCTTGCTGCACTGCGTGGCCCGAGCACTGTTCTGCTTTCAGGAAGTTGTCATTTCATAATCGTTATTGTTATTGGCTAGTCGATGCAGACTTTACTAGCATCAGCTTACCAAGATTATCGGTTGTATTCGTGGGGAGGTGTCCTTGTGGCCTGACTCCAACCGAAGGAGCCAGGTTGGTCTTTGGTTTTGTCGAGGTATAGGCCAGTTGGTAGCTGGTCAATGGAGATGTCTCTACCGTGTCACAAAGGGTCACGGTGGCGATAAGTGGTTAGGAATCTTCCTGACTATCCGGTCTTTTTACATAGAGGACTAGAGGACTTGATAAGGCACGCCACCGCCTGGCCGGCAGGCCGGGTGGCAGATGGGACCTGACACCTTGGTCCGTGTGTGGGCTCCTCGGGATAGACCGGTTGCTAGGGGTGTTGATGATGGTGCCTCGACCACACACACAAAAAATGTCGCGGTGTTGGGGCGGTTTAATATGATGGTGGAGTTGTGGCAGCTAGGTGCGACAGTTCATGCAATGTGGTGGGCTAGTGCCCAGGGCTTAATGTGAGGGGAGGCGTTCTAGGAATGGATTCCTCCATTTGCCTTTTTTCCTTGTACTAGCACATATGCCCGTGCGTTGCAACGGTTTCCTATTTTTTTAATAAATTGCCGCTTTGTAAATCTAAAAACTTGTAACGCAAACCACTCGATCGCGAAACAAGGATATGATGAGATGAGGGATGCCCTCGAGACAATTAAGCTAAACTGAATGTCTACTTATTTCTTTTCTGATTGATTTGGTTCATTTCATGCGTACCAGGTCATCCACTCCATGTTGCCATGATTTTTCAGATCGTTAAGCAAGACAGCTCGTAGTAGCTACTCCCTCTGTATCAAAATATAAGATGTTTTAGCATTTAACTTTCCATTCGTATCTAGACATGTTTTAGTGCAAGATTCATGTGAACCTTGCACTAAAACATATCTATATACGGATAAAAAGTCAAATGCTAAAACATCTTATATTTTGATACGGAGGGAGTAAATTTTAATATGAAAGCTCTGCCACTGGACCTGGCGTGATGAGAGCTGAATGATTCCTATTGTATAGGCCATGCACTTATGCTTTTGGAACATTGCTTACTTTTTGCTGCCTTCTCTCTCTAGTTATCACAATTAGCATCCTACTTCAGACAAGCTTCCAAAATTAGAAGACCTAGGGTTACTTCTAATAACAATTGTTCAGAGGCAATAAAGAGATATTCCCTACTATGCAGGATAGACATGGTAGCTCTACGAAGTACTCTATTCCATATATCAAACTCTAGATCATTTCTACCATTTTCAATAAAGTATCATACAAACTCATTTTTTCGCACAAAAAATTTGAGTTAAAAAGAGGGTCCATTGAAACAACTAAGCCTACCTTGAAACGAACCTACCAATTTGTCTACCATAGAATATGTATTTATTACTCCCTCCGATCCATAAAAAGTGTCGCCCACTTAGTACAAAGTTTGTACTAACTTAGTACAAAATGAGCGACACTTTTTATGGATCGGAGGGAGTATATTATTCATGACATGCACATTGGGAAAGATTGAACACATAGCCTTTTAGAATCCCAATATTTACTGACTGAAAATGTTATAACCATTAAAGATCTGATCCTGAGTTCACGCCCTTTAATATGCCTGCTCTACCGTTACTGTATAGATAATCAGAAATTCAGAAGCACGATTCCAAGCCCTTTAGTGGAAGTGCTATGGTCTAATTGAAAAAAACTGAAGCCACGTAATGTTCAGCTCTTCCAAGCCTTTTTCATTAGCCACGATAAACTATTACCTGGCAGCCTTCGGTTGCTTACTTTCAAGACTCCAAGACTGCAACCATGTTGAAATTACAGAAGGGACCATTGAAATAAGTTGGTGAGCAAAGAGTCGGAGCCCTCCTGATTCCGACCCACTCGACGTCGAGCAGCTGAGCAAACTTGTTCAGCCCACCGTGGAGGCTATTGCAGAATCTCATCAGGTGCTCGATACCAAAGTATATCTTGATGAGGTCGAAGAACCCATAACTCATTTCCGGCAGGGGTGAGCAGCTTGACAGGTCGCCAAAGTCGGTCTACTTCCAATTTATATTTCCCATCAGTATTCAGTACACATCTTCTCACCTTGCAGACACATCATGTGCAGCTTGAAACTGGGGCAAGCCACCATGGCTGCCTTAGCGACAGCACGCGCGCATTCAACGCCACCAGAAGTTGACCACGAAAACCCCACCTGCATATGTGCTGCTGTGCGTCCGGACCACACCGGCGTCTCCTTGTGCTTTCCCAGGTGAGTGGCCGCCTGCACTATCTTGACGGAAAGCACACTCCGCTTACGGCCATGACACAAATCGGAGAGCTGTTGGCGAAGAGGATGCAGTCCAAGAGTAGATCAGCAGGGGTCGACACCATGAACTGCAAAATCATTAGATCTCGACTCCAAACTCCGGATCTGATGGCTCGGTGTCCTCCCAAAGCCTCTGCCCCCGCCATCATGGCTAGCACCATGAGAAGAGGAAGAAACCTCCGCAATCAAATCACACATATGGTTTATGGCTAAAAAAAATCGAAATCGAAAAGGGCCACACCTTCCTCCGTGGTGGAGGAGGTAGAGCGCCTCGGAGGTGGCCTCGGGCTCACCGGAGATGGAGCCGTGGCAGAGAAGCGCCCCCTTGCGAGGTGACCTCCCCGGAGCTGCGCGGTGTACTCCCGTGGTAGGGGCGACCTCCAGCTCGCCATGGCGCGCTGGAGGAGGGAGAGCTCCGCGACGGCGGGGATGGAGCAGGTGACCTAGGGGCGAGCTCGATCTCGCCATGGTACGATGGAGGAGGAAGAGTGCAGGCCAGGGGAGGCGCTCGTGGCGGCGTGAAACTAAATAAACGAACCGGTATAGGTGGCAATAGTGGTAAATATCATCAACTTCGGTGGCAATTTAAAGGTTGGACGAAAATTTTGGGAGAAGCAACTCTTCCTTTATTATTAGGTAAAGATTTCTTCATTATTCTTCCTTAAACATGATTGTAGTTTAATTTCTTGTCCCACCCCGCCCCATTGGTTCTCGACACTCTCGGGGTCCGAGTGAGTCAGAGTTGAAGAAAAACGAGTGGTGCGGGTTGTCGCCGACGCTAGCGGAGCTGGGTCATTGGACGCCATCGAATTTCTTTCTCCTTACAACCGATGTTCATGGCGAGTACCTGAGATGGAGAGGTTGCCACTGATACGTCGAAAACGTATCGATGGAATTTATAGCTTATAATGATATTATCCATGATTTTGGGCATCTTTCTTCATATTTATTTGGACTAACCTATTAATACTTGCAAGAGTGCATAATTTCTTATTTCCACTTTAATGTGTAACAATTACTTGGATATTAAAAATTGGAAAGAAACCTTTTAATTTTGGTGGAATCTGAACTTTTCTGAAATTTGTACTCCGACAGTTTTAGAGATTGACACGGGACAACCTGATGATGACGTCAAAGGAAAACTTATAACAAGAAATTTGTAGGAAATTTCGCACTGGTGAAAATTCATAGGTCACACGTTTGAAACAGAGTCCGAACATACCTTGAACACATGTTTTATCAAAGGTCTAGTGCTGCATGTAGTATTCCGAAAGTAAATGACGGTATTAACTCTAACTCTTACCATACTTGGATATAGAAGTCGTAGTGCGGAATATCCCGACCATTTTGAATAAAATATTGAACTTCCTTGTCAAGAAAATGATTTCAAACATGAAAGGACATAAATGGTGGGATTGATGCGTTTTTTGTACTCCCTCCGATCCATAAAAAGTATCGCCCACTTAGTACAAAGTTCGTACTAACTTAGTACAAAATGAGCGATAATTTTTATGGATCGGAGAGAGTAGTGTTTTTTAAAACGAAATACAAATGCGAGACTCACATACAAGTACGTACACCCTACTCTTAGCGTACCTTTCAGAGATTGAGGCGACAAATCACGTACTCGACGAACACATCATTGTCACACTAAAAGGACATCACCAAAATGTTTAGAATACCCCCAAAAAATACAACACCTGAACAAAGTTTATAGGACTTAAATAAATCTTCGTAAGTAGGTTCCACACAAAAAAAAAAAAACGAGCTACTCTTAGTTTTGGATTTGTTTTCGTTGATGGCTGGGTCGGGCCAATTGGTGATAAGTGTGGTCCGTCTATTTCTCTTGGGCCCATAGGGTAGTATCAGACAACAGATTCATGATGGGTCAGCGCCAGAATCATGTTGTTGGGTCACCATCGTCCCTTCCAAAGGATACGGGTTGTTGGGCTATTTTTCGTTTTTTGAGTTTAAGGAGCCAACTATATTTTTAACAGACTTCTCAGGGTTTTTTTTTTGAGATCTAACAGACTTCTCAGGTGAACTAAGCGTGTGCTGACAATCAAAAGGTGGAAGTGAATTTGAAGGGGAGCTCACATTTTTATTTTCTGTTTATTTTTTCTTTCTTCCGTCCTTTTTTTCGCTTTTGTTTACTTATTTTTTATATAAATCTCAGATTTTTTTAAGCGAAGACAATTGTTTTTCCTTATCCATTAATTAAGAAAAATGTGCCTAAAAAATAAAATATTTTAAAATTTAAAATAATTAGGAAAAGAAAAGGAAAGAAATAAGGAAATTTAAAATAAAAACACAAAACGAAAATGAAAGAAGAAATTTACCTGGGCTTGCCCACCAGGCAGCTCGCTAAGGAACGCAATGGGCGTTATATAACAAATGCCAATTTGAAGGTTGAAAGTCCAAAATATATGTCATCAATTTGTAGCAATGGCTTCGTATTTGTCACGCCCATATTCACAACAAAGAACGTGAATCCATATTCGTAGCCATTCTATGATCCGTCCCAACATCTCAGATTGCCAAAAACTAAATTCTCCCAACTATTGGAAGCATAACGTAACACCTGGCGCGAGTAGAGCGCGTAGAAACAAACCTTGCATCAGGTCGACATTTTTCTAACGATCTGGCAACTATTGTCCACAAGATTATTTCGCTTCCATGAAAAGAGTTTTCGTTTTATTTTCATGAAAAACTACTACCAGTTTGCAGCTGGCGGCAGTAGAAAACAAGATTTACAAAGGGCACAACTTCCTTTTTTGTTGAAGAAGGGTGCAGCTTCATTAACGCAAGTTATAACGTGTTAATCTAATACAAATGAAATATATAGGCTTCGATTGTTGGACTGTTGTAGCTGATTGCGGTTGCAGCTTACTAAGCCCATCATTAGAAAGCATCCACACCAAACCATACTTCCCGGGAAAAAAATATTCAGGCTTTGTTTGTTTCTAGAGTTTTTTAGGGATTGGTGGGGATTATCCCCGCCAAACCTCCAAATCCCCCCATATGTTAAAAAATCGTTTGTTTCTAATGTAACATGTTTTATCCCCACCCTTTTCCACAAATCCCCAAACTCTAGTTCATTTTTCTCAATCCCCTAGAAGAGCAGTGGATTGGATCCCCAATCCCCTAGAGGATTCGGTGAAGTTTGGGGTTTCACCCAATCCAATAGAGAACTATCCCCAAACTACGCTTGTACTCCCTCCGTTCCACAATATAAGATGTTTTAGATGTTTTACATGTTGTCTAGATTCGGACTAAAAGAATGGAAAGTGGGTGAACATATACACTAAAACATGTCTAGATACATGTGGTACAAATATGAATGTTGAAAAGGCCTAAAACATCTTATATTATGAAACGGAGGGAGTAACAAACAAGGCCTCAGGGGTTTGAAGTTCCTAAAAGCTCATCTAAAACACTCCTTACAAAGTTGTTACGGCCTCCATGGTTGGTTCCACAGAGCTAATGCAGCTAGCTCGTAACCGGCAAGGCAATCATGGTGCAATCACGATGGGGGCATTGATTTTCTAGGTGAGAGTCGCTATCCTGTCAATCATCAACAGACCTTAGAGCAACTCCAGCCAGCCCCCATGAAGCCCCACAGAGCATTTTTTGTACGCCGACGTATAAAAATATTCCCAGTCGCGCCCTCACCCTCAGAACCTCGTTTTTCGCCGGATTTGCTAAAAAAATACGCCGGCGAACCCAACCCGAACCCAGCCTACTGGGTTTCGCCTAGGGGCGCCGGCGAATGCTTTTGCATACAAAATCCCCACTGGCAGCCACCCACCGCGCTCTCTCTCCTCTGCTCTCTCTCCTCTCTCCTCTCTTTTTTCTTTCCACCTACCACGGAGCCCTGCTTCCCTCGACCAGCCACGGAGCCGGAGCCAGGCCGAGGGCCTCCGCGCGGCGTCGCCACCGCACGGACGCGGCCGAGGGCCTCCGCGCGGCCGCCGGGGACGCCGGCTTCGCGCGGCCGCCGGGGACGCCGGCTTCGGGCGCTCCTCTCGCGCGGCGTCGCCACTGCACGGACGCGGTCGAGGGCCTCCGCGCGGCGTCGCCACCGCACGGACGCGGCCGAGGGCCTCCGCGCGGCCGCCGGGGACGCCGGCTTCGCGCGGCCAGCACCATGGATTTGTCAAGATTCGATTTGTCAAGATTCGATTTGTCAAGCACCGCCAAGAAGCAGAGCATCGCCATGGTGCTGGCGGCAGCTACACCTACGGTGATCTGGGCGAGCGGTGCTTCGGCTCCACCGGCAGGTACTTCACAGAGGCCATCATCATCCTCTGCCAGACAGGCGGCACCGTCGCCTACCTCGTCTTCATCGGCCAGAACATCAGCTCCGTGCTCCCCTCCCTGGCGCCGGCCACCGTCGTGCTCGCGCTCCTGCTGCCGGCGCAGGTGGCGCTCTCCTTCGTCCGCTCCCTCTCCGCGCTCGCGCCCTTCAGCATCTTCGCCGACGCCTGCACCGTCCTCGCCGTCGCCGCCGTTGTTAAGGAGGATGTTCAGATCCTCCTCGCGGCGGAGCGAGGGCCGTTCGACGGCCGGAGCGCGTTCGCGGGGCTCTGGGGCGTCCCGTTCGCGTGTGGCGTCGCCGTGTTCTGCTTCGAGGGGTTCTGCCTCACGCTGGCGCTGGAGGCGTCCATGGCGGACAGGGGGAAGTTCAGGTCGGTGCTCCTCCAGGCCATCGCCGGCGTCACCGTCGTGTACGTCGGCTTCGGCGTCTTTCCCCTCTGCCTCTCTCGTCCCCTTCTGTTCCAGGATGATCTCGTCCCCTTCAGTAGCGGCAGCGGCGTCTCTAGAGCGCGTGCGAGGTCGCCACGCGTCCTATGCAATTCGTGGGGTGGGGGTGCGACTGCAAAAACTAGTCTCACCAAGGCAAAAAAATACGCCGGCGCCCCCCAGGAACCACCGGCAAAGTGTGCTGGGGGCACAACGGCTGGAGATGCTCTTAGCTGCAGCAGCCTCTCTTCAGTCACTACGCAGTTAATTTTGGCTCAGGGAGCAAACGATGTAATACTACTAGACATCAAATTCAGCGCCATGTCTGTCGAAGCTGTCCAATCAGAGCACTAGTCCGGCCGTGCAGCTGAATGGCCCTCGAATCCAAACTCGCACAGCACAGTCTGTTCCATCCAAAGAGAGAGGACAGGATGCAGAATAGCTGCCGACGAGTCGACCGTCGAGCCAGGAAGCCTTGGGTGAAGACAGCGTAGTGAAGATCGTACAGAGCTTGTAGCTAGCTAGTCGTCCGATTGAGAAGAGATGCGTCCGTCATGGTCGCTCAACCACCGCACATCAGTGTCACTGTCAGGCCGTGCAAAAATGTGCAAAGCTAGTTGAATACTTGAGCTGCGCCGTTCCTGAGTGACAGAACACTCCATTTCGGATCAGAGGGTTCAGGCAGGGGTCGTCTTAAGATGTACGGAGGGAGTACACCGTAACTTGAGTGTACACCCCATCGGAATGTACTGACGTTGCCGCACAGATGTACAGACGCAGCCGACACCGTTCCCCGTACATTGATGTGAGCAGAGGCATATAGTTTGTCTGTGCTAACCAAGTCTTTAAGAAACGCTTTAATCAGTTGGAAGAGGTCAATCATTTGTGTGGACTGAATTGATATGAGGCATTTAGTTGGCGAGTTGCAATCCCCAAAGGGTTGGCTTTGTGATGTTTGAGCCATTTTGTACGTTAGGCACATACTCTAGGACGGGGGAGCCAGCTTTATCGCTAAGTATATAAGGTTTATCTGCTTTGTTTTCGACCTGACAGCGATTCATTCACCAACCAGAGAATTGCCATGCCATCTTGCCGCTCAAGAACAGTGATAACTTAATTCAAAACAAGAAGAGCAATGATGATCGATTATACTTGAAGACATCGAATGATTGCCTTTGCCTGTGATTTCTATTATTAACGTTCGTTATTACTCCCTCCATTTTAAATTAGATGACTCTCAATTAAATGTATCTAGATACATTTTACATCGAGCTACATCCATTTGAATATCATCGAATATGGAACGGAGGGAGTAGTCAACATGGCTAGCTGTTCGACCTTTTTTTCATCTGAACTGAATTAGTTAAAGCCCGGCCTTTTTTTTTTTTGCTTAAAATTAAGAATCGCGCGGGACGACAACGAAAATGAAAGCTGAAGTCAGCAACCATGGGCTTCATCACGACCGACAACCAGCTCTCGCGCGCGCGCCGTTGATGGCACGTCCGCCGCCAGTCTTGACAGCGTCGCGTACGGTACGGTGCCGCCACGCTGGCCTTGTCTCGCCGTACGTTCCGACGGGACGCTGAGAGGCACATCGATCGCCCATCACCGACAGGACATCGTCCGCTGTGGAAAACCGACATGGAGTTCGGTACAGGGTGGCGGCATTGTAAAATACTCTTGCATGTTCCTGCCACTTGCTGCCTGCAGATGAAAGCTGGAATACCGTGTAGCGTGTGCGTAATTCCTTGAGACGAGTACCATCCCGGTTCACAACTGAGATTCAGAAAGGCATGCTAGAACTAGGATGAACTCGATAGTCGAAAGGAACTCGCGCCATGATGGACGTGCTACGAAAAGCAGGAGCCGCGTCAATTCTTCCATCAGCTCAGACCACGCCGTTGGATACCAGGTCACCCGTGCCACCCGGCAAGCAGAGCACCGCGCGTTCGCATCGTTCTCGCATCACAGATGAATGAAACAATTTCATTATTAAGAACAAGGGAACACTCTAGAACTATTGTAGTATTGAGCTGGGCGAATAGATTACGTTTCGATTTGCCTGGCACCCCAATCAGGAGTTCCGAGCTGTATTTGACCAGAGGACGCGCTGCTTAACTCAGCCCCGCCTTCAGCATGACAGAACAACTCAATGAAGGGAGCACAGGAGTTTTGGTGCAAGGTGACGGATTAATTTATGCTTGTTACTCCCTCTATGTTAAAAATGTTGTGCATTTGAGTTCTTTGAAAAGTCATGATGTAAAAGTTTGATCAACTACATAGGAATTATAACAATATCTACAACATCATGTACTCCGTGATGACTCTAATAGTGATGTTGATTTGATGTTGTGATTTCTTTTTTTATATTTCATCGGAAATTTGATTTGAAACATGGGAGCATATGCTCTCGCAATTCGGAAAAAACATTCGGAAAAATCGGAACAAAAATTTGACGTGAAATTTAGCGCAAAACCGTTATTTTTTGTGTGCTGTGTACAAAAAACAAAAAAAATGTCTCGTTAAAAGCATTTTTTACAATCAAATTTTTACAAGTTTTACAATGGTTGGGGAATTTAGAAACCGTCTAATTAAGTCAATCTAACGGTGAAATAATAGGAAGTAGTTGAAAGTACTTAAAAATAAGTACTGAGAAGTACTGGATAGTACTACCTTCTTTTTGTGTTCTCGAAAAAACATATATACCAAAGAGGTTTAGGAAGGGCTAAAATATGAAATAGATGGACTAATTTGCCCCTGGCCGCGCGCCGGCCGGAAAAACCAGCCTCTGCTCTTTCCCATGCAACTCAATGTCTCTCGCGTGTCTCTCAGCTCCATGCTCTCTCTTCTGCGCGCAACAACAAGCAAGCCTATGGCGACGACGCTGGCAATGAGAAGGCCAACGGCGTCTTCGGCGCCGGTGATGAGCAAGAAAACGGTGGTGTGAATGCGGACGCAGAGGGAGGAAGCATTAGTGTCCGGCCCGGGCGCACGCGCCTTGGATTGACTTGATGCCGCACAGGTCTTGCCGGTCGAGGCGCCGCTGGCCGAGGCAACACCGCAACACTGGCCATGACATTCCCCGCGGAGGCGTAGCAGGGCGAGGAGTTCGCGGACGCCGCCGTCCACTTCGACCAGTGGAGTCTGCGATGCAGGTGCATCTTCTGCCTCGCAGAGCGGCCGAGGCCCCGGACGCGTTGCTAAGGGACTGTAGACCAAGACAAGCCCGCGTCGCGTTGTCCCACATGGAGGCGCAGAGCTCAAGCACGTACGCCTCGACGTCGAAAATAAAGTCTGGTTCTTAACTGAGTTGGCTCTCCCCTGCAAAGCACCAGGTCTCGTCATCCTCGTCCGGCTCGACGTTTCCGACGCCCGCGCCAGCGCTGCTCTCCACGGCGGATGGCTCGTAGTTCATCAATTGCGAGCACTAGTGAAAGATCCTTGCCTTCTGTCCAGCCAGGGAATCTTAGTGACTTAGTCCACGCGGAGGAGAGAGGAGCAAGAGGAGGAAGAAGGCGAGGGATTCGTGGTGAGATATTTTATTTTAATTAAAAACGCATAATTATGGTAACTGCTCGCCAGATCGGATGGACAGAATTAATTCAACCAGGAGTACTTGTAAGTACTCGGAAGTACTCGCCAATCACCGTAACATCGCTCTCAAATTTTATCTTTTTTACAGACAACACTAAAAATGCCAGTTTACGGCGAAACAATCTCTTAAGCCAAAGGATGTCGAGATGTACGCGCGAAATATTTTGGCCGGGTTTGTAGACATCTAAAATGCGTTTGAAAATCAATTTAAAAACCAGGATCGAGCATATGCTTCCGGGTGCAAAACGTCGCCCTCTGTTTCATCAAACTTTGCGTCATTTGACTTTAAAAAATACTAAGATGCACTATATTTTGATATAGAGGAAGCGCGCGTGACGGGACGGGACGCCGGCGCTGAAAGAAAACGAAAACACGCGTTCGGCGGTTGCAGAAAAATTCTGCTGCAGCGGTCTTGTCAAACTTCTGCTTCTGCGGCCACACGGCCAGTCCCTTAATTTTCCATGTCTAGATCAAAACGTACGAACGCCATTAAGTTTGATATGACTGTCATAATTTCATCAACGAGAGCTGCTGATCGAGGCCGAACCATTCATCCCTTTCGACCACGCTGTTTTAGGTTTGTGCAGTTCGAGGAAACTCTGTCCAACTTCAAAAGGTGTGATCGAGCAAATCGATCCGAATCGGTGGCACAATGATTGAGATGATCCTGCCCCCGTCTTTACCTGATCTGCAAATAAGATACCCCCGTGTGGTCTTCTCGATCACGGAATCGCACGCACGCGTGCTGCGTTCATGGACGAACCCAACGAAACTCTGATTGGCATAATTTACCGGTCGAGTCAGTCAGAGTGCAAACTGTAAGAGCATCTCCACCGCGGGGACGTAAAAGGGCCCGCAAATTCTTATTAGGGTGCCGGACAGAAAAACATGCCACACCGAGGGGTCGCAAAGCCTTTGTCCGGTCCAAAACGTGTCCGGCACCGCGAACAGGACCTCCAATTTTGGGACTGCATTCGTGGTGTCCGGCCCGCGCCTCCGACAGGGATGGCTCACCCGTCATACACACGAAACGAACCGGCGAGGCGCAGGCACGCGACAGTGCGTCAGCGATGCAGGCGCCGCATCGTTTCAGTGGCGAGTCGTCGCATCGTTGCACAAGCCGTCAGGCGGCGCATCATTTCAGTGGCTAGGTGGGCGGCGCAGTGAAGCGTCGCAGAGCCCACGCGACGGCATGCATGCCGTCTTCGCGTTAATGGCGATGGGCTTTCCGCTCCTTCGACCGGCTTTAAAAAGCCACCACCGGCCCTCTCGTCTCACACACTCCACCACCGTCCCTCCACTCGCACAACCAGGATGCACCGTCACGGACCAGGTTACCAGCCGACGGCGGAGGACCACGAGCGACGCCGCCGCCTTGATGCGGCTTCGTTGCTCCGGTGCCAACGCCGCAACGAACAACGCCGGATCCAGGGGATCCGGATTGCGGTGGTTCGGGCTGTGGCGCCGCCACCACCACCACCCCCTCCGCCTCCTCGACCCCCGTAGGCCGACGACCGTCGTCCGCTGACGGTGGAGGAGGCGGAGCAGCTCGTGCGCGACTACCTCCCTCTGCTCGCCGACCGTCGCCTGCCGGACGGCTGGCCGGTCAACCTGGACAACGTCCCGGTAGGCGGTAGCGCCGCCCCTCACCGGGCAGGCGAGGCTGGAGTACATCCAGTCGGTGTGGCAGGCGGAGGTCGCCGGCACAGTCACGGAGGAGGAGCGGAGCAATCTGCCTCCGTTCAACGCGTCGGTGGCGTACTGGGACGCCATGGTGAGATCCGAGCACGCCTGCCGCCTCCACAGCTACCGCACCGACGACGACGAGCCGCCCGAGCCGGTGTCCGACGAGGAGGAGCCAGCTCTTCCTCCGCCACCAAGCTGCGCCGATCATTGATATCGACTCCCTACCAGACAAAGACTTTCAGGATTCTGGTCAAGCAGTGGTTTCTCCACGTCCTACGTCGATCATTGATATCGAGGTAGCCCGAAACGGCCCCTTGAGCAGGTCTGTAAGAAGTAACTCGAGCAGTGCCGGTAAGGATGAGCCCGAGCAGAGATACATTCTGCCTGGACTCCTCCGCAATCGACATATGTGAGAAGTAGCTCGAGCAATGCACTAGGAAAGTCTCGAAGTCTGTCGGTAGAATTAGGTTTAGGGTTTAAATTAAATCAAGTTTTATCGAATTTGTATCGAAATCGAATCAAATTGTATCAAATTTTCTATTTGAATCGAATGAAATTTATTGCAATATTAAAAAAAAATGTTTGTCGATTTCCTTTAGATGGTGTCGCCGTGAAAGACGTAAAAAAAAGCCGGATAAGTGTCCGGTATCCCGAATTGGGTCTCCGATTAAGTTGTGCCGGACACAATTTAAACACCCGGTGGAGATGCTATTAAAGGCCAGAGCCAGAGCATCCAAGGCCTACGTACTCTGGTATGCACGAGGACATGCATGCTGGCGACCGGGTCAATGAATTTGTTTGGATCGTAGCAAATTTTGAAAGTTGTAGTAGCTTCATTGCCGATGATGTAGCTAGAATTGCGTTTTTCATCTTTGGGGGCGTAGGCCGGAAGTCTGAAAGACTGCAGCGGCAGGCACGGCGTGCAACATAAGCAAAGTGGTACTCTACTGTTACTATTGAACTATAGTCTTCTAGACTGTTAATTAATTTGTTAACAGTCCATAGATGGCATAGAACAATCCGATCGATCTTAATATTGTAGCTGGTGTACCTTTAATCTGTTAAGCACTTCGTCACCCGCCTAGCTAGTTGGCTCTCTTTATCGAAAAAAAGCTAGTTGCCTCCATATAGTATGCTACCATGCCTTGCTATATCTCGTTGACCGACATGTAATTGCACATGCATGCTAACAGCACGAACTGTCGCTTTGTTCCTTTGCACGGATTCTTCGGTGTCTTAAGGAACATCCATCCGACGTTGACTTATGACAAGGTTTCGATCGAGTTAGCTCCCAATGCACGTTAACTATTAGTATCAAATACCCATTGGGTTGAATTTGTCAGATACACGTGTAATGAAGAAGCATGGTGAGAACAATATCCACATAAATTAGCATGAAATTATGTAACTGATATAATGAAGAAGGAATACACCTATTATTATTAACACTTCCACATGAGAAAAACTAGAGAGAATTAGCAAGTAAGACTAGCAAACTATTTTACCTTTTCTAAGATGATCCATTGCTTTAATAGTGACAGAGAAGGAAAGGTTTTTCCCTTTCTTTAGAAAAATGAACATTTTTCAAACGCATTCTTGAAACCAAGTTTGTTTGCTGGAAAACCCGAAATAGTCTTTTCTATCCACTCATGGAAGCATTTTCCAATAAATTAACAGTGGCAACTATTTCCGCTCTACATAGTTATACATTTCAATCAGATATGGATGAACTTCTCAGATGGTTCTGATTATAGCCAAGTCAGAACTAGCAAACTTACATCATTTTTCCTGCAATTTGCTACTATTTTTGTATTACCATCACTACAATAATACTATCTATACTACTGATCAATTTACGAGCTAGGGATTGACGCATTTCGTCCTGACCAACCAATCAAATCCAATGACTCAATCTCTCTTACAAATTTACAATTACCGCCTCCTCCTTATATTATAACATGTCGAAAAATCCTACACTGATTCCTTGCCGGTTCTTCTCAATCAAGAACAAGGAACTAATGGTAAGATACATACCTCAACCAAAAACACGTAGACGCGGCGATTTCGGGTCGGCGACGGGCGAGGGGGAGGTGGTGACGGGATGAGTTGCAGCCTTGCAGGGACTGACGGCAGGTGACGACGAGGTGGTGACGATGCAGGACGAGGAGGAGGTGCAGGGAGCTCGGTCACCCAACCTCCATGGCGGCAACGATGGGGAGACGGGGATAACGGCGACGGCAGCGGACGAGGAGTGACGGCGGCGGGCGAGGAGGGATATGGCTGAGTATGTGCCGGGATGGTACCATGGCGCTCTTCCCCAGGGCGTCATGGTCAGCAGCATGGCGCTGTGGGCCTGGGTGCCTTACTACCGGGGTGCAGGACCCGCATGTTCGACGTGGCGCCATCCATGGCGCCTTTGACCAAGGCGCCGTGCTGTTGGGCATGGCGTCCAAGGGCCGGGCGCCATGCAAAATTGTTAGATCGTGAGATAATTTAAATTCGGGTCCATTTTGTGAATAATTTTCGAAAAGTGTCAAATATGGTAAATTTTCACTTTCTCTATATCCGAGGCATGATCAGATCGGCGCACCCCAAGGTACCGACAAAGTCTTATGCACCCGGTGGGGTGGAATACGTGACGAAGAGCATGTACTCCACCTGCCGAGTAAATTGCAAAAAACAAATACAGTTGAGGCACTGTCAACGCCACCCACCGAAATGCACATCCTGTGAGGAGGTGGTTGTGCTGTGATGCAAGCACCGTTTTCACCCTGGTTGTGTGAAGGGGCAGGTGAAGCATCTAGTGGCGACTAGCAAAGGATGGTCCAAAATTTAGTTATAGCAAAAACATATATATCATCATTATTTGATTAGGATCATTTCCGGGGAGGGGGGCCATCGCCCCCAACCCCCATGGTAAGGATGGAAAAACGATTTAACATAATTTGTTGATATTTCTCATATTTAGAGACGTCTCACGTTTCTGATCTTCATTTGATGTCCCAAGACACGTCAATCATTTGCAGACCTTTAACAAGAACTTGCTAATTAGTACTAGTTTTGTGTGATAAATATATTTATATTTTCTGCCAGCCAAAAACATAAATTTCTAGACTATGTATGGCTTGCTGACAGACTACGGAACAAAGAGGAGACGGTATAATCCTCAGGAGGTGAGAAATGATGATTTGGCCGAAAAATTCGGTTAAATTTGAATTTATGCGTAACATCACACTTCAAATAGGTGCCAAACATGTTCTTGGCGTGAAAATGGCTGAGCGTGTTGGTGGATGCCCTAGGTTCTCATTTGATTAGTTTTAGGTTTGATTCGCGAGATGTCTTTCTATTTTTAAAAATAATTTGAACACCTGACTTCAAGCTTGGGCGAATATTTTTTTATTTTGTTCTACAAAATTTCACAATTTTATTGAAAATCACGGATCTCTGTAAGGCACAAAAAAATACAGAAACGAAATGTTAAACCCTGCGTTATATAACTACTCCCTCCGATCCATAAAAAGTGTCGCCCACTTAGTATAAAGTTTGTACTAACTTAGTACAAAATGAGCGACACATTTTATAAATCGGAGGGAGTAGTATATATGGAGTATAAACAGATTTTTTTTGCTAAAGTCTTGAAGAAAAGATTTAAGCAGTTGGGACATGTCCATCAGCTGACCGGACTGACTTGATGTGAAGCATGTCATTTAGTTGGCGAGTGGCAATCCCAAAAGGGTTGGGTTTGTGATGTTTGAGCCGTTGGTTAGGCATATATAGGACGAGGGAACCGGCTGTATCGTTAAGTATAGGTTTATCTGCTTTGTTTTGGGCCTGACAGCGATCCATTCACCAGCCAGTCAGGCGGCCCTATAGCTTCCCGTGCCGGGCGGCGTCGCCACCCGCAAGGCACCGCGCAACGAACAAGAAGGGGGGCACCTACGTTGTTGTCACCGATCGAGCGAGATGATTGACCCGCGTTCGCATCGTTGTCGCACGCTCGATCGACGCATTTCACGTCATCGACTTCGACGTGGTGGTACTGCGAGCTCCTTAACGCGCGAACAGTTACTGAGAAAAATTGTTGCACTCGTACCAATGCCTCCCCTCATCTGCAAGCACGTACACGAGCGGTCCGTATTGTCGGCACGTGATCAAGAGCTGGGGTTGGGGAGCACAAATGCGGGTGGCCAAGTGTTGATTGATCCTTGCAGCGCATAGTCCCTTGCAAAATCTCAAGCGAGTGTCTAAAACATCTCTTAAATAATACTCCCTGCAATTATTAATATGGTGATTGCTCTCGGTTAAGTCCATTTTCTTGTAAGAAAAATTCCATACTAAACCTACATGATTTATTTGAGCTAGCGCATGTTCTGTTTTAACCTAGAGCATTACACTCAGTAGCAAAGGTCAGAAAAAATATCTAAGCTAGGACGAACTCTAATAAAATGATGCAAGCAGAAAAAAAGTCCCACAACAAGTACAGATCAACCAATTTAAGGATCTCAGGTTGTTGAGTTGGTCCTACGGGCGTCTTGGAGTAGGCCGCCGGCTCCCATCGGCCGGATCTCGCGCGTCCTCGTCCTTGGTTTTGCGGCTGTGAAGCGGTGGAGCTAGGGCGTTGCATCTCCTTCAATAAGGCCGTCTTCCCCTCTCTTCTGAGCTTTGCTGTCCTGGCGTTATGACGCGGCGCGAGGCAGCGGTGGCGGGATGTCTCCGGCATACTTCCAAGGAGGGAGTGGGGTTGTGAGTATCTGGCCACAAGCTCTTCGAATAAGCGTCTGCTCTTCCAAATCGGTGAGTTTCTTGTCCATCTTCTTCGCTCGGACGGCCGTGGAGGCGAGGGAGGGAGGAAGTGTGGATGGAAGCTAGCTCGTGCTGGAAGGGAGATCAGGGCCGTGTTGAGCTTTTGCTATCTAGCGTTCGGCGCGGCGTCAGATGGTCGTTCTTGGCTTTCCCTCTGTGCTCCTGAGGTTGGAGGACGAGGTTGGGAAGCTGGGACCGGGCTCCTACAATAAGCGCCTCCGTCTCCTGATCTTCTGCCGTGGTGAGTTCTCCTTCTTCTTAGCCGGCCGTGGAGGCGAGGGGGAGGTTGGGGGAAGTGCCGTGAAGGTTGGTCTTCGCGACGGTTGTGAGAGCATCGGAGTCGTCTGCATCTTCGACTGTGGTTCCAAGCGATAGTACTGGTTCACCACCGCTATCTTTGGGCTCTGAGGATCTTCATGCTTTTGGAGCGGTGATGCCTTCTCCGGCCGTTCCTGGAGGTCCTTCTCATCGGCGACGAACGTGGACTCGACCGCGTTCTACGTTCTGTTTTAGGGTGCTAGATGCTTAAATCAAGGGCCAAGTTGTAATTTTATTTCTTTTGATGTCCATGTTGTATTTGTACGCACTCAGCCGATTAATGCAGACTTTCGGCCTTCGGGTCGTTTATGTTCAAAAAAATAAAAATCGCATGCGGATTGCACTCTACGGGTGTTATACCTTACCGCTTACCTTAAGAAAGTAAAACCGTGTGTGAGGCTTCGGCCCGCCTTCGACGGCCAACTATTCTCATCGGTTTGTTTCTCGGAACCGTGCTATATATCGGATATGGTTTGTAACCACTGACCGTGTGCATGGTTGTTAAGCAACTCACACGTTTTTTATGTCGTGTGTAATCTTAATTGCCTCATCGGGTTCCATTCAACGCGTGTAGAGACTACCCCTTCCTCCCGCCTTGACACACATTGCGGACGAGACAACTTTCTCGGCTCCACCACGACTCCTATAAAATGCCCTCACCGTCGTCCTAGTGAACACATCATCGCCACACTGTAGAATTAATGGTTCACCGAAAGAAGGTTGCTCGTCTTTCGTGCGTCCCTCAATGGCGCCTTGTTGCGCTCGCTGGGCGTTGGGGAATTCCTCGCCGTTTTCGGATTCCGGAGACTCCTCCCAGCTCGCGCACCGTCGAGCGCACGTGCCCCGAGGCGGAGGACAAGGCGAACTACTCCGATGAAGGGAAGACGATGCCTTCCTCGATCAGATTCTATGTACTCCGTCTCTCTTCCCATTCCCAGTGGCCTGGCCGGCCGACGTCATCATTTGCGTCTTTCCCTCCCTCTTGTCATTCGTGGATGAGCTTTGTCATGCTTCGATGCATGGATATGGCGCAGCCTAGTTAGCGCGGATAGAGAAAAACATGTTTGAAGTTGGATAAATAAACATCGGATCGTGTCGTTAGCATGGTCATTAAGTAGTGCAAGTACGTAGCACACGTGCGCTTCTTGGCCGAGTCGTACGGTGCACCCTGCAACGTGTTAGAAGGAGTCGAATCGATTATCTCTGGTTTCAAATAAAACAAAAACGACCGTGCATGTACATTTAAGCACGACAAACGCTGCGATTTTATTCCTCGTTTATACTCCGAGTCCGGGAATACATTTGCAATACCTCTCGATCACAAGGCCACAAACATTTGTACTTAGGCAAGACGGGAAGAAAGCTGGATCTTCAGTGATGCGCTTGAGAGGCCGGCCGGCTCTTCTAGGCCGGAGGTGCGGGATACGAGAATGGATGGCGGACACGAGAACGAAGTGCATTTGGGATATGGAGACTATAAACATGAAATTTTAGATAAAACAAAAAAGACAACTGCACGCGGCGGAGGGGGAGTTGCGCCGTCGCGAGTGAAGTCTGCGACGGAAAAATACAGGTACATCAAGCACACTCTAAACACATACATACCTATACTACAAGACCTATTTGTATATGTCCGAGAAACAGAAAAGTTACACCGTGAAAGTTATGGAAAACAACGCGATGAATCTGTCCTTCTCAAAGGGAATTTCAAACGATCCTCTGCGTGCGAAATTCGTCTAAAAACAAGACAAACATTTATCCGAAACTGAGAAGTTACATACGATAAAACTCGAAACCCTCGAAGCAGGTTTTTGCCCCGCTTTATAAATAAACCAACAACCAACACTGCGGAGCTTAGTAGGGGCCGAACCGGGCTGTGGCCCGCCCAGATTTTGGTCAAAAATTGTTTCAGTACTATGCATCACAGGCCCAGCCCAGCAGAAGGCCCTAGCCACGTCCACCTCCATGCCTCGCACTCCCACGACTCGTTCTTTCTCGAGAGAGATCTTCAGCCAAAACTTTCGATATCCATGGATACGCAGGCGCCTCTTCCTTGCTTGCTAGGTTAAGAAAATTATGGAGTGCTGGAGGGGGACTTGGAGGAAGTAACGGAAGCGGAGCTGGGCAGCAGACGCGCGTTCTGCGGTCAAGGTGTCGCTGACTGTAACGCCCCGACCCCGGAATTATACAGAGAGGCTATGTATTCGACACAACCATCAATGTATAAAACAAAGATCGAGACTTGTGGAACAGAACTGGCACAAAGCATGACTCTACGACACAAAACATTTATATAACAACTCATATAACGAGAAGAATACAAATATTACAAACAAAAGGATCACAGATCCAACAATTCAACAAGCGGAAGCGGGTAGTGTTGTCTAACAACAAGAAGCAAAATATGGCCTAAGAGGCCTACAAATAAACATCACCCAAACCAGCTTGTTCCACGGTCCCAAGCTGCCACCTGGGAACCCCAGACTAGTAGTCGACGTCAACGAAGAACCCACCTAGTTGCTCGGTGTCGTCCTCCTCTGAAATACAAATACATAAAGGCAGCAAAGAGAGACTGAGTACGATGTACTCGCAAGTTTAGTAGGGCGATATAGGCCCAATGACTGACGGAGGCTCTAAAGCTGTATAATGTAGTTCTTTTGCATAAAGCTAACTTTCATAAACAGAAACTTAAAAGACACATGGCATTCGTCTACTCAGAGTATTTTATAAAGGGGGTAAGAGAGTATCAATATCATCTTCGGTTCTCGGCGAACCTACTTGCAACCATCACCACTCATCTCACACAAAGGCACTCCCTCGACTCACCCTCGAGGAAATGAACCTTTATCTCATGTTTGTTATGCAACCTCTAGCTGCCATACCAATTAGGTTAAATTTCTCTATGATCTTATATCCGTTCCCAAGTCGTCCATAACCGCGGACACGGCTTTTCGAAAAGATTAAACCCTGCAGGGGTGTACTAATTTACCCATCGGTACCGTCCGGCTCACCTAGTTGGCCCTCTTCCGGGGAAGGCCGGCGAACGGGCGCGGTTAGACCTTTACATTGCATGAGGCTTACTCAAGGACCATCAGTGTGCGGAAGGACAGGTTAAGCGCTCCCAGCGCCCTGCCCCGCGGCCACATTCCTAAACACCACCATCCTCGTTCCTTTTTCCACCCACACAACTCACGCGCAAATGGAAAACTCGAACTAGAGGACCCTTGACAAGCCCCTCACAACTTATTCGGTCAAAGGGGGTTCCATATGCCCCCACCTCCGGAAGCACGCTCAGTCTTGGTTCAAGAGGTAAAGAACTCACACCTAGGGGCTAGAGTGAGGCAAAACACCATCCCCGATGGCAACTCACCCAAGCCGTCTTAGCATTTTAATTAAGCATCACCATTATCCACCGTGCCCGAATCATTCCATCAACATAAACAATTATGGAATTAATAACGGACATAAAGCATTTATATAAGCATGGCTAAGCATAGCTAAGCATATGAATACCACAATTCTATTTGTATCTCGGCCAACACTTCAACCCTAGGTTTCATAGGTAGGGATACATGTGATTGGCTCGGGAAGATCATGCATTAATAGGACAGTCTAATATTTACCGAAAGGACATTTGAACCGCATGCAATATTATGGTGGATAAAATAAGTTTATCAAAACATAGGGTGCTAGATGCCAAGAAGGTTAGGTTATCTCTTGCCTTGCTGCCCGGTAGTGAAGCACTGATCGTCGGGGTAGTTAGAGAGGCCCTCGACTCCGGAATCTATCGATACCCAAAAGGAATACAAAACACACATAAATCACACGAACTCAAAATGCAATGCTCAATCACATGATGACATGTCAAATTGATACAAGAAATATCATTATAATAATTTAGATAGCAACATTAAATGAGGGGCCAAATAATTTGTGCAATTATTTGGAACCAACCCCATATTTATCTTAGTGACCACATTCTTCATAAATTATCAAATTATTATGGAAGTGGCTCAAGAATGCATGAACATGGCAATAAAGGATAGGGTTCGTCATTCCGATCATTTTGGTACTTTATTTGTAATTTTTGGAGTACCGATGAATAAATGACAAATTAATTAAATAATTGAATTTAATTCATTTAAACAAGTCATGAATAACATCAAATAAAAGTTTGTGATCATGATGTGATAAGTGCATGGTTGGATAGTATTTGACATGTTGATCACTTTGATATTTAACTCAAAATTTTTGGACAAATAATTAATAAGTTATGAATTTTCCTAATTTGGGATTATTTAACCCATTTTAGGAATTCTTAAGTAACAGCAAAATTATTTAAACAAAAGGGCAAAACAATGTTTCCAAAAGATGGCAAATGTTTTTCTAAACACTTCGGTATTTTATTTGCCCGATTTGAAGTATTATTCAAATAGATATGATTTATTTAACATTTCAAATCATTTTCCAAATTTGCAGAAAACACTGTTGCGGGCCGGCCTGTAAACCGGCCCAGACCGGGGTGCAGGCCGGGGAGGTGCCAGAAGCCTCCGGCCTCTGGACCGGCCCAGTCCGGGGTTTAGGCCGGGCCCATGCCCGAAGGAGCCGGCCTCGTGGCCGGCCAGGCCGGGTCAAGGGCCGGGGAGGCATCGGAAGCCTCCGGCCTGTTGACCGGTTTCGGCCGGTGCCCAGGCCGGGCACGGTGACCGCGTCGAGCGCGCGTGCGAGGACGCCGGCAGCGACCACGACCGAGAAACGGCGGAGAGGGAGGGAGAGAGGGCGCAAGGGGAGAGCCAGAACGGGGTAGCTCACCTCGACGCGAACCGGGCGCGGAGCGGCTGGGGATGGCCGGCGGCGGCCGAAGGAAGCTCGGCGGTCGTCGGTCGGGTGCGGCGCCGTCGATGACGCGGGCGATGATTGGAGCGTCCCCGGCTCGATTCTGGGCGCCAGGAGGGAGAGGAGGAAGTGGGGAAGCTGGAGGCGGCGTCGGCTTGTCCCGGGGAGCTCCAGTTGCGGCGGAATCGACGACGGCGACGGCAGTATTGCGGAGAGCACGCGACGGCGGAAGCAGTCGACGACGAAGGAGTCGATGCAGGGCCTCCCAGCTCGATTCCTTGGTCGGGCAAGGAGAGGAGGTCACGGCGAGGCTTACGGCGGCCTTCGATTTGCTCCTAGGTGGCTCTAGCGACGGCGAGGCACGGGCGACGGCCACGGTGTCACGGCGGCCACAGAGAGAGAGGGAGAGAGCGGGGAAGGGAGCAGGCGAGGGGGAGAAAGGACAGGGGGCAGGTGGGAGTCCTCGTCCACCATCATACACGGCCAGGAGGGAGGGGGGCGGCATGGGCGCGGCCAGCTCGGCGGCATGGCGCCAGTGCCGCCGGCACAGTGAGGGAGGGAAGGGAACTTTTGCAGGGAGCCCCTGGCAATGTTTGAAACCACTGCAAATAGGTCCCCAGAGCCCTCCTTGTCGATTTAATTGGGGCACCAGGACACATCCATAAATTCCAGAAAAATTCAGGAAGCTTATAACTACCCTTTTGAACCACCACAAAAATTGGTGAGGTCAAATAAAATAGTTTGCCCAACATTTGTTCATTGAGCTTAAATAGGGCAATTTAGAGCAATTTCCAAACTGCAGTTAATTGGAGCATTTATACAAATCCAAAAATATTGAAATTATTCATGGAGACCCTAGCAACAATACTGGAGCTTCCCATGATTTTATTTTGAATTTTTGGAAAGCCTAACTTGGTTCCAAAAGTGTAGTTTGAAAATAAGCCAAAAAGAATTCTCATATTTAGTTTCCCATTGACAAAAACTTGAAATTTGAGAATTGAGTATAATAGGCAAATAGGGAACTTCCTAAACAAGTTGGAAGTCCAAGAACGGTTGGTTGACAAAAAGGGCAAAACATTTGGTTGGAGGTTTGTGGGAAGGGTTGGCTTCCCATTACAATTGGGGTCCAAGTACAAGTTCAAAATGGCAAAAATGCATATGGATGCTATGATGCACACAATGAAGCAAAAGTGGAAAAATCCTTCGTATTTTTCGTTACCAAGTTTGGGATGTTACAACTCTACCCCCCTTACAGGAATCTCGTCCCGAGATTCTAGGTTTGAGTGAAGAAGGCGGGGTATTCCTGGCGAAGACTAGTTTCTCGCTCCCATGTGGCTTCTTCCTCGGAATGGTTAGACCATTGGACTTTGAGAAACTTGATGGACTTGTTGCGGGTTTTCCTCTCCGCTTCATCCAAGATGCGGATAGGATGCTCGCGATAGGTCAAGTCCTCCTGAATGTCCAATGCCTCATGATCAACCCCACGGATGGGATCCTTGAAACACCGGCGGAGTTGGGAAACATGGAACACATCATGGACATCCGGGAAAGTTGAGGGCAACTCAAGTTGATAGGAGAGATCTCCTCGCTTGGCTAGGATGGTGAAAGGGCCAACAAAGCGAGGTGCCAATTTGCCCTTGATTCCAAAGCGACGAACGCCTCGGAGAGGGGAGACTCGAAGATAGGCCTTATCACCAATTTCATAGTGGACCTCTTGATGATGCTTGTCATAGTAGCTCTTCTGACGAGATTGGGCAGCCTTAAGATTCTCACGAATAACACGGACTTTCTCTTCGGCTTCATTGATCACATCCGGACCGAAGAGTGACCTCTCCCCGGTTTCAGACCAATTGAGAGGAGTCCGGCATTTTCTCCCATAAAGGACCTCGAAGGGAGCCATTTGCAAGCTGGCTTGATAGCTGTTGTTGTAAGAGAACTCGGCGAGAGGGAGGTAGTTTTCCCAACTCTTGCCGAAGGAGATGACACAAGCCCGAAGCATGTCCTCAAGAACTTGATTTACTCTTTCAGTTTGACCGTCTGTTTGAGGATGATAGGCGGTGCTGAAATTGAGACGGGTTCCAAGAGCCTCTTGGAAACTTTGCCAAAACTTGGACGTAAATAAGCTTCCACGGTCGGATATGATCCTCAAAGGAACCCCATGCAAAGGAACAATCCGGGACATATATAACTCCGCCAACTTAGCAGCATTGATATCCTCCCGAACCGGAATGAAATGGGCAACCTTTGACAATCGGTCGATGATGACCCAAATCGCATTGTTGCCCTTTTGTGACTTTGGAAAACCGGTGATGAAATCCATACCAACTTCATCCCACTTCCATTCGGGAACGGCTATGGGGCGAAGGGTACCAGCTGGTCTTTGATGTTCAGCTTTCACTCGGCGACAGACATCACATTCGGCAACATATCTGGCAATCTCCCGCTTCATACGGGTCCACCAGAATTTAGGACGAAGGTCTTGGTACATCTTAGTACTACCGGGATGGATGGATATGGGAGACTCATGTGCCTCTTGGAGAATTAACCCCTTGGTATTTCCACTCTTGGGCACCACAAGGCGGCCTTCGAAGTAGACAACACCGGAGTCATCGATAGAGAAACACTTGGCCTTCCACTTGCGACATTCTCCTTAATCTTTAGGATGCCTGCATCATTTTGTTGGGCGGCCTTGATTTCGTCCTCGAGAGTGGATTTGATCTCGAGGTTAGCTAGAAACCGGAGGGCACAATCTCCAGATTCAATTTAGCAAATTCCTCATGGAGAGCAGGTTGGGCCTTTTCAACCATCAAGGTGTTGCAATAGGCCTTGCGGCTCAAAGCATCGGCCACCACATTGGCTTTGCCGGGTTGATAGTTGAGGGTCACATCATAGTCTTTTATCAATTCCAGCCATCTCCTCTGCCTCAAGTTCAGATCCGGCTGGGTGAAGAGATATTTTAGACTTTGGTGGTCGGAGTAGATCTCGCAACGGTTGCCCAAGAGATAGGGCCTCCATTGCTTCAGAGCATGTACCACGGCGGCAAGCTCCAAATCATGAGTTGGATAATTTTGCTCGTGTGGCTTGAGTTGACGGGAAGCATAAGCGACCACATGGCCCTCTTGCATCAAGACACATCCCAACCCTTGTAGAGATGCATCGCAATAGACGACAAAGTCCTTGGCGGTATCGGGAAGGACAAGTACCGGGGTGGTGGTGAGCTTGACCTTGAGGGTTTGGAAACTCTCTTCAGCCTTGTCTGACCACACAAATGGCTTGCCTTTCTTGAGGAGTTCAGTCAATGCCTTTGCTATTTTGGAGAAGCCCTCAATAAATCGACGGTAATAACCCGCCAATCCAAGGAAGCTTCGGATATCTTTGACGGATTTGGGAGTTGGCCAATCCAGGATTGCCTGAATCTTGTCGGGTATCACCGCTACTCCGGCAGCTGACACCACATGACCGAGAAAGATGAGCTCCTTCAGCCAAAACTCACATTAGAGAACTTGGCATATAGACGGTGATCTCGAAGTTTGGTCAGGACAAGTCGAAGATGTTCAGCATGTTCGTCTTCGGTCTTGGAGTACACAAGGATGTCATCGATGTAGATGATGACGAACTTGTCGAGGTATTCGTGGAAGATGGAGTTCATTAGCCTCATGAATGTAGCCGGAGCATTTGTGAGGCCGAACGACATAACGGTGTACTCATATAACCCATAGCGGGTAGTGAATGCCGTCTTCGGAATATCCTCCTTTCGGATTTTTATCTGATGGTAACCGGACCTCAGATCCATCTTGGAGAATACCGTTGCTCCAGCTAGTTGATCGAACAAGTCGGTTATTCGAGGAATTGGATACTTGTTCTTGATGGTCACCGCATTAAGAGGGCGGTAATCAACGACCAGCTCGAGGCACATTTGTATCCCTCTTCTTGACAAAAATGACCGGGCAGCCCCAAGGTGAGCTACTCGGTCGGATGAATTCTTTTTCCAGTAGCTCATCCAATTGCTTTCTTCAACTCAGCTAGCTCTTCCGTTGGCATACGNATGGATGGATATGGGAGACTCATGTGCCTCTTGGAGAATTAACCCCTTGGTATTTCCACTCTTGGGCACCACAAGGCGGCCTTCGAAGTAGACAACACCGGAGTCATCGATAGAGAAACACTTGGCCTTTCCACTTGCGACATTCTCCTTAATCTTTAGGATGCCTGCATCATTTTTGGGCGGCCTTGATTTCATCCTCGAGAGTGGATTTGATCTCGAGGTTAGCTAGAAAACCGAAGGACAATCTCCAGATTCAATTTAGCAAATTCCTCATGGAGAGCAGGTTGGGCCTTTTCAACCATCAAGGTGTTGCAATAGGCTTGCGGCTCAAGCATCGGCCACCACATTGGCCTTGCCGGGTTGATAGTTGAGGGTCACATCATAGTCTTTTATCAATTCCAGCCATCTCCTCTGCCTCAAGTTCAGATCCGGCTGGGTGAAGAGATATTTTAGACTTTGGTGGTCGGAGTAGATCTCGCAACGGTTGCCCAAGAGGTAGGGCCTCCATTGCTTCAGAGCATGTACCACGGCGGCAAGCTCCAATCATGAGTTGGATAATTTTGCTCGTGTGGCTTGAGTTGACGGGAAGCATAGCGACCACATGGCCCTCTTGCATCAAGACACATCCCAAGCCTTGGAGAGATGCATCGCAATAGACACAAAGTCCTTGGCGGTATCGGGAAGGACAAGCACCGGAGTGGTGGTGAGCTTGACCTTGAGGGTTTGGAAACTCTCTTCAGCCTTGTCTGACCACACAAATGGCTTGCCTTTCTTGAGGAGTCAGTCAGCGCTTTGCTATTTTAGAAGCCCTCAATAAATCGACGGTATAACCCCCAATCCAAGGAAGCTTCGGATATCTTGACGGATTTGGGAGTGGCCAATCCAGGATTGCCTGAATCTTGTCTGGTATCACCGCTACTCCGCAGCTGACACCACATGACCGAGAAAGATGAGCTCCTTCAGCCAAAACTCACATTTAGAGAACTTGGCATATAGACGGTGATCTCGAAGCTTGGTCAGGACAAGTCGAAGATGTTCAGCATGTTCGTCTTCGGTCTTGGAGTACACAAGGATGTCATCGATGTAGATGATGACAACTTGTCGAGGTACTCATGGAAGATGGAGTTCATCAGCCTCATGAATGTAGCCGGAGCATTTGTGAGGCCAAAGGACATGACGGTATATTCATATAGCCCATAGCGGGTAGTGAAGGCGTCTTTGGATATCCTCCTTTCGGATTTTATTTGATGGTAACCTGACCTCAGATCCATCTTGGAGAATACTGTGCTCCAGCTAGTTGATCGAACAAGTCGGTTATTCGAGGAATTGGATACTTGTTCTTGATGGTCACCGCATTGAGAGGGCGGTAGTCAACGACCAGACGAGGAACATTTGTATCCCTCTTCTTGACAAAGATGACCGGGCAGCCCCAAGGTGAGCTACTCGGTCGGATGAATTCTTTTCCAGTAGTTCATCCAATTGCTTCTTCAGCTCAGCTAGCTCTTCCGTTGGCATACGGTAGGGCGTTTTGGAAACTGGGGCGGTTCCGGAACCAGCTCAATCACAAACTCCACGTTGCGATCAGGTGGCATGCCGGGCAATTCCTCCGGGAACACATCGGGGAAATCACACACCACCCCCACTTCATGTATTTCAGGCGGGGGTGACACCTTCCATGAAATACAGACTGATCTCCGGGGAAAAAGGGGTAACAGCAGATGGAGCTGCGGATGAAGGGGACCAATAGCGCACTTCCCCATAATACGGATGGATCACTGAGACAGTCTTGGCAGCACAGTCCAGGTTGGCCTGATACTTGACTAACCAGTCCATGCCCAGAATAACATCCAGACCCTCTGACTTCAGGGCTATCAACTGGAATGGAAAAGGGGTGGAGCCTATGGAAACCTGCACTTCAGGAGTGATCCATTTGGTTTGCCATCGGGAACCAGGTGTTTTAACCACTAGCGGGGGATCCATCATCACAAACGGTATTTGATGGTTGTGTGCATATGATATGGATATGAACGAATGCGAAGCTCCAGAATCAAATAATACTGAAGCTGGATACGTGTTGATCGAAGCGTACCCATGAGACTCCGGGGTCCTCCTCAATGCCTTCAGCCGAGACGTGGTTCAGACGACCACGGCTGACGGTGGTAGCCTTGGCGGCTGGGGTAGAGGGTGCTGGTGCAGGTGCCGAGGTAGCCGGTGCCTTCTGGGGACACTCCTGGAGTAGTGCCCCGGCTGGCCACAAGCGAAGCACGTGACTCCCGGTGGGGCAGGCAGCCGAGGGCGAAAACCGCCTCCAGCCGCACCCAAGGTCGAAGTAGCTGGGCGAGGCGGAGGTGGCAGGTACCCGGTGGGCTTCGGCGCGAAGGGCGCCTTTGGCACGGCGCTGAAAGGCACGAATACCTTGCGCTTCTTGCCCCCGATGAGGAGGAGCTCTGGTGGTCGGTGGAAACTGGCCTCTTAGAAGCCTCTAGCTCCTTCCTACCTTGCTCCATGGTGAGAGCCTGGTTGTAGAGCTCTTGTAGGAGGTGAACTTGAAGGGCAGGAGCTCGTATCGAAGGCGAGGTGCGAGCCCTTGCGGAAGAGGTATTGCTTGTCCTCATCATTCGTCACGTCCCGAGGGGCGTAACGGGAGAGGTGGTTGAACTCCCGTCCATAGGACTGGACGTCCATGCGTCCCTGGGTTAGGTCCAGGAACTCCCGCCTCTTGAGCTCGAGGATGGGCTTGGGATGTACGCCGCACGGAAGGCGGTGCGGAACTCCTCCCAAGTGATAACATGGCCCGCGGCAACCATTGCCACGTGGCTCTCCCACCAGGAGCCGGCGGCTCCTTCCAGAAGGTAGGTGGCGAAGTTGACATGCTCTGCCGCCGGAACGTGAAGAGCGGCAAACTTGCGCTCGATAGCCCGAAGCCAATCATCCGCATCAAGCGGCTCCTTAGCTTCGGAGAATGTAGGAGGTTGGGACCGCAAGAACTGGTTAAGAGTGGTGCAGTCCGTGTTCCTCCTGGCCCCTTGCTGGACCAGCTGCTCGAGCAACCGCTCATTGCGCAGACGGTTTTGCTCGATAGCCATCATCACCTCCGCCATTGTGGGTGGCGGCGGTGGATCAGGGCTGCTATGTTCCCCACGACGGGTAGGAGCCATTCTGAAGAATTGGAACAACGACAAGTTAGTAACCAATTCTGACAGTTAAGATAGATCATTGGTTGCTCCCAAATATAGATATTAAGAAGCAATAAACACCAAAGACAGATTTTAGGCAACCACGGTGACATCACGTCATCGTGGCGATATCACACGGATTTAACGGACTCGAGGCATAACTGGACGGTAAGAACCCCAACCCCGAGAACCTAAACATCGACACCAAGCACAAAACAAATAGAGGTAAGAATCAGAGTAGAGCGAGTTGGATGAGAAGCAAAAAGAATCCTAAGAAGGTTTTCACAACTCATTTTTAGGTTGAAAAAATAATTTTCACTAGACTCGACATCGACCAAAAGAAAGGGTTTCCTACAGGCAGTCCTGCTCTGATACCAACTTGTAACGCCCCGACCTCGGATTATACAGAGAGGCTATGTAGTCAACACAACCATCAATGTATAAAACAAAGATCGAGACTTGTGGAACAGAACTGGCACAAAGCATGACTCTACGACACAAAACATTTATATAGCAACTCATATAACGAGAAGAATACAAATTACACAACAAAAGGATCACAGATCCAACAATTCAACAAGCGGAAGCGGGTAGTGTTGTCTAACAACAAGAAGCAAAATATGGCCTAAGAGGCCTACAATAAACATCATCCCAGCCAGCTTGTTCCACGGTCCCAAGCTGCCACCTGGGAACCCCAGACTAGTAGTCGACGTCAACGAAGAAACCACCTAGTCGCTCGGCGTCGTCCTCCTCTGAAATACAAATACATAAAGGCAGCAAAGAGAGACTGAGTACGATGTACTCGCAAGTTTAGTAGGGCGATATAGGCCCAATGACTGACGGAGGCTCTAAAGCTTTATATGTAGTTATTTTGCATAAAGCCAGTTTTCAATAAAAGAGGTAAAAGACACAAGGCATCGTCTATTCAGAATATTTTTCATAAAAGGGGTAAGAGAGTAACATTATCATCTTCGGTTCTCGGCGAACCTACTTGCAACCATCACCACTCATCTCACACAAAGGCACTCCCTCGAATCCCCCTCGAGGAAATGAACCTTTCTCTCAAGTTGATTAATGCAACCTTAGCTGCCATATCAATTAGGTTAAAAGTTATCTATGAGCTGATCCGCCTTTCCCAAGAGTTTGTCCATAACCGTGGACACGGCTTTTCGAAAAGATTTACCCTGCAGGGGTGTACTAATTTACCCATCGGTACCGTCCGGCTCACCTAGGTGGCCCTCTTCCGGGGAAGGCCGGCGAACGGGCGCGGTTAGACCTTTACATTGCATGAGGCTTACTCAAGGACCATCAGTGTGCGGAAGGACAGGATCAGCGCTCCCAGCGCCCTGCCCGCGGCCACATTCCTAAACACCACCATCCTCGTTCCTTTTTCCACCCACACAACTCACGCGCAAATGGAAAACTCGAACTAGAGGACCCTTGACAAGCCCCTCACAACTTATTCGGTCAAAGGGGTTCCATATGCCCCCACCTCCGGAAGCACGCTCGTTTCTTGGTTCTAGCTAAAAGCACTCTCAGCCTAGGCGGCAAGAATGAGGCAAACCACCCTCCCCGAGGGCAACTCATCCAAGCCTTTAGCAATTTAATTAAGCATTACATTCATCCACCATGCCCGAATCATTCCATCGTCATCAATAAATATGGAATTAAAATAACGGACATAAAGCATTTATATAAGCATTGCTAAGCATAGCTAGGCATATGAATACAACAATTATAATTTGTCTCCGGCCAACACATCAACCTAAGGTTCATAGGTAGGAATACATGCGATTGGCTCGGGGAAGAAACATGCATTCATAGGATTCTATGTTTACCAAAGAGACCTTTGAACCGCATGCAATATTATGGTGGATAAAATAATTTGATCAAAACATAGGATGCTATATGCCAAGAAGGTTAGGTTATCTCTTGCCTTGCTGCCGGGTAGTGAAGCACTGATCGTCGGGGTAGTTAGAGAGGACCCTCGACTCCGGAATCTATCGATACCCAAAAGAAAAGGCAAAGAACACATAAATCACACGAACTCAAGATGCAATGCTCAATCACATGATGACATGTCAAGTTGATGCAAATATTCATTATATAAATTAAAAGCAAATTTAAATGAGGAGCCAAATAATTAGTGCAATTATTTGGAACCAACCCCATATTTATCTTAGTGGCCACATTCTTTATATAATATTAAATTATTATAGAGGTGGCTCAAATATGCATGAACATGACAAGAATGGATAGGATTCGTTCTTCCGATCATTTTGGTATTTTATTTGTAATTTTCGGAGTACCGATGATTAAATAGTGAATTAAATAATTATTCAAATTTAATTCATTTAAACATTTATGAATAACATCAAATAAGAATTTGTGAACATGATATGATAAGTGCATAACTTGATAGCATTTGAAGTGTGGATCTCATTGATATTTAATTCAAAATTTTCGGACAATTATTTAAAAGTTATGAATTTCCCAATTTGGGTATTAAATACCCCATTTTAGGAATTCTTAAAACACAGCAATTTTATTTAGACAAGAGGGAGAAACAATGTTACCCAAAGATAGGAAATGTTTTTCTGAGCATTGTCATATTTAATTTGCAATTTTTGAAGCCATATACGAAAAGATATTCAAGTTTTAAAAAAAATCACTAACAAAAATTAAAAAGGGAAAACTTTCCCTGGCATGCCGGCCTCGAGCCGGCCAGGCCGGGGTGCAGGCCGGGCAGGGACCCGAGTGGTCCGGCCCAGAGCCGCCCAGGCTGGGCAACCGGCCGGGGCGGTGGCCGAACGAACCGGCCTTTGGCCGGCCCAAACGCGAGGGAGGCCGAGTCCAGGCCGGCGCGTCGGGCACGCGCGCGTGCGGTCAAAGCCAAGACCGGCGCGTGCCGGCGTGGTGACCGCGGCGCGGTGCAGCGTGGTCGCGGCGAACGAGCGCGCGAGGGGCGAGCGTAGCTGTGCAGGGTGAATCGGCGCGGCGCGGGCTACCAGAAAGTGGCGGCGCCACCATCTAGGATCACCGGAGCGACGAAGCTGAAGGTGACCCGCGGCGGAGGGACGGCCAGCTACGGCGCCCAAACGACCTAGGGGAGAGGGGAGCTAAGGGGATGTCCAGAAGGACCGTGGCCTCACCCTGAATGCGACGGCACAGACGGCGGGGTCGGGGTGGCCGGAAATCGGAGGGGAGCTTGCTCGACGGCGACGAACCGGGACGGAAGGGACGAAGACGTGGGCTTCGATTACGGCGGCCCCGCACCGATTCCTTCGGTGTGGAAGGGCAGCACGGCGAGGCGGCTCCGATGGCGGCCTCAGATCGGGCTCCGATGGCCGGGGACGACGGCGACCGTGACGGAGATGGCGGCAGCAACAGGGGATCGGGGAGACCTAGGGTTAGGGTTTCCTGGACCGCAGGGGGGGAGGGGAAACGGGGGAAGGGCGAGTGAGGGAGCAGGTGGCGTCGAGGAGGGCCACTTGACTCCAGGGAGGCCGGTGGCTCGGCGCCAGCAGCACGGCATGGCGCCAGTGCGCCATGGCGCAAGGTGAGAAGAGAGGGGAGAGAGAGAGACTGACAGTGGGGCCCACTAGTCAGATTTTTAAACATTTGCAAAATTCTGTTTTTCCTTTTTAGTTCAGCAACTTCAGGGATTTAAAAGAGGCACTAAAACATGTTTATAAATCTGGAAAAATTCACATAGGCTCCATTTAAGCTGTTAAACCTCCACAAAAATTTGGGCAGCAAAATAAAAAGTTTTGGTCATGATTTGTTCACAGGGTTTAATGAAGGCATTTTTGAGATCTTCCAAAATTCATTTAATTGGAGTATTTAGGCATCTCCAAAAATATTGAAAATATTCATGGAGACCCTCACAATAATACTGGAGCTCCCCATGATTTTAGTTTGAATTTTTGGAAAGCATAACTTGGTTCCAAAAATAGGAATTGTATTAAGCCAACTTGAGCTCTCATGTCATTTCTTATTTGACAAAAAATTGGAAAGTGAGAAATTGTTATACAAGGCAAAGATGGAACTTCCTAAACAACTTGGAAGTTCATTTAGTTGGTTTCCAAGTTGGGCATTTCCATTGGTTGGATGTTGGGAAGTTTGGGCTTCCCATTTCAATTGTTTCCAAGTGAAAGGTAGAAATGGCAAAAATGCATATGGATGCTATGATGCAAACATGGAAACAAAAGTGGAAAAATTCTTCGTATTTTTCGTTACCAAGTTTGGGCTGTTACACCTTTGTAGTGATGGCCTCATGAGCCAACTTGAGACAAGCATAGGATGCTAGAAGTTCATCATTAGAGCTAGATAGCTTTTCATGATTTGCTTCCAACTTTTCATACTTGCTCGTTAGCAACTCAAGTTGAGCCCTTAGCTCAACATTCTCCTTCATAATAGATGCTTCACAAGAAGTGGAGTTAGTAGCACAAGCATCATTGACATTAGAAGTAGAGGAAGATAACATGACAAGCTCATTATTTAATCTAGCATTTTCCATTTTAAACACTTTATATTTAGCATGAGCATGGTCACGTTCTTTAATGATTTTAGCAATTATATCATTATGAGATTCCTCTATATTTTCTAATTTCTCCTCAAGAGAGACACGAGTCTCACGCTCTTCCTCAAGAGCATCTTCTAACGATGCTTTCTCCATAGCATCATCTCTTTCAACCTTACCCTTTTCTTCAAGGCTTGCTTCCAAAGCCTCAATAGATTCCCCACGCTCAATTAAGGTGCTCATGATTTCAAAGAGATTAGCTTGGGCATTTTATTGCTAGGAAGGGCTTTAAGAATCATTAGACCTTTATTTTGAAGCCTAGCATTAATTTTTGCAATATCATCTTCTTCATCATTATTATCATCATCATTATCATCATTATTATCATTGCTAGAAGAAGATTTAGCCATAAGGCAATAAGTGATGGATGAAGAAGAGCAATTAATTTTTGAACTACTCAAGTTCATATCTTGTTGCATAGCAAATTGGGTTTCCTCTACATTATTGTTCATGCAAGAGTTAGAGGAGACACAAGCATTTTTATCATGGCAACAAGATAAAGCAAGCATATCATCATTAGATTTATCTAAGCAATTTTTGGATGATATACAAGGACTATCAACACTAGCATGTATGACATTTATAGTGCTATGTGTGTTTTGGTCCAAAGATGAAGCATTGCAACAAGACAGAGATAAATGATCATCAACAATGAGCTCACTATCCAAATTGCAACGCCTATCACTACTCACCATTACATTAGATTGTGGCTTACCACATTTTGGTGAAGTAGATGAAGACGAGAGCTCGTCACGACCGGAGGTGGAGGGTGAGCAATCATCCTCAATTGCATTGGACACTCCATATTTATCTTGAAGCTTCGTCCAAAGCTCATGAGCATCTTGAAGAGGCATGATTGACTCGAAGATTGCTACACTCACAAATTTGCAAAACTCTTTAGATGCTAGAGCATCTAGATATAAGTTTTTCTCATCCTCTAAAGTTGTACTTTCGTAATCTTTAGAAGGAGAAAAACCTATATCTAAGATACGCTCAATATTGGGGTCCAAGACCCGAAGGTGTTTAAGCATATGAGTTTTCCAAACATTAAAATTAGTGCCTTTGAATATAAACATGTGATCGTGCACTAAATCCCTAGACGACATCTTTACTCTCTAGGCGGTGAAGCCAAACAAGAGAGACGAGGCTCTGATACCAATTGAAAGAACAACTATGCCCGAGATGTCGCCTAGAGGGGGGGGGGGTGAATAGGCGATTAAAACTTTTTCTATTTAGGGGCTTGATAATTGCGGAATAAAACTAGGTGTTTAAATTAACAAGCCAACAACCTAAAATTCTAGGTTTACCTAAGTGCACCAACAACCTATGCTAAACAAGGCAAGTAACAAGATGATAGCAAGATATAGACTTCAAGCGCGATGGCTATCACAATGTAAATTTGCATAAGTAAAAGCTCGGGTATAGAAATAACCGAGGCACGCAGAGACGAAGATTTATTTCCGAGTTCCTCCTTGTTAAGGGAGTACGTCTCGTTGGAGGGGTGTGAGCTCGCCACAAAAGGCCTACTCAAGATGCCACAAAGGCCTCACCCTATTCTCCGATGAACCGCACCCAAAGGCTTGGTTCACCTTCCACTATCGGAATCCTTCGGGGCGGATTCCGGAGCCCTTTACAACTTCTCTTGGGGCACACACCCACAACTCAATTGGGGGCTCCCAAACTCGTGCCGAAGCTCCACAACTCGAAGTCTTCGCGGCACCTCCAACCGTCTAGGGTACACAATGCACCCAAGAGGCAACAAGCTCTTGGAACACAATGCACCCAAGAGTAACAAGCTCTTCAACCTTCAATCCCACGAATCACCGTGGGGAGCACAACCCAATGCAACAAATGCAAAAGGGGAAGAACACACCAAGTGGTCAAATTCTTCTCCCCAAAATCCAACCGAAGCAACTAATGCTACGGAGGGATTTAGGAGGAAGAACGGAGGAGAAACACCAAGAACTCCAAAATCTAGATCCCACAAGTTCCCCTCACTTAGAGGAGATTTTGTTTGGTGGAAAGATGGATCTAGATCTCCTCTCTTGTTTCCCTAAATTTGGGCAAGAATCATCGGAGGGATTAGAGGGAATCGAGCTCTCAAAATGTTGGCAATGGAGGAGAGAGAGCAAGGGATGAGATCTACACAGAAAATGGGGAAGAAAACCCTTTTATAGGTGGCTCTAAAAAGTGACCGTTGTAGGAGAAAAGGTTGGACAAAGAAGCAGCAGACAACCCGGCCTCAGGCCGGCCTGGCCGGGACAGAACTATCGATCCAGAACAGTCCAGCGAAGGGAAAAAAAGAAGGCCCGGCCTGGCCCCGGCCTTGGGCCGGCCTGGCTCACTAGCTGGGCCGGGAACCCAACAGAGAGCTCCGGCCTTGGCCCGGCCGCGGCCCAGCCTGGCGGGAGGAAAAGGCCGGCTGGCCACCCGAATGACCCGGCCATGGGCCGGCCTCGGCCCGGCCAGGCCGGCAGCCTTTTTTTTTTTCCTTTTTTTACTTTTAAAATCTGTTTTGAAAATACAATCGAAATAGAAATGCAATATCTCTCGCATACGAACTCCGTTTTCGATAAACTTGGACTCGTTGGAATCGTCACAACGAGCACAACAAGAATATGAAGAGAAACATCATAGTCCAAGAATATATTATAAAGATAAATGGGGAAAGGTAAAAGCTCCCATTTGCAAACCGGAAATGCAATAACTTTCACCCACGAACTCCGTTTTCGATAATCTTGGACTCGTTGGAATCGTCACAACAAGCACAACAAGATTATGCATAGAAACATCATAGTCCAAGAAAATATCATAAAACCAAATGGGGAAAGTTAAAAACTCTTTTTCGCAAACCGAAAATGCTATAACTTTTGCAATTGACGTCCGAATGAAATAAAACCAATTTTGTTGGAAAGAGTACATCAAATGCTACCTTTGAAAATTGACAAACAAGCAATGGAGATTTTGCAAAGAAATGGAAGAGAGAAATCTTCCGCACGGATAAACCGGCAAAATCTCCAATACCGAAACCGCAATAGAAGACGCATAAGAAAACCGTTTTCGGTGAACTTGGCTTTGTCATGACAAGCACGACAAGCACCAAGACCACACCACGATAAGAGACAAATAAGAACCAATAAAGATGATTGCATGGATGCAAAGGTTTGTGCTCTCTATGGCGATACGATCACGATATCCGGTCGAGAGCCCCTCTTGATAGTACGGTTATCTAACCTATAATCCGGTCTCTCACTAAACAACATGAGACCGGTAAAATAGAAACCCTATCAAGATCATACCTTTGCCTTGCGCTTAAATCCACTTGAGGTCGATGAAGACGATCTTTAACTCCTCAAGATGCATCACCTTCCTCGATTGCGCTTCGGTGAAGATTCACTTGATGCTCCCCCATACACCAAGATGGGAGACGCTCTTTTCGGCATATCTTCACTTGGCCTTGAGTGATGATCAACCCGCACAAAGCCTTGATCAACACACACTTTTCTTCCCTTGAGCTTGACTCCAACAAATGGAGATCAAGCAAAGCATCTTGACTCCAACACATGGAGACAAGCTTGGTCTTGATCAACAAATGACCTTGACACAAGATAAAGAACAACCTACACATAGAGCTCAAAACAAATCTTAGTCCATCGAGATTGTCATTAATTACCAAAACTATGCATGGGGGCAACCATGCACTTTCACCTGGGGGCGGCCTGTTTGTGGGTTATGACAAGGCCGCACGTATTGAGGCATCAAAGTTGCCACCCAACTTCAAAGAAAGTGTATGTGTCCCCTTTCCCCCACCCCACACCCCAAGTTTCTTCTTTTTCCTTAGCTGTCATGTCATCAAAGGCATCATTTTGTTCTAACCGAGCACGTTACGCTTTATTTTGCAGAGGAAAAGGAAGATCTCTGCATTTGTCAGTGACATATGTAAAGGAATCTTAGAAATCTTCCAATAAATACACTCCGGTGAATGTGGACATCATGCGGCGGCAAAGGCGTTGGTCGCCAAAGCTTTTCGGCATGGTTTCTTCTGGCTAATTGCTAAGGAGGACGCCGCCGACATCGTCAAGACGTGTGAAGGCTATCAGCGTTATGCCAAGCAGGTCCAATTGTCGGTTCAGGAACTCAGAACCATCCCCATAACTTGGCCGTTTGCGTTCTTGGGGCTCGATATGGTGGGACCTTTCAAGATGGCAAGAGGAGGTTTAACTCACCTGGCAGTTGCAGTCGAAAAATTCACCAAGTGGGTAGAAGCGAAGGCATCAAGAAACCCTATGGAGCTACAGCCACAAAGTTCATCATTGAGATAACCACCCAATTCGGCATTCCACACAGCATTATCACCGATAATGGCACAAACTTTACCGTCAGTGAGCTGTCCAAGTATTGTTGCCGATCAAAAATTCGACTCGACGTGGCATCGGTGGCACATCCGCAATCCAATGGGCAAGTTGAGCGCACTAACGACATTATTCTGCAAGGTATCAAGCCAAGACTTGAGGCCCCATTGCATCGAGCAGCCGGCGCGTGAGTTGAAGAATTACCGGCCGTCTTATGGAGTAGTCGTACTACCACAAACAGATCAACAGGCTTCACCCCATTTTTCTCGTCTACGGAGTGGAAGCCATGTTGCCAACCGACATGATCCATGATTCGCCTCGAGTTGCAGCCTACGTCGAAGAAGACGCAGAATAAGCAAGTCAAAATGGTTTAGACATCATCGAAGAAGAAAGAGAGCTCGCTCTCCAACGATCCGCTATTTACCAGCAGGACCCGCGTCACTATCATAACCATAGGGTGCGGAATCGATCTTTTCGAGAAGGCGACTTAGTTCTCCGGTTTCTTCAAAGCCATCAGCACAATTTATCCCGTCATGGGAAGGACCTTTCGTTATCAGCAAAGCACTGAAAATGGGTCATATTATCTCCTCGACTTAATGGACACAAAAAAAGATCCCAGGAAGAAAGGTCGCAAGAGGAAAATGCGCGTAGACGACAAGTTAGATGAGACTAAACATCCTTGGAATATCGCTCCGCTACGTCCCATTTACACTTAGCAAATTCTATTGTAAACATGTCAATGTGACCATGAAATAAAATATCGGCTCCTCTCATGTGTTTCGAGTTCGTACCGTCTTTTATTTCCCAATGATCATATTTCTATATCAAATGTTAACCCGAAATTGCATGTGTTGCTAGTTGGTTAAACATCTTTCTTTCGTTTATTCCGCCTTAAGGCGATGTAAACAACATTTTTGCCTAAATGTATTCCTCTGATAGCTTTTTGCGCTGGGTTGCTTCAAAGGCATTTTTGCACTCGTTCGGAGTTTAAACAGTTTGGTTATATTACGCTATTGCTCAATGAGGTGTTTTGTCTGAGGTTTGCTAGTGATACGTCTCAAACGTATCTATAATTTTTTATGTTCTATGCTTGTTTTATAACATTGTCACATGTGTTTATTATAATTTTATATCATTTTATGGATTTATTGGACTAACCTATTAATAGTGTCAAAAGTACATAATGTTCTTGTTTTACACTTTGATGTGTAGGAATTACTTGGAATTTGACAAGAACGCAAAAGGAGCCCGAAGGTGGAACCCTGATTTCCCGAATCTGTCTCCACCAGATACTTTTTAAAGATGTCCCCGAACCGACCCGAAGATGACGTCGAATCAAAAAAGTCAGGTCGTAAAAGTTTCTGGAAATTTTCCGCTGATCACCGTGGACTAGGACTTCGTCCAAATGGGGCCCACAGCAGCTAGACGGAGCCCGGACGCGGCCCATAAGTCAACTGCGCTCGGGGGACGTCTGGGCACCTCCTCTACCGCCTTTTGGACTATATATTCGTCCCGTCAAAAGAACCATAGCACCCGACTACACTTTTTCCATAAAATACTCCGAGCGTCGCCACCATCAAGCCCTAGTTTCGAGGGTCAGAAGGTCCTGTTCCGGCACCCTGCCGGGACGGGGATTGACCCCTCGAAGCCATCTCCTTCGACTACGCCGCCTCCATGATGCTCTGTGAGTAGTTCCCCCATGGACTACGGGTTCTAGCAGTAGCTAGATGGTACTCTCTCTCTTTCCCATGTTGTTCAATACAATAGTCTCATGAGCTGTCTTACGCGATTGAGATTCATCTGATATAATATGTGTTATGTTTGTTGGGATCCGATGAATTGTGGAATCATGACCAAGTTTGTTCATCACTTATATCTATGTTTTATTTAAGATCTTGCATTCTCTCCGATCCTTGTGGTTGCCTTGATCACGTAATTACTTGTGTATCTCCAAGAGGGAGTATTTATGCTAGATAGAAGGCTCATGCCTCTTTTTGTCTGAACTCGAGTTGACAGAAACGATTAAGACTAAAGATGTGTTGTTGCTACTAGGGATAAAACAACGGTGTTTACTTTCTTGTGTTGTTTCATTGCTTACATTATGCACCATACTTATTGCGATTATCTGTTGCTTCCAACTTAATACTTTTGGGAGACATGCTGAATAGCGATCCTGGGGATGGATTATTAGTCATAGATGCAGTTGGATAATGGTCTATGTATTTTGACGTAATACCTAATTAAATAGTTCAGTACCTTGTCATGATAGCATTGCTATGCGCCCACGATCTTGTCAATTGCTCGACTGTAATTTGCTTACCCAACACGTGTTTTTTTATTGGAAAGTTACCACTAACGAAGCTGGGAACCCCGATCCATATTCATCCATCAACTATTTTCCGCGCCATTGCCTCCGTTGTTACTATTGTTGCTGCTACTTTACTGTTACTATTGCTCTCATATTACTGTTACTTTCACATCGCTTCTATTACTAGTGCTTTTCCAGGTGTGGCTGAATTGAAAACTCAGCTGGTAAGACTTATAAGTATTCTTTCGCTCCCCTTGTGTCGAATCAATAAATTTGGGTTTTATTTCCCTCGAAGATACTCTGCGATCCCCTACACTTGTGGGTCATCAGCCAGCACTCAAAAAAGCTAAGGTGTCAAAGCCAGACAACATACGTCATAAAAAATTCAAACTACATCAAAGTTACTTAACAAAACCACCTAAGTGAGGCTTAGCTGTTTTACAGATACTGATTAAATTGCACTAGTAGAAAACAGCTTATAGGTAAGGTGCTTACCTGTGGCGCACTACAGGCTTGTGCGCCACTGGTAGCTTACCTGTGGCGCATCTGGTAAGGTGCGCCACTGGTAAGCGAGTTACCTGTGGCACACCAACTACTCAGTGCGCCATGGATATGAGACGGTCGTACTAGCCGGGTTGCTGGGCCCTTACCAGTGGCTCATGGTCTGCCGGTGCGGCATAGGTAAGTTTCTTATCAGTGGCGCATGGATTACCGGTGTGCCATAGGTAAGTTCTGTCTCGAGGGCTACAGAACAAGCCAGGCTACCAGTGGCGCATGTGTCCCTGGTGCGCCACTGGTAATGGAGGATATGCATGTGTCTCGAGAGCTCGACTACTATGGAGAGAGGGTGCCGATGTTTCGTGTGAGATGGGCCAAGATCGTCGAAAAAGAAGGCCGGTTCACCACCATGGTTATACCCGAAGCCAAATCCAAATCTGTCGGCGCGAACGTCACCGCGAAAAATGAGCCATGGGTATTGGCTAGCCAAGTGGACCAATGCTTCTTCATTACCTACCCGGCCGTGTTGTCGTGAGGAGAGGCAAAAGGAACATCATCGGAATGGATGGAGTCGCCAACGAGCAAGACTTCGACCAGTACGGCGACCCAAAGATGAAGGACGATGACGACAACGATGAAGAAACATACACCACAAGAAGAAGCAGGACAACGCTACCACCTAAAGGTCGTCCGTTCAAGAGAAGTAGTCACGATGTTCCGGGGCTAAATTACGCAACCGCGACAAAGAAGGGCAATAAGATTGTAAAACACTAGCTAAGAATCACGACTTGTGCCGTGTGTGCGCATGCATTCAACGAACTGGTTATGTGATGTAATATTTATATGCACTAAATAGGATGTTTAAATCAATCAATATATAAATTTGATGGATTTATATTGATTTATTTTGGGTTTATATGAATTATATCAATTTATTTGGATTTTACATGAATTATATCCAAAAAATGATTTATATATCCAAAAAGGATTTATATCTCGATTTATTTGATTTTCTATCAATTTATATAAAAAGGAATTTATTTGAAAAAAGGGGGGTGAGGGATTCGAACTCGGGCAGGGTTCAGTAACAGAGCGCCCCAGCGCCACTGGGTTAAGTATGTGCTTGTGATAGAAACCGGGCGTGCTGGCTTTTGAATATTATCCAAGATTACCCGTGGCGCAGGCCGCTTGGTGCGTCACGCGTAACGTACGGTTAAGGTTAAGTGGCTGCCGGCCCGATCTGCGCACGGGGGTCAGGTGCGCCACGGGTAACGTACGGTTAGGGTTAAGTGGCTGCCGGCCCGATATGCGCGCATCGTCGTCTTCCTCAACTGTCCAACGCACGCACAAGGGGAGGGAGAGGGCGAGCCCGTCCGACCGCCGCTGTCGCCGTTGACCAAGGGACGCACAAGGGGAGGGAGAGGAAGAGCCCGTCTGACCGCCGCCACCGTCGTCGACCAAGGCACGCACAAGGGGGAGGGAGAGGAAGAGCCCGCCCGACCGCCGCCGCCGTCCCTGCTCCGTCTCCTCCGGTTCCCACCCTGCTCCGCCGAAAGCCAGCCTCCGCTCCAGCTCGGTTCCTCCTAGGTAACCCCTCCTCCCTCCCTCCCTCCCCAACTCCCTCCTCCTCCGCGGCTGATTCTGGCTCGCACGGATAGAAACAGGGCAGGAACAGGGCAGGACGACATGTGCCTTCCGAATTTCCGCCTACGGGCACATGATTTCCGCCTTAACACATAGCTGCACATTCCTGTAATGCCCCGGGGTTTTTCCCCAAATTAGATTTGCCTGTTATTTTATTTTTGCATCAGTAGGACATCAGCATCATGGCATCGCATGTTTTTGTCCGCAAAAAAATATTTTTATTAAACCCTATTTTATTTTTCTAAAATTGTCGAAAAATATTTTATCGAGACGGTCGTCTCCGTTTTTGAAAATTAATTGCCAAATTAATTTGCCAGAAAAATAAATGTTTTGAGCGATGCGAGAGAGTAGCCCAGCTAGCTAGGCCCAAAAGCCCAGCTAAGCAAACCCTAGCCCAAGCCCACCTAGCCTCCAAAACCCTAGAAGTCCCTTGGCAGTTTCCTTTCCCACCCCCTGGCATTTTGCAGCCACCCTCCCCTCGTTTTTCTTTTTCGCGAAAGTGCCCTTCCACCCCTTCCCCTTTTTCTTTTCCCCCTTTTCTGCCTTTCTCTTCCTTTTTTTCCCCTTATCCTTTTCCTCTTTTTTTTCTGGCCACTCCTTTCCCCAAGTCGTGGCCTCCCATTCTCCTTCTTCTCCCCGCAGCCCGGCTCCTCCTCTGCTCCACCCCACCGGAGCTCCTCCCCATCACCTCCACCACGCCGCCCCCTTTCCTCACCTTCCCCCTGTCGCGGCCCCTCCTCTCCTGGCACCGCGCCGCCTCGCTCCCTTCCCGGCGCGCGCCCGAGGCCGGCGTCCCTTCCCCCGTCGAGCCTGCGCAGGTCCTCCCGCCGGCCCTGCTCCTCCACCTCCCTGCCGTGGTCCGCGCAGGCCAGCTCGACCCGAGCTCCTCCCGCGTCTCCCCCTGCATCTCCTCCCTCCTTCCTGCTCGAGGCCGCCCCTCCTCTGCCGTGAGCGCGCTGTGCTCGTCTCCTGCGCCCGCCGCCTCGCGCCGTTGGTCCCTGCTCCAGCCCGGCTCCTCTCCTGCACGAGCTCGCCGCCTCCTAGCTCCGACGGCCTACACCCGCCTCTGTCCGCCGCGCCGCCAGGAGCTCGTCCTCGGCCACTGTCTCGGCCATCCCCAGCTCGCCGCCATGGCCGCTGCTTCGCGCGGCTTCGCCTGCCGCGTCCTCCTCCTCCTGTGCGCGTGCTCCACCTCGCCAGCTCGCACCGCGTTCGGCACCTCCTCTTCATCCCCAGCGCCCTCCTACGTCTCCACCTCGCGCCCGTGCTTGTGCTGCTGCCTGTCCCTGCTGCCCGCCAAGTGTTCGGTGAAATGCCCGCAAGGGTCCTGTGCCCATTTCCCGCGGCCGTTCTCCGTGTTCGCGTTTCCGTTCCCGTTCCCGACGTTTTCCCGTCGGGAAGCACCGTGAAGACCGGAACCCGCCGAGTTCTCCGAAGGCCGAGTACCCCCGATGTCGGACCCCGACGACCCCGAAGCCCGAAACGCCAAGATCTGCAACGACGACAACCCGAGTACAACTACCCTCCCCGACCTCGACTACTTCGACTCCGGATGAACGTCTACCTCGACTACTTCGACTACTTCGACTATAACAACTACTTCGACTACTTCCTCTCCGACCCGAAGACGATGGTTCCGAATCCGAAGATCCTCGATCCGATGTGCGACCCCAACCCTAAACCCCTATATGCCATATATATATATCCGTATCTTATAAAATCATGCATCATTAATTAAACATCGCACCTTATCAATTTAGTCGAATTAAATCAAATAAATTATGGGATTTGTCCAGTGCATCTATATTGTGCACCGATTCCATTTAAAATGCTTTGCCATGTGTTAGGGAATAAAATTGGATCACCTTTAATTTGTCATGCATCATGTCATCAACATGCCGGTTCTTCTGCCGTAGAATTAAAATGCATCTTTTACGCTTCCAGTGTTCGTTGCTTCTTCGGGAATAGGCCGATGAGTTGATGTGAGCAACGATAGGTCCTGCTACCCTCTACCGGATTGCAGGCAAGTGATACTCCCTTGCTATCTTTGCTTGTTTTTCTGTCTCTTACACCTCCTATCCTTTGTTCCTTGCTAGCCTTATGTCACGATGCTTGTGTCTCGATCCTATATGCATGTTTACCTTGCAGCCATGATATGCCACCACCCCCACATCCTATTACCCTGTTGTTTGTTTACCTTGTTGGCCTTGCGAGTCGTAGTGCATGCTTAGGTGCTTTGCTTCAGTCCTGTTATCTTTTTGTCTAGTCTTCTTAATATGATAGCTAGACTCAAGTAAAATGGTAATCTTTATTTTTCTATTGCGATGGGAATAACTTAATAAAGATAAGGCACCGGCAGAAGGCCAATCGTGGTGATTTGTTCTGCTAGTGTCGCCTAGGACCCGAGTTCTTTTCCGCTGATCCAAGACTGAGCGCACTAACCACATGTGGGAGTTCTATGGGCCTCCCCGCAATCTATTACCGGATCCTCAAACTTGTCCAGGATGCCACAAGTAGTTCGGGTGTTTCTACGGTTACAAGCGCGGATGATATGGTAAGATGGATACGTGGTTACTTACGGTAGGGCTTGCGGTATGATGCGAAGTGACCAACTCATGGTAGTTTGTGTCACCTAGCCGTAGACGCAAACGGTTAGGCCCACCTCGAAGCTTCGGCCGGACTCTCAAGGTGGATCAGTCCTAGCTAGGTGGCTCCCTGGACTTGTTTGTATTGAAGGGAAGTATTGCGTCGAAACCTCCACCGGTACAACCTCTAAGCGAGAGTTTCGATGCGTGTGGGTTCATTGGTGCATCCCTGCAGGGTTAAATCTTTTCGAAAAGCCGTGTCCGCGGTTATGGACGACTTGGTGAAATGCGCTGGCTAAAAAGATCATAGACAACTTGCACCTTATGATGATTATAACTTGACTAGTAAGATAGATGACATGAATAATAATCTGATTTAAAACTTGAACAACCGTGTGCGTGCCTTTGGGTTGCTCCTTGTGGGTTGATCGAGGAGTAACAATCGGCTGGGTTATGTTTGGTGAGTAGTATAGTTGGTCCCTTATGCGCTCTCTTACCTTGTCTCTGTTAGACGGAAGTTGTAGCGTGTCTCTATAAGTTGTTAGTGTTGCTTGCTGCCATCTCAATCGCTAACCCTCTTTCACCGGAATTCCAGCTTTGATATCTTGTGAGTATTACTTGCCAGTACTGTTTTATAGTACTGACCCCTTCGGGGCTGCTATTCCAATGCAGCCAACAGGTTTGAAGTGTGACGACGTTAGCTTGGGAATCCCTCCGGCTTGGCCTGGGCAGGGATATGGTGCCTTTGCTTATCTTCAGGACTCTTAGTCCAATTTGTATCTTGTCCGTAGTCGGACGCTACTTCGCTTCCGCTGTTCTTTTGGATCTTTGTATTGTATCTTTGGTTCTTGACTCTGTGAGTCGTTGTATATATGTTCTTTTGTGGGTTCCATCGAGAACTGTTGTAATGTTATCACAATTCCACCCGCATAACGTGTGTGTTGCGACCTGCACGTTATGCCTGGTGGGCGTCCTTTAGGATCGTTATTATGCGGATTTGGCTGTAACGCTAAAATCTGCATAGTACCGATCTTGGGGCGTTACAAAGTGGTATCAGAGCTCTGGTTCTTCGATACCCCACGGGTCCAGTCTGCCTGTAGGATACCCTAGCTAATGGTCGTTGTTGTAGAGTGTCCAAATTATTTTACTAAAAGCTATTTGAAAAGATCTCAATAGGAATTCTTGTTTACTCCTTACCTCTATTCTTTTTCCTTCTTACCTTATATGATTTAAACCTTCTCTCTTACCTATCTTCCGGTCATAGCATCTTCGTGGGTGGACGATCTCTTGCCTTTTACCTAATAGGTTCGATTTTCGGAAGGATCTTGACGGAAGGTCATCGCCATCGACGTGAGCAAGAACCTCTTGTTAGTGGTGTCGAGAAGATCACCATGGTGCGAGAAGATTCGATAGAATAACCTCCTCTTCTTCTCCCCGACGGTAGCGTGGATCTCGGGGCGAGATCCCTTGTTAGTGGTGTCGGTTGTAATGCCCCGGGGTTTTTCCCCAAATTAGATTTGCCTGTTATTTTATTTTTGCATCAGCATGACATCAGCATCATCGCATCGCATGTTTTTGTCCGCAAAAAAATATTTTTATTAAACCCTATTTTATTTTTCTAAAATTGTCGAAAATATTTTATCGAGACGGTCGTCTCCGTTTTTGAAAATTAATTGCCAAATTAATTTGCCAGAAAAATAAATGTTTTGAGCGATGCGAGAGAGTAGCCCAGCTAGCTAGGCCCAAAAGCCCAGCTAAGCAAACCCTAGCCCAAGCCCACCTAGCCTCCAAAACCCTAGAAGTCCCTTGGCAGTTTTCCTTTCCCACCCCCTGGCATTTTGCAGCCACCCTCCCCTCATTTTTCTTTTTCGCGAAAGTGCCCTTCCACCCCTTCCCCTTTTTCTTTCCCCCTTTTCTGCCTTTCTCTTCCTTTTTTTCCCCTTATCCTTTTCCTCTTTTTTTTCTGGCCACTCCTTTCCCCAAGTCGTGGCCTCCCATTCTCCTTCTTCTCCCCGCAGCCCGGCTCCTCCTCTGCTCCACCCCACCGGAGCTCCTCCCCATCACCTCCACCACGCCGCCCCCTTTTCCTCACCTTCCCCCTGTCGCGGCCCCTCCTCTCCTGGCACCGCGCCGCCTCGCTCCCTTCCCGGCGCGCGCCCGAGGCCGGCGTCCCTTCCCCCGTCGAGCCTGCGCAGGTCCTCCCGCCGGCCCTGCTCCTGCACCTCCCTGCCGCTGGTCCGCGCAGGCCAGCTCGACCCGAGCTCCACCGCGTCTCCCCCTGCATCTCCTCCCTCCTTCCTTGCTCGAGGCCGCCCCTCCTCTGCCGTGAGCGCGCTGTGCTCGTCTCCTGCGCCCGCCGACTCGCGCCGTTGGTCCCTGCTCCAGCCCGGCTCCTCTCCTGCACGAGCTCGCCGCCTCCTAGCTCCGACGGCCTACACCCGCCTCTGTCCGCCGCGCCGCCAGGAGCTCGTCCTCGGCCACTGTCTCGGCCATCCCCAGCTCGCCGCCATGGCCGCTGCTTCGCGCGGCTTCGCCTGCCGCGTCCTCCTCCTCCTGTGCGCGTGCTCCACCTCGCCAGCTCGCACCGCGTTCGGCACCTCCTCTTCATCCCCAGCGCCCTCCTACGTCTCCACCTCGCGCCCGTGCTTGTGCTGCTGCCTGTCCCTGCTGCCCGCCAAGTGTTCGGTGAAATGCCCGCAAGGGTCCTGTGCCCATTTCCCGCGGCCGTTCTCCGTGTTCGCGTTTCCGTTCCCGTTCCCGACGTTTTCCCGTCGTGAAGCACCGTGAAGACCGGAACCCGCCGAGTTCTCCGAAGGCCGAGTACCCCGATGTCGGACCCCGACGACCCCGAAGCCCGAAACGCCAAGATCTGCAACGACGACAACCCGAGTACAACTACCTCCCCGACCTCGACTACTTCGACTCCGGATGAACGACTACCTCGACTACTTCGACTATGACGACTACTTCGACTACTTCCTCTCCGATCCGAAGACGATGGTTCCGAATCCGAAGATCCTCGATCCGATGTGCGACCCCAACCCTAAACCCTTATATACCCTATATGCGTATCTTATAAAATCATGCATCATTAATTAAACATCGCACCTTTATCAATTTAGTCGAATTAAATCAAATAAATTATGGGATTAGTCCAGTGCATCTATATTGTGCACCGATTCCATTTAAAATGCTTTGCCATGTGTTAGGGAATAAAATTGGATCGCATTTAACTTGTCATGCATCATGTCATCAACATGCCGGTTCTTCTGCTGTAGAATTAAAATGCATCTTTTCCGCCTCCAGTGTTCGTTGCTTCTTCGGGAATAGGCCGTTGAGTTGATGTGAGCAACGACAGGTTCTGCTACCTCTACCGGATTGCAGGCAAGTGATACTCCCTTGCTATCTTTGCTTGTTTTTCTGTCTCTTACACCTCCTATCCTTTGTTCCTTGCTAGCCTTATATCACGATGCTTGTGTCTCGATCCTATATGCATGTTTACCTTGCAGCCATGATATGCCACCACCCCCACATCCTATTACCCTGTTGTTTGTTTACCTTGTTGGCCTTGCGAGTCGTAGTGCATGCTTAGGTGCTTTGCTTCAGTCCTGTTATCTTTTTGTCTAGTCTTGTTAACATGATAGCTAGACTCAACTAAAATGGTAATCTTTATTTTCTGTTGCGATGGGAATAACTTAATAAAGATAAGGCACCGGCAGAAGGCCAATCGTGGTGATTTGTTCTGCTAGTGTCGCCTAGGACCCGAGTTCTTTTCCGCTGATCCAAGACTGAGCGCACTAACCACATGTGGGAGTTCTATGGGCCTCCCCGCAATCTATTACCGGATCCTCAAACTTGTCCAGGATGCCACAAGTAGTTCGGGTGTTTCTACGGTTACAAGCGCGGATGATATGGTAAGATGGATACGTGGTTACTTACGGTAGGGCTTGCGGTATGATGCGAAGTGACCAACTCATGGTAGTTTGTGTCACCTAGCCGTAGACGCAAACGGTTAGGCCCACCTCGAAGCTTCGGCCGGACTCTCAAGGTGGATCAGTCCTAGCTAGGTGGCTCCCTGGACTTGTTTGTATTGAAGGGAAGTATTGCGTCGAAACCTCCACCGGTACACCTCTAAGCGAGAGTTTCGATGCGTGTGGGTTCATTGGTGCATCCCTGCAGGGTTAAATCTTTTCGAAAAGCCGTGTCCGCGGTTATGGACGACTTGGTGAAATGCGCTGGCTAAAAAGATCATAGACAACTTGCACCTTATGATGATTATAACTTGACTAGTAAGATAGATGACATGAATAATAATCTGATTTAAAACTTGAACAACCGTGTGCGTGCCTTTGGGTTGCTCCTCGTGGGTTGATCGAGGAGTAACAATCGGCTGGGTTATGTTTGGTGAGTAGTATAGTTGGTCCCTTATGCGCTCTCTTACCTTGTCTCTGTTAGACGGAAGTTGTAGCGTGTCTCTATAAGTTGTTAGTGTTGCTTGCTGCCGTCTCAATCGCTAACCCTCTTTCCCCGGAATTCCAGCTTTGATATCTTGTGAGTATTACTTGCCAGTACTGTTTTATAGTACTGACCCCTTCGGGGCTGCTATTCCAATGCAGCCAACAGGTTTGAAGTGTGACGACGTTAGCTTGGGAATCCCTCCGGCTTGGCCTGGGCAGGGATATGGTGCCTTTGCTTATCTTCAGGACTCTTAGTCCAATTTGTATCTTGTCCGTAGTCGGACGCTACTCCGCTTCCGCTGTTCTTTTGGATCTTTGTATTGTATCTTTGGTTCTTGACTCTATGAGTCGTTGTATATATGTTCTTTTGTGGGTTCCATCGAGAACTGTTGTAATGTTATCACAATTCCACCTGCATAACGTGTGTGTTGCGACCTGCACGTTATGCCTGGTGGGCGTCCTTTAGGATCGTTATTATGCGGATTTGGCTGTAACGCTAAAATCTGCATAGTACCGATCTTGGGGCGTTACAATTCCAATCAATATACTTAGTGCAGAAAGAAAAAAAAAGTATGATTTGTGTTGTGTGCATAATCTTGTTTCAGCTTTGCGAGGGGAAAGCTACTGTTCCTGGGGCTGTTTACATGTTGTGGAGCCAAGCTGCGACTAGAATTTCAACATAGGAGTGATATCATTTGTACATATGCTTGCTCTTGCGATGTTTTAACTATATAGGATTCAACATAGGAGCTTAATTAGAGAGAAATATAGGTTAAAAATAGAGATATGCACAAATATTCATCTTGTGCATCCTCTACTTGGTCCGCTTGCCCCGTCCCTGATCAATGTGTGTCCAATCTAAATATGAGACATAAATCCGAATAATTTTTGTTTATTCTCTCTTTTTCCGAATGATGTTGGTTAAAATGATGTGGCACTATCGGTTATTCGTATGTCATTATTTGCGAACAACGTGCGAACTCTTGTTTTTCGTTGCCTAACATTTGTCTGTCTTGTGTATAGAAATGAAGAAGTGGTATGTGATGTACGAAGGTAGGGTTCCAGGAGTCTACGACGAGTGGGAGGATTGCCTAAAGCAAGTGAACAAGTTCAAGGTCAACAGCTACAAGGCTTACAAGACTAAGGAGGAGGCGGAAGCTAGATACTCAAACCACCTTCTAGCGGAAGAGAGAAAAAACCGGATGAAGACCAACTTCATCGTGATCCCCGTCTTGCTTACCATCATTGCGGTTCTATATTTCATTGTAGTTTAGGAGACTAGCTAGCTACATCGATAAACTTGTAATATGGTGATAAAATACTTGTAATGCATTCGATGATGAACTTGCTATTTCAATGACCTTGCTCACCGTGATGAACTATGATGAACTTGTCTATTATACTATACCGTGCATCTGTATATACTGTATTGTAAACTATATAAACATACAAATACGCATATAACGTATTAAAAAAATTGATTTCCTGGAAATACATAAAATCTTACTAGTGGCGCATCCCTACACTACCAGTGGCGCACTGCCCACCGTGCGCCACTAGCAGTCGCGTGTATGCCCTGGTGCGCATCAGGCCTGGTGCGCCACAGGTAATATATATACTAGTGGCGCATCTACCTGATGCGCCACGGGTAAATACAGTGATGGGGTAGCCGTGGCGCACCCTGATGCGCCACTGGTATGCATATCAGGTGCGCCACTGGTAAGGTTTTTTCCACTAGTGTTGTTTGGACGGCTTAATACATAAAGATAAATTTTTACAAGGAAAGTCGGCTCATGGAGCAAATTCGGCTCATGCAGTTTTTTCCACCTCTTCGCCTTCGTCATCAGATTGAACAGGCGTAGGAGTACACGACACTTCCTTGAAGGTGGTGGTAGGGGAGACCATCTTAGCGATCTTGCTGGCATATCTAGACACGGAGTGAAGGATGTCTTTCTGATCTTTGGCTTCCATGGGTTTGGCGTCAGCCATCTCAGTGGGAAAGCCAGAGGCAACTCGCCATGCTTCGACTTCTGGATAATGTGCCATCATTAAGCCAAGCGTCGTCTTCGCGCCTCCACAGATGCTGGACTGAAGCCTTTCATCAAAGCTGGAAGTTGCCTCGTCCATCGCGTCAGGAAGGTTCGCAAGGCCGGTCAATTGCTCAGTGCTGCCAGGAAAGTACTTCTCCACAAATTTTGTCCCGAAGGACAGAATCTTTGGGAGCAGGTTCCCCACCTCCAAAATCCGTTCAAACCGGTTATCCACGGTAAGCTCATGGCCATATCCGACTGGAGCTGAAATGCGAAGAACAAATTGAGTTACTATCATTGCCTTTGAAAATCATTGAGTATAGGGTTTTTTATGTAAGACTTACTCAGAAGACGGGAGTCTATCGCCGTAGACTCATCAAGCCGCCTGTCAAGCCGGTCTTACTTCTCGGAGAGCGACAGCTCCCTTCTGCTTCTCTGTTTCCAAGACTTGTTCGGCTTTGAGCAGGCACTCCCGCACCGACTTTAACTCCGCCGAGGTTGATTCGTTGAGCTTATTCAGCTCAACGTTCTCCTTGTGGAGCCGGTCGACGTTGCCCACATTATCGGCAACCTCCTTGGCCTTGTTGATGGCATCTAAGACATAAAAACAGTAATGTCAGCAGTAGAAAAGCCAGCAACAAAGGTTTCAAAGTAAATCTGTACCTTGGTACATGACGCGATCAGCTTCCAAGGCGGCGATGACGGCGTCCTTGTCGGCCAGTACAGACCGAAGCCGACGTATCTCCTTGTTTCTCGCACCCAAATAATTCCCAGTTTCAGCACCGATGCTACAGAATATCTACGTAAGGAGGCGCTAAGCGATAAGCTGGACTGGAGATTAAAGTCGTCTACAATCAGCCGATTCAACCCTTGGGGCTACCATCTATAATTCTAGTCTCAAGCAGAAACATTAAGTCGGTCGTTAATTTAACCCGTCTCAATGCTTGGGGGCAGAGTATTTGAAATTCTATGTTCCTACAAGAGCACTAGGCCGACTATTTTCAGTCCACTTAGCGCTCGGGGGCTAGGATATTCAGCTTTTCAACTCGGTAGTCCTGTTCTGAGCACTACGTTGTGTTGTTACCACAAACCCGGCATAGTGTAAGTACACTTGCGTACCTGGAAGTGCTGGCGAAGAATGGAGACGCCGACTTCGAACGATTCACTTAAGGAGTTGTGTCGGTATATTGGGATAGGGAGGGTAAAAGTCGTGTTTTTAATATGAATTCATTGCTGTTCTTTTTCTGCATGAAGAGCTGCATTTTTAAATGGATCAATATTAATAGCACAGTAGCAGAACATACAATTTTAGCACCGTGAGATAAATTTATGTTCTTCATGTTACACTTGTATGAACTGATTCATCAGACGCAGTATAATTGTTTAGCTAGAAGTATTCCCTAATCCCTATCCTGTGCCAACATTTCCGGATTGCCAGACTGCCAGACGTGCAAGACCAAAAGACCCAAACCCAAGCATTAAACTTGTGTAGTCTTTGGGGCCTAATCGTGGAGCCCCTAGATCAGACCCAAGCACCACGACAATGCCATGTCAGCAATAGACATACACTAGTGAATATTGCCCAGATGATAACAATGGACTTCCTTCACATGGAGTTGATTTCAGAAAATATAGCCGAGCTTGCTATGTTTGGACTGTGGTGTTGATTTCAGAAACATGGTACAAATTCACCTGCAAAACCAACTAGTTCTCCTTTTGTGTTGACCGGTACATTTTCTTCAGCAGTCTTCTGTTCAAGGTCATTTATGTTTTGTTTCTAATTTTCAAGAGGTTTAAAAATGTTTTCAAAGGTAATAACTGATAAGCCACAATCTTGGTGCTAATGACATTGGGTCTGCTAAGGAGAACCCAGACCTTGTTCCCATCCGAGAAATATGTTAGTTTAGATCAACAGTACATGTATTTAGTGGTAATAACTTAATGATTGTGTCATATCTAGTTCGACTCCTAGGAAACTAGATTTTAGAAGTAAGCAAGAACTTACTCAAATTTAACATGGCATGAAATTCATGAAGGGTCGATCGGAATCAGTCCTCCGTCTTCTCAAAAAAAGGATGCTGGACAAGACTCTCTTTCAACCTATGAGGTAGAACCACTGGCATGTCATCATCATACTTGAAGTTAGCTACCAAATTCCCCTTTTTGTCACAGTGCAACAACTGGCCATAGCAGCTCACAAGCACGTCTCCCTCATGGGACACAACCTTGGCCCAAAAATCCCCTTGCTCCTGAAAACGCCTGATATCCATCACCGGCAGTTCAATCCGGTACTGGAATGCCCACACTTCATGCTCGCGATCCTGCAGCATGAAGATTCTCATCCCTGTCATACCGTCCTTGCTGATAGACGCGGCAAGGTTGCCACCCATGTCAAGCAGGTGCATGACATGGCGGGGGTTCACAGGCGGTGGTCGCATGTACCGGAACGTCTCCGGCACCGTGTCGAACACCACGATCCGGTGGTAGACACCGCTCGAGTGGATGTGCAGAGTGCCATTTAGAAGGACCGGCGCACCAGAGATGCCGATTGGTAACCAGCGCAGTGTCGAAGAATCAACACGCCTCGATTTGTTGGTTCCCACGGTGAGGACGCGGTACTCAACTGGACAATATAACACATCCAAAGGGAGGTATGATGGTTTCCAGTACAGCACGCGGTACTCCCCTGATGGTTGGTGCCGGTAGAGGCCGATGAGGTTACCAATATAGAGATTCGGGTTCGCGCGGATGAGCGCCCACTGCCGCGTGGCCGGGTTGCAGATGTAGTTACCGGCGATGAAGAGGCCTTCGCACGAGGCCTTGACGGAAAAGTGGGAGCCAAAGAGTTCAGGGAACCCGAAGAATGGCCGGAGCTCGGCGCCCCGGAGGTGGACGGCCTCGAGGCAGGGGAAGTCGTCAGAGGCATCGGCGGTTCGGTAGGAGCGGATTAATTGGAGCTCCGGCTGTCGACGGTGGTGGTCGAGGAGGAACGCGGGGTCGGAGGCGAGGCAGCGCCAGAGCCGGCAGACGGCGCGGCAGCGGAGCACGGACTTGGGCGGGAGGCGGACCAGGATGTCAAGCAGGATCTCTTCCGGCAGGCCGGCGAATAGATCCGACCTTGCCCTGCATCTTCTCCTCGGCGCTGTCGCCCGCGCTGCTTCTTCCAGGGTCGCGAGGCGCCGCCCGGAGCGGAGCAGCATCGTGGCGGCGGCGAGGGTTTGGGGTTGGGGAATGTGTGCGGGGTTTGGGTGTGAGTCGAGGGGAGTGGAGAGACTCACGGCGACGTTGAAACAAGCGGGGGGCGCAGCGCCTCTTCGCGGGGAGCGCTCGAGCGGAGGGGCCGGAGGTGAGGAGGATGAGAAGCGCGGTGGGAGGCGGCGGCCCGGCGAGAGGACTGATGTGACTTGTGGCAGTTCACCGCGAATGGAAACCCAAACTCAAGCAGGAGAGATAGCCCAAACGGGCATATATCCCCTTTTTTATTTACAATATCCATACTGACATACGTAATAAATATTTATTGTTGTCTTTTTTTGTCCTGAAAATATTTATTGTGGTGTATGTATTGCTCATCTACGGGGTAGTGAAATTTTGTATAATGTTTGTCTTCATAGTTTACGGAAAATCTAATGGGCACACGTATGCAAATTAGTGTTCCGGTGCTGCGGATGTTTGCATGCGAATTTCCCTTAGGCCTCCTTTGATTCTAAGGATTCACGTAGGATTTGTACAGAATTCTATCCCTAAGTATTTTTTCCTTTCTACTGCGTTTGATTCGTGGGATTGTACCCTATGGGAACCAATCCTGTAGGAAGTTTGTAGTTCATTTTCATGGGAAAACTAAAATGAGCTCCGAGCTCATGAAAACATTCCTTTGAGGATTCCTTTGTCCATAGGATTTGGTTGGTCAGGACTTTCTATTCCTTTATACTTCCTATTCCTTTGATTTTCCTACCCTACGATTCAAAGGAGGCCTTATAGAGATAGCACATGCACGCATGCCACCTCATTCTGACATCACCGCATTAATTGCTAAATCCTAGATTTTAAAAAGATTTATCTACTAAACCATTATTCAGATTCGTGATCCGTTTACACCGCCGAGTTCGTATCGACGAGGGCTTCAAAACTAGCTCACATTTTAATATGTTTTGACGATTTTTTTTCGGCGCACCAGTTGGCAGCGTATGATACCATAGTTGCCAGACTAGCATCACACAGTTGCCACGATATTATGCATAGTTGACATATAACTTTTTTACATGTTTTCGAACATCGTCGTGATATGCAAAGTTATAGAGCATGTCTTAAGTGTTTTTACAACATCTAACATATGAGAAAGTATTATCATGCAACTTTACAACAATATAAAACGACATCCAGAATAAGCCAACGGTGAAAAAGTTGTCAAAATATATCAACATGGGATCTAGTTTCGAAGATCTCGTCGCGACTAAGCCAACGGTGAAAACGGAATGTCAATCCGGTTAGCGGTTGAAGAGATAAAAGTTTTTAAATTTTGAAATCAGGAGAATATTTGATGATGTCATAGCTATGTCACTAGTTGCATGCATGCAAAGGAGAGCAGGAAACCGCAGCATCCTAATCTTCTTGTGCGGCGGCAGCTCCGTAGTCGCGTCCCATAGTTTATAAAAGAGTTAAATGCACAAAAAGTCCTACAACTATTGGAGGGTGTCAAGTTCGTTCTAATTGTGTGAACATATTTAGATCTAATATACTCCTTCCTTGCTTATATATAAGGTGTATGGGTTTCTGAGAAAAAATGCAGAATATAGGGTGTATTGTGTTCGGTCACTCATCGATTTTATGTATTGCTCATAAAGTGAAAAATTGTAATGGTTGCCTTCACAGTTTATGATAAAAGAGTTAAATGCACCAAAACTCCTACTTTCTGAAAACTCCTACTTAGACAACGTCCTTTTCAAAAAAATCACTTGTATAAATATTCTCGCATAGTCTTGAGACTGATCTTGCGTATTCTTGAGGATATCCTTGTAAAAACGATGTCCTTTATAGTTATCGGAAATAAATATGAGGATATCCTTGTAAAAAAGATGTCCTTTATAGTTGTATTTGCACTACTAGGAAACAGGCTATTAGTGGCGCACCTATTTAGCCTTTCTGTGGCGCATCCTGGAAAAAGATGGATGCGCCACAGAAACTTCGCCACTAAATTATATTTCTGTGGCGCATGCCGGTGGTACGCCACAGAAATGCCAAGATTCTGTGGCGCACCCAGAACCGTGCGCCACAGAAATATTTCAGTGGCGCACCCACCACCATGCGCCATAGAATTTTTTTTTTGAATTTAAAAAAAAAAAGGGCGGCCAGATCTAGATCTAGCCGCCGGAATTTTGTCGGAGCTCGTCGGAGGCCGTGTTGCCATGGGTGGAGGAGGGGGTCGCCGGAGGTGGGTGGGTGGAGGATGGGGGTCGCCGGAGATGGTGGAGGAGGAGGTCGCCGGAGGTGGAGGTCGCCGAAGGTGGAGGTGGAGGAGGAGGTCGCTGGAGGTGGAGGTGGAGGTGGAGGAGGAGGTCGCCGGGGTGGTGGAGGAGGTCGCTGGAGGTGGAGGTGGAGGTTGCCGGGGTGGTGGAGGAGGTCGCCGGAGGTGGAGGTGGAGGAAGAGGAGGAGAGAAGATGTGGAGGAGAGGAGAGGAGAAGGAGGAGGGAGGAGAAGGGAAGAGGAGAAGTGGAGGAGAAGGGGAGAGGAGAAGTGGAGGAGAGGAGAAGGGGAGAGGAGAAGTGGAGGGAGAAGTGGAGGAGAGAAGGAGGGAAGGGGAAAAGAGAGGGAGAAGGGGGTGCTGGCAGGATTCAAATTCGAATCCCGCCCAACAATTTTGTGGCGCATATGTCGATATGCGCCACAGAATTGTCTTTTCTATTTTTTTGAAATTTTTTGATTTTGCACGAAAATTTCTTCTTTTCAAAATAACTTTTTTTTCTTTTGGAATTTTGAGAATCTGAGAACAGTCCAATCGGGTAAACCCGGGTGAAATCGAGTCCGAAATTTTCTCTAGTTTTTTTATATATTAAACGCATTTTTTCGACATCGTATGCAAAAGTTATGGCCATTCAAACTTTTTTTTCTGTTTTTTGCAAAAAAAAAGGCCAAAATTCATATTTCAAAATTTCTATACCTATTAGACACTAAAACCTAACTATATCTCAAAAGATTTTATTTTTTGAAGGTTTTATCATTCTCTTTTCTTGTTTGCAAAACTGAAAAGGCGATCCACGAGAGGGGGGTGGGGGGGTGGGATCTGTTTTCAACAATTCTGTGGCGCATGGGTTTAGATGCGCCACATAAATGACTCTTTCTGTGCCGCATGGGTCTAGATGCGCCACAGAAATGCTTTTGGTCACAGAAAGAGTCATTTCTGTGGCGCATGAGGCCCCATGCGCCACATAATTCCAAATGTTCTGTGGCGCATGCAAAACAATGCGCCACAGAAAATATTTCTATGGCGCATGGCTATTTGGTGCGCCACAAAATCAGTTTCCACCTATATCTAGTTTTCTAGTAGTGTTGATACGTTGTTAGAACTGTTTTAAAATTTGTGTGAAAATAATGAGAAAATGATATAAAATATAATTATGACTTCCACTAAGAATTTGCTTACTCTCAGACAATTTTACAAATATTCATACATACATAAGAAATTATTAATCGTGATGTAACAACTTGTTTATATATTAAAAATTGTCATCTTTATTCTCACAATTTAGAAAAATAAAAATGTATTTACATATCTCAATGTTAGATCAACATTACTAGTTAGATCTATTAATTCTGAGTTGTAGGAGATTTAATAAATCCATATGATAAATTAAAAATGGTTTCCCTTTCTAAAGATTAACTTTTGTTCCAGAGATATCAAATATAAAAATTAAATAGTAGAATATAAAAAGCTGTTAACTTGAAAAACCATAACATTCATAAATATAATAGAATAACATGTAGTTTGATAGAACAAAGCATATATATGTCAAATACCAAGTAGACTACTCATGAGCGTATCCCCTAACTACGAGTTAGGGTTTGTCTCTCCTCCGACGGCGGCTGCGCCCTCAAGAGTTTTTCTGCCCGCCGATCACGGCGAGCGTGGGTGTGGGGATAGTACGAGGATGGTGAACGTAGCGGGATCCAGCAGTTCGACGAAGCCACGCACGGCCGCGGTGGAGGATCTGCTGGGAAGACTCAAACTGCTAGAAGATGAACAAGATGAATTCATCTGGGAAGAAGAAGTAGAGGAACCACAATAGGTGGCCAAGTGGTTGGCCATTGCGAACGTGCATACAACGAAGGGATTCAGTCCTAGCGCTCTATATGCGGATATGAGATCGGCATGGAATCCAGCGAAAGAGGTGAAGTGGAGGAAAGTCGAGGAGAATCTGTTTACGGTCCAATTCGGGTGCCTAGAAGATTGGAACAAAGCAACGAAAGAGGGGCCTTGGTTGTTCCGTTACCAAGCTTTGCTGATTGAGGAATATGACGGGTTTACAAACCCTAGGCTGGTTGTTCTTGACAGACTGGATGTGTGAGGACGTGTTCTGAAGTTGCCTGATAATTACCTAAAAGAATCAGTCATCAAGGGTATGTGTAGAACTGTTGGAGTGGTGAAAGAAGTGCAAACCACGCTCCCGGCAGGGTTTGCTGGGGAATTTGTTTGGATCCGAGTGCGAGTCGATGTGAACAGACAATTGTCCAGGTTTGTGTCTATCACAAAAAATCAGAAGAAGGAATTCTACCAGGTACAGTATGAAAAGCTTCCAACATTCTGTGGACATTGTGGTTTAATGGGGCATTGGTATCAGGAGTGCGGAACTGGCGAGCATGATGAGGCTAAATTAGAGTGGGGCAATTTTATTCTGGCTGATGGAGGAAGAGGAAGAGGGCGAGGTCGAGGACCTGGCCGGGGTTCTAATCGTGGCCGTGCTCCTTTCATGGGAAGGGGGAGAGCCAGATCAGGCACGGACAATGAAGATAATGACATGAATAGATATTACCATCCAGTGGGCAACCCTGGGAATTTTTCAGATGAGGTTTGGGGTGAGAGGGAGAATACAAGCACGAAGAGATTATCTTTTGAGCCTATGTCTGAGGCGAGGGAGATTCAGAAGATTTCTGAGGTGAATGCTTTGGCTGTGGTGACAAAGAGTAAGGAAGTGGTTCCATCAGAGCAGACAACGGGTATTAACTCAACGCCAGAGAAGGTGCAAAACCCCAAGAGGACAAAGAAAAGTGAGGTGAACAACCTTGAATCGATATCGGCAACCTCTGATGAGGAGGTTGACCGGATGCAATGAAAATCCTAGGTTATAATAGTCGTGGCCTCCAAAAGGCCACGGAGGTTCGGGCACTGTTGAAATTGTTGAAGCGGTGTGACCCGGACATGGTGTTCCTGTCGGAAACACATCTTGATGAGTGGCCGGCAGAATGTTTGCGACGGAAACTTGGGATGGATTTTAAGGAGGTTGTTAGGAGTGATGGAAGGAGGGGGGGCTTGCTCCTTCTCTGGAAGAAAGAGGTCACGGTTTCAGTACGTTACAAAACTGAGAACTACATCAATGCTTTTGTGGGTGATAGCTAGCAAAGGGGGTTGACTATAGACCTAATCAACAACCAAGACCCCCCTCGTCCCCGTGCGGTGCCGCCGCGCCTGCACCGGGGCGCCCCGCCTCCTCTCCCCTCGAGCCCACCCCCGCCCCCCTCTCCTCCGCCGCCGTCGGCGACGTCGCCAGGGCTAAGCCTGGGCGGCACGGCGGCGGCACGGCGTATCCTCAAGCGACGGAGGGATCCGGGTCGGCGGCGGCCTGATCTAGATCTTGCCGGCGGTGGGGGCGGACGAACGGCGGCGGGATCTTCTCTCCATGGCGGTTGTGCGGTGGCGACGGGCGGGAGGCGGCGCGGCCGTCCTTTGCTCGTCTTGTCCGGGGCGCTGCGTGGAAGAGGTCCTGGTTTTGGCTCCGCACCACGAGGACGGCCGGGGCGGCTGCCCTGGTCATGGCGGTGGTGGTCTTGTCCTTCGCCGGACGTGGCCGGCCGAGTTTGCGGCTGGATCGGCGGATCCGTTTCGTCATCTAGTCCTGGATGCGAGTCGGGTTGACATAGTTGCCGGTGAAAACCGAGCCGTCTTCGGATGGCGGGCGATGGCGGCGTTTACGCCGCTCCCTTGTTGAAGGCATCGCCGTGCAACTATGGTCAACTTGCTCGTGCTGCTTCGGGGGAAACCCTAAGATCTGGGCTTCCGGATCAGGCGATGGCGGCGCTTCGGTGTCGTGTTCCCTCTTGGGGGCATCGTTTGTGGAGCAGTGCCAGAGGGAAGAGGCAAGAGGTGGAGCGGTGTGCCTTCTCTCGCGTCGTCGACGATGGGTCTCGGCGGCATGGAGCAGCGGGGTCTCGGCGTTTGACTCGACTTGAAGGACTCGCGCACGGTGGCGCAGTTTGGATGTGCTGTCTGGCGTCGTGGCGACGTCGATGGCAGGCCTAACAAGGTTATTGCATTGATCTCTCCTGAAGATGGGTACGCGGAAGACGGCGGCGGCGACTCTCAGCGTGTGCAGTGGTGTGCGTCGAGTGTCGGCTGGACCGGTTGGTGCTCCTAGCTCGCTGATGGGCGGCTTGATGAGGCCACCGGATTTAGATGATGTGCGTTGGTGAGTGAGGTCAGAGTGGTGGCTCTGATCGGTCCACCCCCTTCATCAAGCTTGTAGGTGTAGCGACTTTTCGCCTAGATGGTGGCTTCCGGTTGATTGATGTATCTCTTTATAAGGTTATGTGGTTCCTGTTTTTATTAATAAAAAAAAGAGGCTGTGTGCATTCTTTGGATGCAGAGGCCGGGGGAGCATCCTCCATTTCTAAAAAAAGCTAGCAAAGTGTGTGGCGATTTACAGGCATCTACGGGGAGCCGAGGTGGCAGTACAAACACCGAACCTGACAGGCGTTGCGTGATCTGAATGCGGTTGTCAGGTTATCATGGCTTGTGATGGGAGATATGAATGAGATCCTTTATCAGTTTGAAAAAGAGGGAGGTAATCCTCGTCCAAATCAATATATGCAAGATTTTAGAAGTACGCTAGAGGACTGTGACCTGTCAGACTGTGGCTACGTGGGAGAAAATTCACGTGGCATCGAGGACATATAAGGGAGAGGTTAGACCGAGCTATGGCCAATAGTGCTTGGACAGCTAGGTTTTCTGATGCGATTCTTCAAGTGATGGAGTATGGACGATCTGATCACCGTCTGATCCTTATGTGTCTTGAGGCTGAAGGGCAGAAATTCTCTAGTGAACCGGCTGTTCTCCGGTTTGAGGCAAAGTGGCTCAAAGAATCTCAATTTCAGCAGGTCGTAGAGTCTGCATGGGCTCGCTCTGCGAATCATGCAGGCACTAATAATCTAGCAGGGAAGTTAGCTGTGGTGCATGAGCTACTGCATAAGTGGGATAACACGGTTCTGAAAAAGAACAATAGGAAGATTCGGGCGGTTCAAAGGGACCTGGAGCATGCTCTTTCGGGCCCGTTAACAGAAGAATGTGTTGCAAAGCAGAAAGAGCTGGCACGCGAGGTTGAATTCCTACTGGAACAAGAGGAGATTGTTTGGGCACAACGAAGTCGCCTGAACTGGTTACAATACGGGGATAAAAACACGAGTTACTTTCACAATTTTGCAAGTGCAAGGAGGAAAAAGAATGAGATCAAGAAATTAAAGGATGACTCAGGGACCTGGAGAGAAGGTAATGCTTTTCTGAATCCTATGATTTCTCAATATTTTGCAGGCTTATTCTCGACTGAAGTGGATGAGCCGGACCCTTCAGTTTTAGAGAAAATTATTCCTAAAGTGACGGATGGTATGAACGATGAGTTAATTAAGCCGTATTCTGCTGAGGATGTTAAGAAAGCTTTGTTTTCTATTGGTGATATGAAAGCAGCTGGTTCCGATGGCCTGCATGCTATCTTTTTCAAGAAGTGCTGGAACATTTTAGGGGAGGAATTAACGACTAAAGTGCTAGCTGCAATAAACAATAAAGTTATTCCTTCGGGCTGGAATGATACAGTGATTGTCCTAATCCCAAAAATTGATGATCCTGAGCGGATAACCCAGTTCCGGCCTATTAGTTTGTGCAATGTTTTATATAAAGTGATCTCTAAAATGATTGCTTTCCGGCTGAAACGCGTTCTAGATGATATTATCTCTCCGGTTCAGAGTGCTTTTGTTCCAGGGAGACTGATAACAGATAATATCCTTTTGGCTTATGAAAGCCTGCATACGATTAAGAATAAGAAGAAAGGTAAATGGGGCTACTGTGCAGTGAAATTGGATATGCACAAAGCATATGACCATGTGGAGTGGAATTTTCTTGAAAGTATGCTTCTAAAATTGGGCTTTAATTCAGGCTTTGTGGAGCTATTAATGGCTTGTGTTCGAACTGTATCCTATAAGATCCGGGTTAATAATCAGGAGACAAATGGCTTTATACCTAGTAGGGGGCTTCGACAAGGAGATCCTTTGTCCCCATATTTGTTTCTTATTTGTGCAGAGGGACTTTCAAGTCTCCTGGCTCATAGAGAGGAGGTTCATGGTATTGAAGGCGTTAGGGTTTGCAGGAATGCACCATCAGTTTCACATTTACTTTTTGCTGATGATTCCCTAATCCTTATGAAGGCAGACATGGAGAATGCAACCTCATTGAGACAGGTCCTTGATCAATATTGTGCAAGTTCTGGACAAATGGTGAGTGAAGCTAAGTGTAGTATCTTTTTCAGCCCTAATGTGTCGGTGGATGTGAAGGCACAGATTTGTACGGAGTTGAATATCATGACTGAGGCCTTATCTGACAAATATCTCGGCTTGCCAGCTATGATCGGATTGGATAAAAGTGACAGCTTTGCTTACTTGTTGGAAAGGATCATTAAAAGATTAGCAAATTGGAATGAAAAAAATCCTATCTTTGGGAGGAAAGGAGATTTTATTGAAGGCGATAATTCAGTCAATCCCGGTTTATGCTATGGGTGTCTTCCAAATCCCCAAGAAATTGTGCAAAGAAATGACGGATGCGATGTCTAGTTCTGGTGGGGTGATACCGAAGAACATCGTAGGATGCACTGGATGGCGTGGTGGCGTATGTGTATCCCGAAAAAGGATGGAGGTATGGGTTTCCAGGACCTTCATTCTTTTAATTTAGCCATGTTAGCTAAACAGTCGTGGAGGCTGATCTCTCAACCAGACTCTCTTTGCGCAAAAGTTCTGAAAGCAAAATATTACCCAAACTGTAGTATCTTGATGGCAGGCCCTAAGAAGGGTTCTTCTTATACCTGGCAGAGTATTATTGCTGGTTTGCATACTTTTAAAAGGGGACACATTTGGAGAGTGGGTTCTGGTGAATCAATCAATATTTGGGAAGATCACTGGATTCCGAGTAGTCCATCTAGAAGGATTCTAACTCCAAAAGGACAGGTTATACTGAGAAATGTTAGCGAACTGATTGATCCCAACTCTCACACCTGGGATGAACAGTTGGTTCAGACTATCTTTAATCCAGTGGATACGGAAAGAATTCTAAGAATTCCCCTTAATGAAAACTTGACTGATGATTTCGTGGCCTGGCATTTGTCTAAATCATATACTTTTTCGGTACGATCGGCTTACTATGTGCAGTGGACATACACGTTTGGGCAGAAGCTTAACCGTACACATGGACAAGTGGTGTCTCGCCCAAATCCTGTTTGGGAGATTTTATGGAAGCTTAAGGTTCCGGCTAAGGTGAAATTTTTTGTTTGGAAATCTTTGCATGGTACTGTACCGAGTCTGGCTATTCTTGCTAACAGACATATTAAAACTTCTGCCCAGTGCCCTATTTGTAAGGTGGGTCTTGAAGATATCAAACATTTGATCTTTACTTGTCTTAGAGCCCAGCAAGTTTGGAATGCGATGGGAGTGATGGAAGAAATTGAGAAGGTTCTTCCTTTGGATAGGTCGGGTTCGGTCATTCTGGAAGAAATTCTTAGAAACAAAGAACCCAAGGTTTTGAGTTTGGGTGATACGGGGTTTAAGGAAGCTATTGCCGTGGGTGCATGGTACATTTGTACGTGGGTACAAGGTGGGTTATCGAATGAGTTGCATCTATAAGCATAATATCGTGTGCACATCATGGAAAGAGTTATGACGAAATAAGTAATCATTCAAACATTTTTGGTATTAGATACTTAGGTTCCTATTACATTGGACTATTAGTGTGTCATCATATATAAAAGATAATGTACTATGGTTAATACCCTTATACCTAAATAAATTATAATGATCCATAAAACTTCTGCAAAAATCTAACATGTACAAAAAAAAATCAAGGCCACAAATTAAAAAAAAAGTGTATATATGATCAGCTATGAACTGATGGATAATTTAAACCAGCAACGAACTGGTCATCATTCTTATGTAGCTTTATGAAAATCAGTGTTCATATAGCACAAAGGAAGATAGGAAATAAATGGCAAAAAGGGCTGCTATTATTAAATGTGTATGTGACTGTTCATAACCCACCTTGCATCAAACACAATACCCATAATCACGTGAAATCGTCAAATAAAATATCAGCATAAACCAACCTCGCAATAGTGGAAATGCGGGACTTTTGTATGCCTCCACCCAGGCTACCAAGAAGACCATGGGTGCCTGCAACAGAAGCCCCCAAATATTCCTGGAACCAATAACATAAGAAACCCTGAACAAATCGATAGAAGCATTCAACAATGTTTGGAAACCGTCAGACTAATGTAAATCTATCAAGTGATTCGGCAGAAAAATCTGTGTAAGAAAAGATGGCAAACTTGAAGATTGTAATCTCGAGTGATATTGACATGTACGCCTTGGTTGGCAATAACAAATAGATTAAGCTAATAGTTTTGTACCTTTGCTAGTGTCTGCTATTCATGATGCAGCTTATTGGAAATTATCTTGTTTCTCCATTCCCATCTAAACGCAACAAAACAACTCGATTTCTTAGAAACGAATGCCAAAATTATCTTGTTTCTCCATTCCCATCTATTGGTTCCAGGAATATTTAGCGGAGATATTGAAAGGCTTACCAGTATGGTGGACTGCAAAAAAAGACAAACGTGGTGAGGTAAACCAACTTAAAATATTGTTTCAACCAAACTACAGTCTCATATTGCCACTTGAATGATTGAACCTATGTCCATGCCAACATCTCCTGTAAACGCATCCCGCAGCATTGACCTTGAGATCATGATTGGAGAGAGCGGTTAATTAACAGAAGTAGTGGCCGGGAAGACGAAGAGAGGCTGCCTACTCGTCTGCCTCATCCACACGGTAGAGTTTCAACTGCAGGGAATTAATTTGAAGATGAAGAGAGTAGTTAATGCAGAGAAGTTGATAGGACTGCATGCCTCAGTGGGAGCGCCGTGGAAAAAATTGATGAGATGCTAAAATATTTTAAGCAGATTTTTTATGCGACAGTAATTATTTGTTGTGCTGTCATTTTTGGAGAGGTGGAAGAGGGATTTGCTTAGGTGGCGGGCTAGGATTGGTCAAATATGTTTGATGAGGTGGACACCTTGCATGTTGAGAGAAATACACTTAGTGTGGGTTGCTCCCATTTAGATATTATAAATATATTCGACCAGTAAAAAAAACTAATATTATCTCCCACTAAGAATTTGCTTACTCCTCATTTAATTTTACCAATATTCATACATAGAAAAGAAAATATTAACCGTGATGTAACAACCTGTTCATATATTAGAAAAAAAACTTGTTGTGTTGTTCTCAATAATTTAGAAATATAAAAAAGCACGTACATATCTGAAAGTTTGAACGATGGTACACGAGTCTTACTGAGATTTAGCTAATTCTTGGAAGATGATGAAGAATTAATAAATTTGCTTGATAATTCAAAATGATTTCCCGGTCTAAAGTTTGATTTTGTTCCCATTTTTTAATTCCTCGATTTTTTCTTCTAGGGCCAATCATGTTTGTAGGTGCTGGCCCTGCATGCCTCCGAACGCGTGTTATGATCACTTTAAGCTCCGGAACGTTTTTGCATTCATGATCATGATCGGGAGCCGAGGCGAGCGGAAGATGAATCGAAACCTCTCTGACTTCCGTCGCTTCATTATTATAGACATTCCATCACTCCCAACAACCCTTCAGCCTCCCGATCGAGTATATATATCCGACGCCTGCAATTGATCAAACAGAGCACCAGCAAGACCAATCTCACACCATGCCGGACAGCACCGGCGCCACCGTCCTTGACGACCTGCCCGATTCGATCCTCATTGAAGAGATCTTCCTCCGGCTGCCGTCCGAGGATGTCCTCCGCTGCCGCGCCGTCCGCAAGTCATGGCGCAGCGCCACCTCCACCCCCAAGTTCATGCTTGACCACCACGCACGCCAGCCCTCGCTCCCCATCATCGACCATGTACAGCTCAGTGGCACCCGCGACCGCGACTCCCGTCTCCTCGCCTTCCGCCGTGACAACAACGCCGGAGGCAAGCTCCGGCCTGTCATCCGGTGCGCCACCCCTGGCATACATCAGTACCTGACGCTGCACGCCGCGCTTGACGGCCTCCTCCTCGTCTCTACAACGGCAGCACTGATAAATCGCAACGACGAGAGGCTCTTCTACGTGTGCAACCCGGCCACCCGGCAGTGTTCTCCCCCGGTTGACTGGTTGCATTCCCGCGTCCATGTCGCAGGTTTCTACCGGCACCAGCCGTCCGGGGAATACCGGGTGCTCTATTTCATCATCAACGCCGCGGACGAATGCGACATTGCGTCTTACTACGTCCTGACGGTGGGATCTGCTGACAGCCTCCCAAGGCGTATCTGGTCCTGGTCGCCGCCGGCGCCACTGTCTCCGTTGGAATTCGCCTTACTCGATGGGCTGCCGTGTTTCTCTCGTAACCGTGATCCGCCTCCAGTTCTGCAGCACGGCAGCCTGCACTGGATAGTTCCACCAGACGACGAACAACCTGCCAGCGAGTACATGGTTGATTTCGACACGGCCGACGAGTACATGATAGAGGACATGGTAGCTTTCGACACGGCCGGCGAGACATTCCGGCGGATGGGCCGCCCTGCCCAGCCAGGCCCTTGGCCGGTGCTGTTCGAGGTCGACGGCGCCCTCGCCCTGTGTGGCACCGGCGACGGCACCAGCCGCACGGATGTTGAGGTTTGGGTGATGCAGGACTACGAGGCCGGGGTCTGGGCCTCGACGCATGGGATCACCATCTCGCCGTCACCTTCGCGGCTTGATGACTCAGGGGAAGGCCGTTTTGTGTCCCGGATGGTGGTACTCAACGAGCGTGAGTTCCTCATCAGGTTTCCTCGCTACCGCCTGTTGCACTGTCAATATGACGGCGACCTAGTAAGAGATGCTGTGCTGAAATGTGACGACTTCGAAGATGGAGGATGTGCCATGGAGATCACTCTGTTTTCTTGGAAAGAGAGCATTTTCCCCCTTCCGTTCTTTGAGATGAATGCGGAAGATGGTGTCAACAAGGAGCATCCCTTCATCCTAGGGATGTAAGCTAGCTATAAGACTCTTGGTTATTCCGGGTGCTGAAATTTCGGATGTCTCCTATATGATTCATATTGTTTTTCTTTTGAACTGTATGATTCATATTGTTGAGAACTAGTATATGCTCTCCACTCCGGTGTAAGCAGAATCTATGTTAAATAGCTGTTTAATGTCCTTAAATAATTTGCTAGTTCTAATTACTTTCCTTTCATGGACCCGATAACTTGGATGTACGGCCACGAGAAATCTCTGTTGCGACCTACGAAATGTCGCATGTACCTCTTCGTGTGTCTAAAACTTCATCACTTGTGATGTGCTTACTTCTGTGTTCACAACCTAGAGAATAGATTATTGCATCAGGACGTGAGGAGATGAAGCAGCATTGAAGAACCATAGCCGTCAGCACACTTTGAGACCGTGATTTATTCGTGTCATCGTTGATAGCCGCAACTCCACACTGCAAAATACCCCAAAGCCCCGATTGATCAGTTCCAGTGTTGGATTAGGCAGCGCCTAGACTATGCTTTAGCTCGCTTAGGCACTAGGCGATGGGCAAACGCCTCGTCTAGGGAATAAGCGGTATTCTAGGCAGTGCAACCAATAAATTTTGTTCTGCACCAAGAAATCATGCCATATTGCGTTGAAGATCCAGATGGGTCATAATCCAATGCCGGTTGTTGTTAGCGTACTCATTTATATGGTTAAATTATCGTGTATAGATATATAATAATCCAAATAAACATCTGATGGTGCAAACTATATGCCCGCCTAGGCTGCGCTTAGTGCGCTTAATCATCGCCTAGGTGCTAGGCGAATGCCAACTGCCTCGCCTACGCCTAGCGCTTTTTCCAACCTTGATCAGTTCAAAAAAGTAAGTATGCAAGTTCAGTTGTTCTAGCTATATGTGAGGTAGGATTTTTAAAAAAACTTTGGCTCGTTTGGGGCTATGGCAGATTTGGGAAGCGAAGTTCCTATTCGGTCGGGGCCGGCTGATGATGGTGGCGTCCGCAGACGTCGTTACTTTGTTGAAAGCGGCTTCACCGCGATCTCCCGCCCTCCATCAAAATGTTCCGGAAGAATCCCTAGATCAAATGTCATTCTCCCTCTTGGGGTCATCGTTTTGGAACAAGTTTTGTGTGGATGGGTCTAGTCGTGGTGCGGTGTTGCTTCTATCGCGTTGGCGCCGACGAGTGTCGACAGCATGGCGCAGCAGGGTCTCGGCGGTGGACGTGTGTTGATGGACGCGCGTAGGGTGATGGAGTTGTCAGAAACCATGGCAGATTCTCGATGACAGGCTTGACAAGGCTAATGCTTTGGTCTCTATCCTGAAGATGAAGATGGGTTAGAGGAAGACAGCGGCAGAGACTTCTGTAGCATGTGCATCTGCTGGACCGGTTGTGCTTTGCTCGCCAACGGGCGGCTTGATGTGGCCTTCGGTTTTTTATGATGTTTCGTTTCGGGTTGATCTTTGTATTCCTTTTGTAAGATTTTGTTGAATAATCTAATGAAACTATTTATGTGAATCCTTTAGATGTAGTGGCTGGGGGTACACCCTCCATTTCGAAAAAAAAGTCTTGAAAAAACAGGAAGATTATATTAACATTAACAAACACAGTACAACCTTACATTGTTGAGTAAAAACTATGTGTGCTATTTTGCAAGTTAGAAGTATAAGAATGGACATGAGTCGAAGATACCGAAGACCGCAATTAAAGACCCCATGTATCCGGCTATTCGCGAAATGATGCAAATGGACAAAAACCGAACGCGTTAGATGTTCGTTTGAATCTCCCCGTTTGAGTTACCCTAAGATATAATGTGTTTCTCTCTTCTCATTAAGCATAGTGCCACATCAACATTTACGTACACTAACATGGTAAGAAATTAACTAGCATTAAGGGAGGCCAAGAAAAGTCCTCGGCATCCTAGGCGATTCAAGATCACTTTTCACACGAGGTATATACACTTTTCATCCCACAATTTGCACGGTGGGAGCAATTTAGTCCCACTTCTTGCAAACCGTGCACCGGTAGTCCCACAACTTGCATATCCGGGACATTTTAGTCCAAATTCACCAAATTCGATGTTTTTGGCTAATTAGCGGGGCATTAATTACATCAATTATCTGGGACTTTTTCTCTAATTAGCGGGGTATTAATTACATCAATTAGTGAAATAGATCAATCTGTATTAATTTCGAGTAAATACATGGCAACATATCATGTCTGATTCGCTGATGTCCCCTGGTTTTATGCTGTATATTTATATATGCATCGATGCATCACCCAACGAATCCGTCCGGCGAGCTTACGCTTGGGGGCGTTTCTGCCTCGATCTCTCCGGCGATGCGCTACCGGGAGTATGGCCAGGACCCGCCGGACTACGGTACCCGATTTTGTTCTCAGTCCTCTTTCTTCCTTTCTCAATCGGCTGGAATTTAGGGACTACGGTGCATGATCGGCTTGATTTTAGGGAGTTTTAGCACGCGATTAATCTCGATGAGAGTAACTGACAGAAAATACTAAGCTGACTGAACCTGTTAAGAAATTCAGAGTTTCAGACGGTGAACACGACGTCGTCGTCTCCATCGTCGGCACCGGGGTGCTTGGCCCACCCTACGCCTTCCGCACCGCGGGGTGGCTCGCCGACGCCCTCGACGTTGCCGGAGCCAGCGCCGCCACTTTCTACTGCATGCTCCCCCTTGTTCGTACACACATTTTCCATGTCCATCTAGTCGTCGTCGTCTTCATCATCGGCACCGGGGTGCTTGGCCTGCCCAACGCCTTCCGCACCGCGGGGTGGCTCGCCGGCGCCCTCGGCGTTGCTGGAGCCGGCGCCGCCAATTTCTACTGCATGGCCCCCTTTGTCAGTACACACTCACTCTCCATGTCCATCCACTCGTCGTCTTCATCATCGGCACCGGGGGTGCTTGGCCTGCCCTACGCCTTCCACACGTCGGGGTGGCTCGCCTGCGCCCTTGGCATTGCCGGAGCCGACGCCGCCACTTTCTACTACATGCTCCTCCTTGTCAGTACACACTCACTCTCCATGTCTATCCAGTCCCCGTGTTCACCGTATGAAACTCTGAATTTCTTATATGCCCCGGCCCCGGCCCCGCTAATTAGGCAAAACGTCCCCACTAATTGCTATAATTAATGCCTCGCTAATTAGCAAAAATACGTCGAATTTAGTGAATTTGGACTAAACTGACCCGGGTATGCAACTTGTGGGACTACCGGTGCACAGTTTGTAAGAAGTGAGACTAAATTGCTCCCACTGTGCAAGTTGTGGGATGAAAAGTGTATAAACCTCTTTTCACGCCGACAAATAGTTTGCCAGACGATTCAGCCGCTTCCCGCTTACAATAACTTTACAGGGCAGGTGTTTTTCCACAGCCGACATTAGCTTATTCGAAAATCCAAACAAATTCTACACTAGCATCTCGATTCCTCTGCCTACGCTCCAGTAAGATATGTCAAAAATTGCATCTCACACAGATGTAGATCTTCAGTTGACTTCCTAATCACAGCTGCATCACACGTGGATGAACGGTGGGAAGTCCTATGAATGGTTAATTAACTGGAATGAGATGAAATCTCGTCAACCGTGGTATTAATTGCCACGACGCCTCGATCTCGTTTTCTTTTTCCTTGATTCTGACAGGAATCTTGGTATCTGCAAAGTAAAATGGCACAGGGGCCATCTCTATGTACTCCACGCACAGGGCTAGAAGCTTGAGACTTTGTGTTGGATCGATCACTGGGCGGCCATGAACTCGGTGAGGAATCTGGTGTGCTTCGTTCTGGGAGCAGCGTTCACGACAGCCTTCGTGGTGCTGCTGCTGCCGGCAGCTCCGTGCCCGTACACCATCGCAGATCTCGGCATGCGGAAGCTCGGCACGGTTCGTCGTCCATCGCAGATCATCTTCTTGTTTCGATCCTTCTCATCTGCGTGTTGTATGTCTGAACTCTGAACGTACGTGCAGGTGGCGGCTGTGAGCAGTAGGGAGGACGACGACGACAGCCTCTCGGAGCTGCTCCAGAGGACGTCCATGCCGGACAAGACCGTCATCATGACCTTCGCCGACGAGGCGGTGACGCTGCCGGGCTCGCTCCTCCAGATCTTCCTGGAGAGCCTCCGCATGGGCGTGCGGACGCGGCCACTGCTGAAGCACCTGGTGGTGGTGGCCACGGACGCCAAGGGGTTCGACCGGTGCAGGCACATGCACCGGCTCTGCTACCCGCTGCTCGCCTCCGGCGACGGCGAGCCTCCGGCGTGGGCGCGGCACCGGTTCCAGGCGCGGGTTCTGGCGCTGGGGTACGGCTTCGTGTCCACGGACGTGGCCAGCGTGTGGTTTCGAAACCCGCTGCTACGCGTCCCGGCCGGCGCCGACGTCGCCACGTCCTGCGACTGGTTCCACGGCGACAACCCGTACGACCTGGACAAGCCGGCGGCCAGCGGCGGGGTCGTGTACGCGAGGCCGAGCGCGGCGGCGGCAGCGTTCCTCGACGGCTGGTACGAGGCGGCGAGGACGCGGTACCCCGGGGAGCGCGACGGGCTCGTGTTCGACAGGGTGAAGCACGAGCTGGCGGACCGGCACGGCGGCGCCACGGTGGTGCTGCTGGACACGGCGTACTTCGCCGGCAACTGCGAGTTCAAGGGCGACTTCCACCAGATGTGCACCTTCCAGGCCAACTGCCTCGACGAGATGCAGGGCAAGATCGAGAGCCTCAACGCCGTGCTCGACCAGTGGAAGAACTTCAAGGCGGCGCTCGGCGGCAACAGCACCGCGCTCACCTACTGACTTTCGGCCGGCCGGTGTCGCTCGCTCCCTATTTTTGTTCGAAAAATTATTAGGTACCCAGTTTGGCTCCAAGAGATCCGTAAAAGGGGATTGCTTGGACCTCTGCAAATTGTTGGGTACCAATTTGTGTATCGGGTTTTTTTACGGCATAAACAATTTTTTTCTAGACAAATACATTAACAAAAATTCTGGATGTATGCATAAAAATAATAATTCTGGATGTATGCATAGATAAAAAATCTAGATAAATAAATTAACAAAAAATTCTGGATGTATGCATTAAAAATATTCTTAATATATGCGTCAACAGTTCTCTTGAAATATGCGTTAACCTTTTTTGGGAACGCGCCAGAGCAGTCCCACCCTGTTGCTAGTCTCGGTCGTCGTCGCTAGATGAGCATAGGAGCAAAGAATCCACCATGGATTACAGCGGGAGCGAGCTCGAAGGCGGGGCTGAGAACGAGGCGTGACATCCATGGTCGTTGTAGCCCGCCGGACAAGGCCCTGGTCGAGCAGAGCTCCTGTAGGAGGCAAAGCTAGGGCGACGGGGGAGGGGACGAGGCACGCCTGTCAGGCCAACCCGAAGGGCGGCTCCGTTGTTGGATGCAGAGTGGTGGGTCTCGGGGAAGAAATCTACGGGATTCAGGGAAATAAATCAAAGAAGATGAAAAAAAAAATGACACGTGAGCCCAAATTTCAGTGAGAGTAGTCTGTAATCCCGGTCGGGATCACTGCTTTCCCGGTGCGCCAAACATGTCTAAGGTTCAAAACAGATCGAGATTCGGATGTTGGGTGTGCTGATTTTCAGAATGTATGCATAAACAATAAATCAAGATGCAGGGCAAGATCGAGAGCCTCAACCCCGTGCTCGACCAGTGGAAGCACTTCAAGGCGGAGCTCGGCACCAACAGCACCGCGCTCACCTACTGATCAGGGAACTTTTCTTTTTGGGCCGGCGTCGATAGTATTACTCACTCCCTATTTCTGTTCCAAGAGATCCCTCAAAAGGGATTACGTTGTTTAACCGAGAAGATTGCTTGGACCTATGAAAATTATTGGGTTCGATCGAATTTGTGTATCAAGTTGAGATCAGTACAAGTTAATGCAGGCCAACACATAAATACGGTATACATTTCAACAAAGTGCACAATTTAGTTGGAAATAATTTCTAAACCGAATCAACATGTCCGCCAGGTGAACGCTAACCTAAATCCCAATTATCATGTATGTGACATTACTTATGGTTAATACTCGACAACGGGTACTCTGCAGATAACCCGTTGGCAAAAACTATTTGCCCAGTGTATTTGGCGCGAAACACATGCCCGCCAAGTGAACACTAACCTAAATCCCTATTATTATGCATGTGACATGACTGTGCTTTCAACTTCTACTCCTTTTTGGACTCGGGTCTATTGTAGAAGGAGGTCAACAATTTCTAAGCCCACAAACAAAAAAGTTGTAGAAAGTTTCAAGTGAATCTGATGCTGCCAATATTTTATCTCTGATCTTTTTTGTTGTGGCACGCCTATATGGACAAGGAATTGGACCTTTGGGGTTTATATCAACATAAGCTCCTTCAAGTTTACTTTCCTACCCAAAAAACTTTGCATCATTTGAAGGTTTGTAGCATGAGTAATGACCATTCCGGTGAAAGGTGTCCAGGTTGTTAAAGGTTTCACGAATTTCCAAGGAGCTCTCCATTAAATCTCCAAGTTGATTGCATTTCTCATAAGAAAGTCATGCAACTTCAAAAACATTTTGAATCCCTTTTCACAACTAGCTAAGCGGGTTATCTCTGCTATAAAGTCACATCTCCTTTATCTTTTTAGGTGCCTTTTGCCAAACAATTCAGCTATATGTTATTGTAGCTGTCAGAGATCTGAGAGAACCTTTTTATCGAACATCACGAGCTTAGCGAGTACTCAAAATGTTGGCTCGAATTCGATCACTAATGAGCCAAGCCGAGTTGATACTAAGAAAACGTATTTAAAAGTTGAGTTGTGAGTACTCGATAAGCGTGTTCAAAACTTTACATTGACATGCTAGCTCATATATTATTAAACACTAAAGAAAAATCAACGGCACTAAGACAAAAATATATGAGCACTCAAATCAAATATCCAAATTCTACGTGGAGAGGCATCGACGATGAGTCACCTTTTTTGTACTCTTGCTCCACGTTTGAATTAAATATGATGTTCAATTTATTAACGAGTTTTAAGCTTATCGAGCCAATTCGACTATTTATTGAGTCGAGCCAAGATGGATTTTAAGGTAACGAGTCGATTCGAGCATGCTCATTAAGTAATGAGTATTTATCAAGTTGGGTCAAGGTGGTCGGAAACCCCAAATGGAGCCCGACCTCCAAAGAGGATGTAGTTTTCAACTATGTAGTCAAGTATGTACATTACGAGCGTGCAGCTTCTAAAGAAAAATCGAACAAAGCTTAGAAGATTCGAAGTTTGCATCGTTCACACAACGAGATCTGTACATTTGTCAAATTTGAAGAGAATAAAACATATGGTTTTTCGCGTTGGAAACTCACACATGAGAATGAAAGCAGCGACAAAGGATGGGTGACGGCGGCGTTGCGAGGCCTGCCATCCACAAGCGTCCGCCGTGCCACGGTGGTGGAGGCGGCGCCCTCCACAAACACCCAAATCGAACCAAAGGAGAAAGAGAAAAACACATATATACCGCGAGATGTAGGCGCAGGCAGCAGCAGCAGTCCGACACCAACAACCTCAGCAGCGACGTACGTCCACCGTGAAGCCGCAGTGCCACGGACCTCCGTCCACACCACAAACCCACCAAGAGAAACGAAGATCGAAGCACCGAAACGACCGCTCGCCCCCAGAACTCCTCCTTCAATTCCAACCTCGAGCGAGACGAGATCGACGTCCCCATCCCTCTCATCCCCCGCAGCCTTCAGCTCACCGATCCCGCCCTCACCCATCCCCTGCCTCAGGCTCGCTGTTGGAATAACTTTTTTTTTTATATAAAGGGAATTTCATTTCAATGTATCAGTGATACAAAGTATGCCTATACCCGGTCTCTGCATAGCAAGATGCACACAGCTAAAGAGCACAAAAAAGAAAAATACATATGAAGCACTTAGGCGCCAAAATAATCATCAAAAACGCCTATGACTACGGGGGACCTAAATGTTGATCCCTAAGCCACCCATGTCGGATAAAAATATCCCTCGCCGTGAACTCCAGTCGTGCAGACGCCACCATAAAAAGGTCTCGATTTTCCACACGTTGTAATGTGGACCACGAACGGAGCAAACCTGTGCATCGGTAAATTACCTGCAAGAGAGATGTATCTTTATCATTAAAAACCTTGTCATTTCTACATAACCACAGCGACCATATAACGGCTAACGCTCCCACTCTAATAATCGTTCTTTCCTTACTATCAACCCCATGCAGCCAGTTGCCAAAAATATTTGCAACCGAACGAGGTGGATATAGGTTAGAAGCTATCTGAATGGCTGACCATATAGAACGTACAACTTTACATTGGAAGAATAAGTGTTTGATAGTCTCATCATGTGTACAAAACACACACTTAGTACTCCCGTTCCAGTTACGCTTGACCAGGTTGTCTTTGGTGAGGATTACCCCTTTACGAAGATACCATGCAAAATTTTTTAACTTCAATGGGATCTTCATACACCAAATTTTTTTGTTATTATCGACTGGCACATCAGAATGAGATAGTGCTCTACACATTGAATCTACTGAGAATTTACTATTCCCATATAGATTCCAGCAAAATTCATCAGACCCTTGTGTTAACTGAACTGAAGCCAGTCGCCTCAACAAGGCATTCCACAACACAAGACGTGGTCCATAGAGAGTGCGTCTAAACGACATATTAGTAGGCGACATTTGCATAACCGAAGCTAGCGTATCACTCTTATGTCTGACAATATCGTATAGAGTCGGATATTGTTCTCGAAGGGTGGTATTGCCTAACCATTTATCCTCCCAGAAGCGAATTTTCGTACCATCCTTAATATGAAAAGTCCCATAGTGAAAGAAAGATTTCTTCGTCGCCATGAGGCCAGCCCAAAAGTGAGAGTCCCCAGGTTTCCAATATACCTGAGACAATGCTTTTGAGCCGACATACTTTCTTCTGAGAAGTGTTTGCCATACTCCCTCCTCGGTCAGTAGCTTAAACAACCACTTTCCAAGAAGAGCAGTATTCTTCACCTGGAGGTCATTAATTCCCAACCCTCCTTGGTCCGTCGGGCGGCAAACAACCTCCCATTTAGCCAGTCTATACCTTTTCTTCTCACTATCCCCTTGCCAAAAGAATCGTGAACGGAAATAATCCAGTTTCTTCGAGACACCTTTTGGTAATTGAAAGAAGGAAATCATATACAGTACCAGATTACTTAATACTGAATTTATGAGAACCAATCTTCCACCTTGGGATAGTAACTTTCCTCTCCAACTACTCAACCTAGCCTGCAGGCGTTCTTCGACATGTTTCCATTCAGCTTTAGTCAATCTCCTATAGTGTATTGGAATTCCCAAATACCTTATAGGAAATTGCCCCTGTGCACATCCAAAAAGTTCGGCATACTGCACAACCGCTTCCTGGGCATCGCCAAAGCAAAACAACTCACTCTTATGGAAATTTATCTTAAGACCCGATAATTGCTCGAATGCAGAAAGGATTAATTTCAGATTCGTAGCTTTTTCGAGGTCATGATCCATGAAGAGAATTGTGTCATCTGCATATTGAAGGATAGATAACCCACCATCGACAAGATGTGGAATCACCCCTTCAAAAAGGCCTTCATTTTTGGCACGCTCGATCATAATGGCCAACATATCTACCACTATATTAAATAATATAGGCGATAGTGGGTCACCTTGTCTCAAGCCTTTCTTTGTCTGGAAATAACGCCCAGTCTCATCATTAACTTTGACTGCAACGCTACCACCCGAAACAAATTGCCGAACCCAAACACACCACTCCTCCGAGAACCCTTTCATCCTCAGCGTCTGCTGGATGAAAGGCCATTTGACCTTATCATAGGCTTTCTCGAATTCGATTTTGAGTATGACACCATTGAGCTTTTTCCGATGTAACTCATGTACCGTCTCATGTAATATTGCCACCCCATCCAAAATATTCCTTCCTTGCATGAAGGCTGTTTGGGTTGGCCGTACCACATGATCTGCCACCGAATTAAGTCTCAATGTTGCCGTTTTTGTGAATATTTTGAAACTCACATTAAGAAGGCAGATTGGTCGATATTGTTGAATCCTCTCTGCCTCATTAATTTTAGGTAACAAAATAATCTCCCCGAAGTTAAGACGGAACAATTCCAAATTGCCCTTATGAAAGCAATCGAAAAGTTCCAACAGGTCCGTCTTAATAGTTTCCCAGAAATGTTGATAAAATTCAGCTGGGAAACCATCCGGTCCTGGTGCCTTATTATGTTCCATTGAGAAAACCGCTTTCTTAACCTCTTCCTCAGTGAATGGTGAGGTTAAGAAAACATTCTCCTCCTCAGAAACTTGGGGAATATCCGCTGTTCGGGATTCGTCCAGGGAAAAACTCCCAACGTCCGGCTCCCCAAACAACGTCTTATAATATTTGGTGATGTATGATTTTAGTTCATCCTGCCCTTCGATCACGCCCTCTTCCTGAATTAAGGAGTGAATAATTTTCTTCCTGTGTCTACCATTGGCAACACTATGGAAGTATCTCGTATTCGAGTCTCCTTCAAGAATAAATTGGGCTTTTGACCTCTGGTACCATTTGATTTCCTCTTCCCGCAGTAGTTTAGCTATCTGTGCATTTGACTGATTCTTAAGATCAATCTCTTGCGTAGATAACGGTCGTACAGCAGCAAAACCATCGAGTTCATCAATAATGGCGGATAAACGAATCTTCTCCTTCTTTAACATACCCGTCACGTGACGAGCCCATCCACGTAGGACAGTACGCAAATTGCGCATTTTATTATTCCAACGTTGGATAGGTGTATGTCCGTGCACAGGCTTCGCCCACACCCCTTTTATCAACTCATCGAACCCCTCCCTTAGCAACCATCCTAACTCAAATTTAAAATGATGGTGCGCTTGATGTTTTAGGGTCCCTGTTGACAAAAGAAGCGGAGCATGGTCTGACAACGACTCTATTCTTTCTAGAGCGCGTACCGATACCAAAGGATATTTTGACTCCCATTCTGTATCCATAAGCACACGATCTAGCTTTTCATAGGTCGGCTCCGGTAAACTATTCGCCCAAGTATATTGTCTACCAGTCATGTGCACCTCCCTGAGATCCAAACTATCAATAACAGCGTTGAAAAGGAAGGGCCAATGGTTATCAAACCGGCCTCTGCTCTTCTCATGTGGAAATCTGAGCAGATTAAAGTCTCCACCTATTAACATAGGATAAGGATTATCTCTAGTCAGATTAACCAACTCACGTAAGAAAGCAGCCTTATATTCATCTTGGGCAGCACCATACACGGCTACCAGACTCCATATAAAGTTGTCGGTTTTATTCCGTATGTGAACTTTTAAATGGAAGTCACCAGCGGATCTCCCAACCACTTCCATGGAATCTGATTTAACACCAAGTAAGATACCCCCAGACCTGCCATGCGGTGGACGAGAATGCCAAGTAAAATCCAAACCCCCGGATAATCGATTTAGAACATTACTTGAGAAATCTCGTCTGCCCGACTCAGAGATGGCCAAAAAGTCCAGATCATGATCCCTCACACATTGAGCAATATGTAGATGTTTAGCCAAGTCACCAAGACCTCTGCTATTCATAAATATGCCATTCATCGGGAACATTTCTTGGATTTTTTTGAACCCTTAGATCTACGACGAGAAGCCTGTAAGTCCAAAGCAGACTCAAGTCTCGACTCATCTAAGTTCACCTCCGTAACCTGCCCTACTAGATGAGACAAAAGCTGACCATCATCTGTGGTATCCACTTCCTCCTCCTCTAACAGGGGGCTGAACGACCTACTCGACGCCTTAGGAGAAACTGTAAGACGATCATACTCCAAAAGACGTAAAGCATTAGCCGAAACTGAAACCTCCTCCCCATTCCTCCCCAGACTTACTCCAACCGACACTAATCTAGATTCTACACAAGAAGTATCAAGCTGAAGGAAAGACTTGGTAGGAAACTTCGTACCTTGCACTGTGGTGTCGTTCAGCGCCGCCTTACGCTTCATGGCCCTCGACAGCGTATCCTCGTCCGTCGTGACACCACCGTCCCCCGCCACAGCATGCCGAGCACTACGTCTCGGCTGCTGCACCGTGACCGCGACCGGGGCCGGTGCATCACCCGCCGGCCGCCCAAGGACAGCAGGAGGGGATACCGGCACCGTGGCCTCCAGTCCGGTACCCAGAACAGGCGATGGCACCCCCGGCGCCGGGGTACCGCTCCGAACCACATCCGTCGACGCAACCACCATAGGGGACAAGGGCGGAGTAGCAGCCCCTCTACCAGTGGTCGCGGACGGAACGAAGGGAGGCGCCTTCGGCGAAAGACCCCCCCCCCCCCCCCCCCGCCAACCACCCCGGCTGGCACAGGAGATCCTGCCGACAAAGCCATCAAGGGGGGCGATGACGAAGTAGCAGCCCCCCTAACAGCCTCCGAACACCCGCTCACCGACGTGACCACCGCAGGGGACAGAGGCGAAGTAGCAGCCCCCCTCGAAGTGGTCACTGGTGAGCCCAAGAGAGCAGCAGCTCCCGGTCGCGACAAGGCCCCAGACGGCGACGCTGACTCCGATGACGCAGGCGCCGCCCGTCCCATCGGAGACCCAGCACTCGCCTCCCGCCACTGTCGCACAACCTCAATAGCCCTCGGTGTAACAGGATTAGGGTTCATCGGTGTGACCGCATAACCCAGCGGCACCTGTCGAGTAGACGACGAAGACCCCTGCACCGTAGGGCCCATATCCGCAGCAGAACCAGCCGAAGGAGCCGATGGAGTAACTCCCTGCATCGGATCATCTCCCTCACCATCCTCCGAACCCTTACCTGCAGAGTCATCCTTATCCTTACGTCGCCAAATAAATGGAACAAACTCAGGATCCGGAACAAAACTCGCCGGCTCAGGCCTGAAGGTCAATTCATAACCCTTCATCCGCAACACCCCATCAGACTTGAGGCACGGTCCAACCTCATCAGCACACTTATGAAAACACTCCACATCAGCCATGCCAACCAGAATACGAATGATACCTCGACGGCGGAGAGCCAGCAGGTCGACATCAAGAGTAGTACCGATGAGAGAACCCACCGCCCACAGACCAAGAAAATGACGCAAAGGCCGTGGCACCCCAGACACATGAACCCAGACTTGAGACAGCTCCATCATATGCGGAATATCCTCTTCCTTCCATCGGCTGAAAAGAAGACGAGCTGCCTTACCAGGTACCCCAAGCACCAAGCCATCCACACGAAGCAAGTCGTCCATAGAAGGGAACGCCACCATGTAAGAATCAGCCCCGTTCGGAACAGCCTCCCAGGTCCAAGACGGGCGCGCCGGACAAATACGAGCCACCTGAGCGGTTGGAATAACTAGCCGTTTAGTTTCAGTTTCAGAGTTTTTCGGACAGTTAGACTGTCTTTCTGTTGTTAGTTGGATGAGAACGTGATCTACACCAACAGATTAGGAGGGCGTGGACTTGTTCCAGATCGTGGGATGGCACGGCCTAGTCGGGAGCATGATCTGCACGACTCACACATCGTTGTTAAACTTCAGAATTAATAGAGAGGAAACCAGAAAAGGAGTCACTTGAACACTGCACCAAATTCAGTCTCGCTCTCTGTGTTTTCTGTCTTCAGTCAACAAACAGCAGCTCGAACTACACTCGCCTGCCCCGTCATGCTCCTCCCTGAACACGGACACAGCTTCTCGATGGATTACGGCAAGGAGAACTTTTGCTTCAACGAGGAGGCCGCTTGCGCGCGGCATGCTGCAGGCCAGGGCCCCTTTGACACTCTTGAGGCCGACGCCAATGACATTTTTTTGCTTCAACGAGGAATGGGTCGAAGGACATAAAATACACAAAGGAATAGTAAGTATTTGACTTAGGTTTGTGCATCATCTTCCAATGAATCTGTCAAATGCTGATAGAGCCAATAAACAAAATGCGCTAATGCATGTTTCTTTTGCCATGCTTAACGTACATGAGAGATGAGCTAGATTCTTCTAATGGGCGTTAGAAAGTTATCTTTTCTTTTGCCCCCGGCCGTATCGTCTTTGCTTCTTCTATATCAATATAAATGGCAAAGTTTTTGCCTCGTTTCAAAAAAAAAGCTGAATTCTTTTGGTGCCAGCAACTAGATATGAAAAATGGACCAACTGCCCCATGTTTCCTTCTCTCTTCTTTTTATTATGAATTTTCCCTTCATATAAGCATAGTTCAGTTTCATTTGCTAATGCTAGCTGCAAATTGCATATATATTTTCCTCACATTCTGATTCATGGGTCCTTTTAGAGTAAACCGGTTGGATAAATTTGATCCATTGCCTACCTAGACTGATGGTGTAACTGTATAAAAGTTAAGCTCTGAAGTTTACATTGCATAAAGTATCATCACATATATGTTTACACACTTCCTTTGCAGCGCTACAAACTTTTAATCGGATACCTTGACTAAAGTACGGCTGTAGAAAGTTCAGCGATGAAGTATGTTTTCAGAAAGTATCTTCACATAGTACTGTAAAGAAGTGGCCAATCTGTCAAAAAAAAAAACTTTCAAAATGCCAAGTTCTTATGACGAAAGAGGTAATTACTTGATCGCATCTGAATGTTCAGTACCTCATTTAACAAGTTCAGTTCTATAAATTTAAACATTTTTCTATTTTTGGGGACTACCTTCTATAATATGAAACCTAGATTTTCAATTTTATTTGGGTCAAGCCGTCAAGGTCTCTTATCCGTGAAAAAACACGTGTGGACCTACCTTATTATTAAATAAAGGACGGATTCCCGGGATTAGGTTATAAGTACGGACTTGTCACGCCTCCCTGCCAGGCCGTGACCCAAGAGAAGCCCAGCAAAGCCCAAGGCTGTGAGTGAGTGTCGTTGGTGCGTCAGCTGTGCGGGCTCTGCCCATGTATTGGAGAGAAGAGAAGGGGATAGGCATCGATGATCAGTACACGAAAGGTGTGTGTACCTCTCCTTCCCCTTTCTGCTGCTTCCTCCCTCTCCAGAACTCTCAAATCCTAATAACAGATCCGTGTATCTGCTTGTATCATGACGAATCCCAACTATTTGGTGAGCTGCCACTAGTAGGATCGTTACAATTGGTATCAGAGCCACCGATCTACCGGCCAAAAATCTCCAAAAATATCCCCGCACACCACCTGTTCGACCAAATTCCTACACCAATTCTTTTTTTAGTGAGATCCGGCGGCGAATCGAGTGCAACGAAGCTTGGGTTGGGCTCTCCTGTAAAATCCCCTTGTTAGTTGGTGCTTGCGGCGGCGGTGAGCGACTGCCTCCTCAACGGTGGTGCTGGTGGCGACAGATCCGGGGGTGGTGTTCAAATTCGGCCACAGTTTTGGTTGAAATCGAAGGTTGCTTGGCTAATTCTAGGCCAGTAGTAAAATTCCTGTCGATTGACTGATTCCGTGTGGCTACGGCGGCGTGCGATCAATTGTAGAGGAACGCTTCTAGCAAGTACTCGTTGATCCGGTGGCGGTAGACTTCCGAGCGGCAGTACGGCGTGCCCTCCAACTCTGACGGTGAGGATGGCGGCGGCGGAGCAGGGTCTAGCAACTCAAACCTTGGCGGTGGCGGATATCAACACTCAACTGAACCAGTTGGTGCTGGGTCTCACCAAGGCGGCGGAAACAGCGTCGAAGAACACTGACTCTTGTCACGCACTGTCAGTTACCACAGAGCGCCTATTGAAGAATCATGAAGTTGTTCTTGACAAAGTGAACACGATCGAGAATCATGTTCAAGGGCTTGTGACCCGAGTTGCGTCTCTGGAGGGGACAATCTCCACAGTACTGCAGCAAACACCCAGCCCCAATGGGCGCCGCGACGAACATGAAACCCAGGGCATTGCCAATCGGCAAGCTCTGGACAATGGTGCGTTTCACTTAACTCGTCCGAATGGTGAATCTAGTAATTTTCGTGAGCAGCACTATACCAGGGATAGATGTCATACAGATACTCATGAATTTCGTATGCCTAAAACGAATTTTCCTAAATTTGATGGTTCTCACCCTAAACTTTGGAAAGAGAAGGCTGAGAAGTATTTTAACATGTTCCATGTTCCTGAAGAGTACAAAGTAGATTATTCCACTTTACATTTCATTGGATCTGCTGCTTTGTGGTTGCAAAATTATGATGCTCATTATTCAGTGGATAGTTGGGTTCAGTTGTGTGTTGATGTGTGCCAGAAATTTGCAAAGGATTTATACTACACTGACATGAGTAAAACTCTAGATATTAGGCAAACTAGTGATGTAGATAGCTATCAAAAAGAATTTGAGACTCTCATGCATCAGTTGCTAGCTCATAACCATGCCTTAGATGATACGTTCTTCGTTGCTAAATTCATTAATTCTCTGTTTGGATGTAGGAAAAACTGCTTGGAATTGAATTGGCCTGTGAATTCCAAATCCAAGCTGGAAAGGAAATGAGCTGCAATTCCAATTCTGTTGTTTGGTTGTGCATGAAATTTTCTGATGGAATCAAAGGGTGTGACCCAATTCCAATTCCTGTTTGGATGTACATATCATGGAATTTGATGTTTTTTTGAGTTTGGACAATATAAACATGTGTACATGCATGAAAAAATTAGTACGTGTATATTTGATTGTTTACATATTATTTTACACACATAATAACATATAAAATATTCCGAATAAGGTCACAATAACAACATAAGTAGGAATAACTATGCAAAACACGTCCAAGAAGCATGACACAAAATAATTTAGAAGTAACAACAACACGACATGGATAATAATTATGTCTCTAAAAAGTAGCATAATAAGTGGATAGTTTATGTCTCGTACATATAGCAAGAGCGGATAGTTCGCAAACATGAAAGTACATAGAAGTTCATACATCAACCAAACACGATAGCAACCATCACTCCAAGGTCACGAGCCATGGCTTCCTTAAATCTTCGGGGAGTGCCATGAGCGCTTCAAACATGCGCTCATCTTTAATCAACTTCCCATAGGCTCTCAGCATGTCCTTCTCCTCCAAACCCTGTACTTTCTTAAGTGCAGAAAGGATTTCAGTTGGAGGAGTAAACTTTGGCATCGGAGTTGGCTCGGTTGTCTTCAAAACATCATCAAAGGACATCTGCATCCTTCCCATCATTGACAAGATAGCATCCCCTGTGCGTTGCCTCTTTGGAGGCACCTCAGGAGTTCCTTCAACAGCGGGCGTGTCTTGTGGTTCTTGAGCACACTCATTTCCTGTCCTAGCACCTACACCGGTTGCATGATCTTTTGAGTATATGGTATTGATAGACTCCCAGTTGTGCACTACCTTGTTCCTGTAGGTACGTGCATCTTTGTTAGCCTACACAATAGAAACATGGTATTAGAGAGGATAGTGAGGTTGCAAAAATTAAGCACAAATAAATAAATTGTAGTGTTAAATACCTCCACATATCGAGACCACACTTCATCACTTTCAACTGACACCATGTTCTTTTCCCAATCCCATCCAAAGCCACTCTGAGCAAGCATCTTTGAAATGATCTCATATTGCTTGTCAAATGTTTTAATTCTTCCCGTTATGTTTTCCTTCGTGATGTCAATGCCACATACATCCTTGACATTCTTAATGCAAGCATTGTACACATGTAGCTTAGCATGGTCACCATTGTTGTGATGCTCAACAAGGACAGCCAACAATGCACTGTCCATCTCAGGAGTCCATGTTAGGTAAACCCTACTCTTCTTTGCTCCCTGTTCAGCCATGCTTCTACAAATAGAACAAATGTATGTGCATAAAAGTAAGGACAAAATAGCAAGATATAATAAGGTAAAGCACCATCACGGCCAGCATGCTACCACACAAAAAGGGCACCATCACCAAGCTAGCACAAAAAAAAGCACCATCAGCTAGCTATCTACTCCATCACTACTTATCTACTACAGCTCAAGTTCGCCATGCGCCACAAGGTACTCAGCATACATCTCGTCCGCAAATTGCTGCCTAAAGTTGGACCATGCATTTGTTTGTTGGACACTTCTAATCAAAGTAGCATCATCTGCGGGTTCAGGAGCCATAGCCGCTAGCTCAGCGTCGACTTCCTGAAGCAACAAATCATCTCTCATTTGCTGCCTATCCCTTGCATAGTTGTGCAACACACAACACGCATTAATAATTCGAATCTGCAAATATTTAGTTCATAGTCAAAGAAGGAACACAGGATAGCCCATATGAACAACCAAATGGATTTGTGTTACCTGGTCCTCTATATCAAAGAAAGAACAAGAACGCAAGATGGAAAATCTTTTCTTCAACAAGCCAAAGGTTCTTTCCACAACATTTCTAGCATGAGCATGACGCAAGTTGTACAACTCTTTTTCATTTTGGGGTTGTTGTTGACTTGCAACCCACTCTTTCAAGTGGTGCCGAGTGGATCTGAATGGAGATAGAAATCCAGGACCATTGGTATAGCCAGCATCAACAAGATAGTACTTTCCTATTGACAAGTACATAAGTTAGCTACCAATTAAATATGAGAAATGATACGCAAAGAGAAAGAGTCATACCCTATGGTACAACAAATGCATCTTCACGATCGATTCTCATAGCATCTTTTAGCACTTTGGAGTCCGATGCCGAACCCTCCCAACCAGGTAGAACATAGAGAAATTTCATGTTCCAGTCAACCACACCTAGCATGTTAGTGGTGATATCTTGGTGCCTGTTCCTATACCTTCCTTTGTCAGCAGCATTAACAAACACAGGAATATGACACCCATCTAGTGCTCCAAGTGCATTAGGAAACCACTTCCACTTGTAATCGTCAGGAGGGGTGATAGAAGGATCGGGAAGCTTGATGAACTCCCCAGTTAGAGACAAGATGGCTGATAACACAGTAGAGAAGTGCCTACTGATAGTCTCCAAAGAACGCTGGTATGTGCCACCCAACATCCTCATTTTAAGTCCATGGCCAATAACTTGTAAGAACATAGCAACATTTTCTTCTACCGTCACAAACATGCTATCTTTGAGACCACACTTCTCACGCAACATAGCACAAAGATCATGGAAGTTTCTTTTAGTTAGTCGTAACTTATCATAGCAAGTTGTCTCGGACCCCTCATAAGTTTGTTTCAATATGTACTTCCGATATGCAAGCCTTTCCTCATCATCATCGAAGCATCCAAGGTTCCTCGGTGCCCGATGAGAACTAAGATAAGCAAATGCTAGGCATGATAGTTCGAAATACTTCTTTGCTAACAATATCCTCTTTCTTTTTTTCCTTCTATTCTCTTCGGTAATATAGGCAACCAACTCTTGATTAGACATGATGAAAAAAGCTACAATGCACACACCATATATATACATGAATTATTCATAGCCATGTAAAATAGATAATGATCCATTGCGCAAAATGTGTAAACATCATAAAAATAAAATCATAATGGGTACACATTAACTAGGAGTAGAGAGTATACATTGGCTCAGCCCGCCTAAATTCGAGCTCAGGATCCTCAATCTGCCCGGAAACCTGCACATTTCAAATAAATCACAGGTAAAAATGTGTCATTGCATTGCATCGGAACAGAGAACAAAAAGAACAGGGGCAAGCGCCCAGGCAAAGACGTGCGACGGCAGCGCCTGCCAAAGCTTCAAATCGACCGGCCGAATCCCCATCGATCTAGGGTTTCAGAGAGAGGGCGGAGAGAGGGAGAGGACGACGGCGACTGGGGGACGGAGAGGAGTGCAGGGAGAGGTCGAGGAGGGCGCCGAACGGGGGAGGGAGAGGAGGAGGAGGAGCTTACCGGGCCGCTGCCGCCGGTTTGCTTCTCCAGGACGAGGACAAGGGCGAAAGAGGAAGGGGTGAATGGGTACGAGCGTACGCGCGGGGCGGAAGCAAAATTTTCCGTCGCTTTTCCGAGGTCGGAGGCTCGGAATTGTCCAGCGACGCGCGGACGTGCGCGCGGGCCTCTCGTGGAATTGCCCTCCGTTTCCAAGGCCCGATTCCGTAACCAACCCAAACAAGTGAATTCGGGTTGTCAATTCCAAATGGCCAATTCCAAAGTGTTTTTCCTACATCCAAACAGGGGGTAAGGGCTTGAAGAAAGAAATTCGTGCTGCTATAGTTCTACATAAACCTAGAACTATTGATGCTGCGATATCCTTGGCTCTCTTACAGGAATCTCAGCTACAAGATGTTAAACAGAAACGTTATGAATATAAGAGGTGGCATAATCAAGCTGGTCCTGGTAAATTGGGGCCACATCCAGCTGAAATGGTTGCCGAGGTTGCCAAGCCAAATGCCCCAGTCATGGCAGGCAAGCTGGATAATTTGCGAGCTCAAAGGCGTGCTCGAGGGGAATGTTTCAAGTGTGGTGGCAAATACGGACCGGGACACAAATGCCCCAATCAAATCCAATTGGTAGTTGTAAATGAGATATGTGCAGCTTTAGACTTGGATAAGGGCAGTAGTTCTGATGATGATGCACAAGATGCTAGCTTCGACAGCAGTGACTCAGATACTGAGCAAGCTAACTGCATTTCGTTGGCCGTAGCTGAAGGCACTGTCAGTAAGAAAACTATTAGGCTATTGGGGTATATTGGTAAAACACAAGTGCTGATATTGATTGATTCCGGAAGCTCTGGCAATTTCATCAACGCTACATTGGTCTCTAAACTTCAGTTACCAGTACAACCATTGCCACTGGTACAAGTCACAATTGCTGAGGGAAGTAAAATGACCAGTAAAGAAGGCATCTCTCAGCTTCGATGGGGTGTTCAGGACACAAAATTCTCGACCAATGTGAGAGTTTTACCAATCAAGTGTTATGATATAATTTTGGACATGGAATGGCTGGAATCATGCAATGGAGGAAGATGTTTGTTGATTGGAAACGCAAGAAACTGAGGTTTATGCATGAAGGAAAAAGGATAACATTGAGAGGCCTGTCAGCAAATAACAGTTACTACCCAACAATCACTGAATCAGTGGTACATCACCTGATACAAGAGGATGCTGTGGCACAAATTATATCCCTCCAAGCATCTCATGTCAATACAGTAGCTACTACTGTACCAACAATTATTCAACAGGCCATTTATCAACATGAGAAGGTATTCAAGGAACCAGAGAAGCTACCACCAAGGAGACCTTTTGATCATCAAATTCCCCTGATCCCTGGAGCGGTGCCTGTACAGAAAAAGCCTTATCGATATGCTCCGACACAGAAAGATGAGTTGGAGCAGCAGATTGTGGAGATGCTGAAATCTGGAGTTATTCAACCAAGTCAGAGTCCATATGCCTCTCCCGTCATTTTGGTGAAGAAGAAGGATGGCAGTTGGAGGATGTGTGTTGATTACAGATATCTCAACGCACTCACGGTTAAAAACAAATACCCTCTACCAGTAATCGATGAGTTACTCGATGAGTTACATGGGTCTCAGTTTTTCACAAAACTAGATCTGCGTAGTGGGTATCATCAGATTAGAGTGGCAGCTGGAGATGAGTTTAAAACGGCATTCAAGACCCATCATGGACATTGGGAGTTTAAGGTGATGCCTTTCGGCCTTACAAACGCTCCAGCCACTTTTCAAATGGCAATGAATGTGATATTTGCTCCTCTCTTGCGCAAGGGAGTATTGATATTCATGGACGATATCCTCCTGTACTCCAAGAATCTACAAGAACATAAGGACTTGCTGCAACAAGTGTTCACAATCTTGGCACAGCAGAAGTTCTTTGTCAAGCTTTCCAAATGCTCGTTTGCTCAGATAGCGTTAGAGTATCTTGGGCATATCATTAGTGCTCAGGGTGTAGCCACTGAACCATCTAAAATTCAAGCAATTCGAGATTGGCCAGTGCCATTGAATGTGAAAGAGCTGAGAGCATTTCTTGGACTTGCTGGTTATTATCACAAATTCATTGCTATGTATGGTCTAATTAGTCGACCATTAACTGATCTGCTAAAGAAAAATGTTCAGTTCATTTGGACGTCAGTGACAGAACAAGCATTTCAGGCACTGAAAACAGCTTTGATGAATGCTCCAGTGCTGTCTCTGCCAAATTTCCATATTCCTTTTGACATACACACAGATGCATCTGGTTTTGGAATTGGTGTTGTCCTCTCACAACAAGGTCACCCGGTTGCTTACTTAAGTAAAGCACTGAGTCCTAGAGCTCAGGCCTTTTCAACTTATGAGAAGGAGTGTATGGCATTAATTATGGTCGAGGACAAATGGAAGCAGTATCTACACCATCAGCAATTTACCATATACACTGACCATAAAAGCTTGGTTCATCTGGAGTCACAGCAACTCACAAACTCTATGCAACATAAAGCCTTTTGCAAGTTACTGGGGCTAAATTACCAAGTCAAGTATTATCAAGGCACTGCCAATACTGCAGCTGATGCATTGTCTAGATGTTAGTTCCTTGAAGAAGTGCATGCATTGTCTGCCAGTAAACCGAAATGGTTAGAAATTGTAGCTGAAAGTTATCTATCAGATCCTCAAGCTAAAGAATTGTTGACGCAGCTCAGTCTGACCAGCCCTGATAGTCACGGGTATTCCTTGCATGATGGTATTATCAAATTCCAAGATAGAATTTGGCTGGGAAATCATACTGAAGCAAAGAAAGCTGTCATGCTAGCGCTGCATGAAAGTGGTATTGGTGGCCATAGTGGATTCACAGCTACATATCACAAAATCAAAGCCCTTTTTGCTTGGCCGAATCTCAAACAGGATATCAAACAATATGTGGCTCACTGTTCAGTGTGTCAACAGGCCAAGACAGAGCATGTAGGGTTACCAGGATTACTCCAACCATTACCTATTCCAACAAGAGCCTGGGAGATAGTCAGCTTAGACTTTGTGGAAGGGTTACCAAAATCATCTAGGCATGATACTATTCTGGTCATAATTGACAAGTACACAAAATATAGGCATTTCATTCCATTAATGCACCCCTACACTGCATTGTCTATGGCTCAACTTTATGTGGACAATGTGTACAAAGTCCACGATTTACCTGCAGTGCTCATATCAGACAGGGATAAGATCTTCACAAGTGCTCTCTGGCAGCAATTGTTTAAGTTAACGGACACCACACTCAACATGAGTTCTAGCTACCACCCACAGACTGATTGTAAGCCCCACTTAGCGGAAATGAACATTTCGCCAAGTAGAACCACAATTGGATTACATCACATGCACAAGTACGACACAAAAAGATAAATAAACATAGTTCGAAATACTTTTATTACATCATAGGGGATCATACGTCCCGAATACAGCGGAAGCAATCACTCGTCTGAGTACAGACTACATCAACGGCCATAGGCCAGAAAAAAAAAGAGGACCCGCCCACGGTGGTCTCAGGCTGCCGCCTAGGATCTCGATCTACTCGTCGTAGTCAGCGTCAAACTCTACGTAGTAGCCTCCATCTGGATCATCGAACTCTGCTGTCGCTCCTGCATCGGTGAAAACACGGGCACCGGACACCCGATGGTATGAGTACGGGGTACTCAGCAAGTCTTACGCACAAGGGTAAAAGAAGTACGGTGCACATGCATTGGGGTTGAAAAGGGGTTGTATGTGGACTTCCAGCAGCAACACCTAACAACTAAAGAAGACACGCTACAACTTGCGTATAGTTAGAATAAGGGAAGAGAGCGCTTGCGCTACTGAGCTAAACTACTCACCAAGCAATACCCGTCCTGAGACAACTCCATCGTATCATATACCCACGAGGAAGAAGTCCGGACACTCACACGTTGATCAAATTTTATCAGGTTTATTATTCGAATATGGCTATTTACTAGTCAATTTTAGCTATTAAAGATATACGGTGATGTCTATGATCTTTTTAGCCAGCACATTACCCAAGTCGTCCATAACCGCGGACTAATGTAACCATACACGTTCGATCAACCACATGCCACAAAGGCAAAAGGTATCTCAACACGACCTTCCCCATCACTACTACATTGGATAGAGAGCCACCTATCTGAGACTGATCCACGTGGGGAGCCCGGCCGAAACTCCTTTGCGGGCCCAAACGTTGCGAGGACGGCTTCGGGAGGAAAACACTCATACGATTGCTCCTCCTTCCACACTCGATAAATGAACGTACCACAAACCTCTATGCGCCCCCCATAATTGTAACCTCTCATCTTCATCATCATGCTTGTGCGTATGCTCCAAATGGTAAACACCCGAACTACTTTGTGGCTCCCTAAACAATACATCAGATCCGGTACTAAGTTGAGGGGGGTTCCATAAGTCTTCCCACGTGTGGGTAGGGTGCTCATTCTTGGATAAGCGGAAAAGAACGGTTTTTCCTAGGCGACACTAGCAGAACAAATCACCATAATTGGCCTTCCGCCGGTGCCTTATCATTAATATAATAAACTGATTCCCACATAGCAAGTCTTCAATTATTAAGATATACCAGCTAAACATGTGATAGACCACAATCAACTCCTAAGCATGCTAGTAGATAGTAACTGGAAAACAAGCATAGGATATAGGCAGGCATATCAGGAATATCTGGACTTCTAACAGGCTATGCAATTCTAGTAGGAATCGTAAGACACAACAGAACGGAAGTCCTAAAGCATGCAAGATAGGCATAGGCATCACATGAGAAAGTTGGGGAGGGGCTGCTTGCCTGTTGGCTGAGTAGCCTGGTACTGGGCTAGATCCTTGGAGGTGTCGGGGTAATCAGCAACGTCGTCGTCTACGGGTAACCCCAAAACATAACAAGATAACAATCAATACAAATGCATTCAAACAAGGATGATGACATTAGCAATTTAAATATGCAGCAATTTAAGTGCTAAACCTTTTATTAAGCAAGGCTAAAGTGGCCTATTGCTATAATATAAACATCTAATGCAATTAATGCGTTTTTAAAGTTCAATTAATTGAATTATTAGTTAACCCGAAAGTTAAAAGATTTATTTCATGCATGCAAAATTAGATTCAAGCAGATTACATTTTTAGCTTTAATTTGATATAAAATTCATAATTTTTGAAGGTGTGGTTCAAAAGTTATGGATTATACAAGTTTTAATCATTAGCAAAAGAATTATTTATTAAAGCCATTTTAATTAATTCTAAAAATCAAACAAAATTTATATTTGAACAGATTACATTTTTCTGATTTCAAAACATATTTTTATTATAATTTTTGAATTCGAAAGGGCCAAAAATTAAATGTTTTGAAAACAGGACATAAACATGTTGGAAGGACCTATTTGCAAAAGGTTTTCAAAAACTGGGTTCATCTATAAGAATTCCAGATCTGGGAATTTATTTGGCACCGTGGTGGTTTGACACAAGAGCATGACAGGTGGGTCCCAAGGGCCCACATGTCAGTGGCTAGGCTAAAGGGAAAAAAGGGGTTTTTATTTGCTCTAGAGGAGATCGAACTCGGGACGGCCGATCCGACGTGCAAGGGAACGGTGACCAACTGGGCTAGCTGCGGATTGGTGTTAGAAGGGGGCTTCGGTGGCTCAAGTAGTAGATCTGCAGGCTAACTGAAACTGAACCTAAAACTGAAACGAGTTTCAGACAAAGCGGCGACAGAGGACGCCAGCCGGCGGTGACCACGAACTGGCGGCGCCGTCCAAGCGTTCTCGTGCGTGTGCGGTGCAGGAGTGGGGTGCAGAAAAAGGTGCAGCTCGGGCGGTGTGAGGGCTCGAGCAGAGGAGAAGCGCGAGCTCGAGCTGCTCGTGCTCGGCATGGCGGCCTCCGGCTAAACAGAAAACAACGTCGCACGACGGCGACGTCCAGAGCAAGGGAAAGGGGTGGAAGGGGCCAGATCGGCGGCGGTGCTCACCCAAGAACAGAGGGAACAGATCGGCGACGGAGGTTGGTCGACGAAGAGCCGGTGCAGGAGAGGTAGACGCCGGCCCGAGGAAGAAACGCCGGGGAAGTAGACGATGAAGACCCTGGTGTAATCGACGCCGGCCTTGGGTCTGCCGTCGGGATCCTGCTCCTGCGTGTGGTCGTCGACGTGGTGGCCGATCTCCTCCGCTGCTACCCCATGGCGACGACGATCCTCTCCGGCTGGTGAAGGTGGTGGTGCTCTCGGGTGGAAGAGAAGAGAGGAAGGAGAAGAAGAAGGGAGGCGGCGGCAGGAAGGAAGGGAGGAAGGTGGCTAGGGTTGGTAGGTGGGAGGCTCCTCTGGTGGTAGCTTTATAGGAGGAAGCCGGGGTGGCGATGGTGACGGAAGTGGCGAGGGGCACTGGCGCTGGCGACGTGCGTGTGAAGGGGGTGCGGAGGAGGAGGAAAAAGGTGAAAGGCCGGCTGGGCCGGGCCTTCGGTGGGCTGCCCCGGGGTAGAGAGAAAAAGAGGGAAGGTGAGGAAGGGAGCTGGGTTTCGGCCCACCTCTATTTTTTTTTCAGTTTTTGCAAAAAAAAATTAACAGAATTTTGAAGAGAAGAAAGAAGGAGAAACCCAAAATAAAATTAGGGTTTGTGTTTTCCTCAAAGTAAAATACTTGTTAATTTGCAAAATTGAAATTAGCATTTTAATTTTGCTTGTCCAAAACAATTTTGGTTTTATTTTATTTTGTTTTGCAAATTTTAGAATTAGGGTTTGCATGTGATAACACCTGAAAAATCAATTTTTTTTGTTTTATTTAATTTTTGCAAAACCACTCATGCAATAACATTGATGATGTCATGATGTTGCAAAATTAGAAACAAATTTGGAAAGTTAGAGGGGATTACTTTTGGGATGTTACACTGATGGTCAAACGGAGAGATTGAACCAGTGCATGGAAACGTATTTGCGCTGCATGACACAGGCATGTCCGTCCAAGTGGTCTAAGTGGTTATCGTTGGCAGAATTTTGGTATAATACCACATTTCACTCAGCCTTGGGAAGATCGCCCTTTGAAGTTTTGTATGGGTATAAACCAAAGCACTTTGGTCTGCATGATGCCAAACCTGACACTGTTCCTGATCTGGCAACTTGGCTGAAAGACAGGGATGATATGCAATTGCTCATTCAACAGAATCTTCTGTGTGCTCAGCAGCGCATGAAACACCAAGCCGATAAGAAGAGAGTGGAAAGAATCTTCGAAGTGGGGGATCAGGTATACCTGAAGTTACAGCCATATGTCCAAACATCAGTAGCACGACGATCTAATCAGAAGCTGAGCTACAAATTCTTTGGCCCATATAATATACTTCAGAGAGTGGGAGCCGTGGCATACAAGCTCCAATTACCACCTGGAAGTCATATTCATCCAGTAGTTCATGTCTCCTTACTCAAAAAGGCATTACCTGCCAACACAGTGGCCCAGCCAGACTTGCCACTTCAGTGTTCTATGCTGGAAACTGCAACAACACCTCTACAGGTAATGGATACCCGTTACATTGCATCAGGTAAAACCTTGGTCACCTTGGTGCAGGTCAAGTGGGCAGGATTTCCGAGTTCATGGTTAACTTGGGAGAACAAGAACCGGCTGCTCCAGGAGTTTCCTTCGGCGCCTGCTTGGGGTCAAGCAGATACTCAAGACGGGGGGGAATGTCACGCCTCCCTGCCAGGCCGTGACCCAAGAGAAGCCCAGTGAAGCCCAAGGCTGTGAGTGAGTGTCGCTGCTGCGTCAGCTGTGCGGGCTCTGCCCATGTATTGGAGAGAAGAGAAGGGGATAGGCATCGATGATCAGTACGCGAAAGGCGTGTGTACCTCTCCTTCCCCTTTCTGCTGCTTCCTCCCTCTCCAGAACTCTCAAATCCTAATAACAGATCCGTGTATCTGCTTGTATCATGACGAATCCCAACTATTTGGTGAGCTGCCACTAGTAGGATCGTTACAGGACTGCCTATGGAATGAACTGATGGACTACATGTCTACCTGGTGCGAAGTAATTTACCAAAGTTGGTTAAATAGTTGAATATAGTTTCATTACATCTCTAATGCGTATGTATATGCAAGATGACACTAGCACATTGATTTAGTAAAGAATGTGAGGAAATTTGCACGATTTGATAAAATGATTTGAACATTATTTCATGACTCCATCTAATCTAAGTAAAAAGTATGTTGATGCTTATTCATATAAAATATGCCCATTGCAACTCACGGCGCTATGCTAGTTATCTATAATAACTAAATAGGAGCAACCCACTATGGGTATTTCTCTCAACTTGCAAACATGCCAACTCATTAAGCTGCCACCTCACCAAATAAACAACTTTCATTTAGTTTTTTTTTGCGTGATATTCAGCTTTTTTTTTTCGAACCTCGACAATGTGTTTGATTGATAAAGTCGAAAAAGTGTTGGACAATTTATAAGGAAAACAATTCAAAAACCATACAACACAACGCACTACGCCAGCCCCAAGGCCGCGCCCCAAAACTCACTACCACAGAACATGCTATCAGTGGCGCATGGTTTTACAATTCTGTGGCACGCCTGTAGGTTTGCCTGGTTTGCCACAGAATTCTCGCCACAAATTTTTTTCTGTGGCGCACCAAGGACATGCGCCAAGCGACCAAATCCAACACTCAACCACCTCAACACAACACGGTGGAGGCAACCTCAACGCTACATGGCGGAGACGAGATTCCGGAGCCGCCGCTCCGACATCTGATACGTGTCAAACGTATTTATAATTTTTGATTGTTCCATGCTTGTTTTATACCATTGCTACATGTTTTTACTATGGTTTCATAGCATTTTATAGACTAACCTATTAACCCAATGTTCAGTGCCAATCTCCGTTTATTTTGTCTGCGCATTGCAGAAAAGGCCCAAAATGAAAGTGTTCGAAAAAATCTGAAAATATTACAGAAATTCTAATTCATCTCAGAAAGCTCCCGGAGCCAGAAGGCCCACAGAGAGGGGCGGGTACCAGCCGCGACCCCCCCTACAGGTCACGTCCACATGCCGCACCTGGTCCTCGGGCACCGCCTCGAGCCGCCCTTCGGATTATATATTCGTCGCGACCTAAAACTGACGCCCCCACCTGAAGGATTTTTTGAGAAACGATTCCGAGCTCCGCCTCGATTGTTGTTGGCGGAGTTGGGTGTTGCCCCAAGCAAAGGCGTGGATGTAGAAAATAGCAGTTTTCCCTCAGTGAAGAGCAAAGGTTTAATCGAACCAGTAGGACTTTGAAATCAACAACGAGGTGCACGACAATGATCTATGTCGCTTAACCGTCGACGAACGTGGACCTACACACACTCAAACAATTACTTTGCCCCCAACGGCAGGAAGGTTGTCAATCTCCCATGTCTGCTGAAAACAAAGCGGTTAAACATATAGTGTAGTGAATGAAATTATGGAAACGGATCAGCGAGCAAATGAATATGAAAAGCAAGTAAACAGAGTTGTAATCAATGTAAAAAGATTGACCGGGGGCATGGGTTCACTAGTGGTGTCTCTCCAATAAAGAAAATACTCATATGACGGGTAAACAAATTACAGTTGGGCAATTGACAAGATTATGACACAAACTTAATCTAGCTATATCAAAGAGTTCATGGTAATATTTATGTAGTCATCACAACAATTAACAAAGACCGTTGAGTCCAACCGCATCTTTGTCTAAAAAGTCCAACTAGGGATCGCTATCCAGCCTGTCACCCATCAGTATTAAGTTGCAAGCAACAGACAATTGCATTAAGTAAAGCGTATGATATAAGCAATATTTATAATCACGTAGACATCAACACCAATGTTTTACCCCTAGTCGCAACAGCACACCCTCGTCCTTAGACGTTTCTGTCACTCGTGCCCAGGCACAAAAGCGGGCGTAAACCAAGTATCTAGCATAAATGCTCTCTCTTGGAGATACAAGCAATCACTTGGCCAAAGTAACTACGCATATCGGAGAGCATGCAAGAACATAAATTAACATATAAGAATCATGCACAATCTGATCATAACTTCATAATCCATCGGATCCCGATAAACACATCATATAGCATTACAATAGTCAATTTTGATCATGTTAGGCAGCTCACAAGATCATAAACATGGAGGCACAAGGGAGAGAGACAACCATCTAGGTAGTTCCATGGACCCGTAGTCCAAGGTGGAACTACTCACGCATCATCCCGGCGGAAGGCATGGCGATGTAGAGCCCTCCGGGATCGATCTCCCCTCCAGCAGGGTGCCGGGATTGGCTTCAGAATCTCCCCGAATTAGATTTCGAGGTGGCGGCGGCTTCGGGTGGTGTTCGTGGAAAATAATCACCGCCCTTTCGTTTTTAGGCCAAATAGCAATTTATAGGCGTCGAGGGGGGCCGAGGGGACCCACCAGGACCAGGGGCGGGTCCTGGCCGCGGGTCCAGGTGGGGTCGCGGCTGAGGGTCGCCCCTGGCCCCTGGGTGGCCCCTCCAGGTCCCCTTTGGTCCAGGTCTTCCCTTTGACGAATAAAATTCTCCGTAAAATTTCGTCCAATTCCGAGAATATTTCCAGAAGTAGATTTCTGAAATAGAAAACAGAAAAAACAGGGAACTGGCACTGGGCATTTTGTTAATAGGTTAGTCCAATAAAATGCCTAAAAATGATATAATTAGATAGTAAAAACATGTGACAATGACACAAAACAAGCATGGATCAATGAAAAATTATAGATACGTTTGACACGTATCACGCCTCCATCCAAAACCCTAGTTCGGGGGGTGTTTATGGATATTGACAAGCACTGGCAGAGTTGGCGGGGACAAATCTTCTTATGTAGCTTTAGTGCGATCCCCGGCAACGGCGCCAGAAAAGCTGCTTGATGGTGATAATATAGTTGGGTGGTGCCCCAAGCGAAGGCGTGGATGTAGCAAGTAGCAGCTTTCCCCTTAGTGAAGAACCAAGGTTTAATCGAACCAGTAGGACTTTGAAGTCAACAACGAGGTGCCCGTCAACGATCTCTGGCGCTTAATCGTCAACGAACGTGGACCTACACACACTCAAACAATTACTTTACCTTCAACGGCAGGAAGGTTGTCAATCTTCCTGGTCTGCTGAAAACAAAGCGGTTAAACATATAGTGTAGTGAAATGATTTATGAAAACGGACCAGCGAGCAAGTGATTATAGAAAGCAAGTAAATGAGGTTGTAAACAATGTAAAAAGATGGACCAGGGGCCATGGGTTCACTAGTGGTGTCTCTCCAATAAACAAAACAATCATATGAAGGGTAAACAAATTACAGTTGGGCAATTGACAGAATTATGACACAAACTTAATCTAACTATATCAAAGTGTTCACGGTAATATTCATGTCGTCATCACAACAAGGAACAAAGACCGCCATCCAGCTGCATCTTTGTCTAAAAAGTCCACCTAGGGATCGACATCCAGCTTGTCACCCATCGGTATTAAGTCGCAAGCGACAGACAATTGCATTAAGTAAAGCGTATGAAGTAAGCAACATTTATAATCACGTAGACATAAACACCTCTGTTTTACCCTTAGTCGCAACAGGACATCCTCGTCCTTTGACGTTTCTGTCACTCGTGCCCAGGCACAAAAGGGGGCATGAACCAACTATCTAGCATAAATACTCTCTCTTGGAGACATAAGCAATCACTTGGCCAAAGCAACTACACACATCGGAGATCATGCAAGAACATAAATTAATAACTAAGAACCATGCACAATCTGATCATAACTTTATAATCCATCGGATCCCAACAAACACATCATATAGCATTACAAATAGTCATCTTGATCATGTAGGGCAGCTCACAAGATCATAAACATGAAGCACAAGGGAGAGAGACAACCATCTAGCTACTGCCATGGACCTGTATTCCAAGGTGGAACTACTCACACTTCATCCCGGTGGAAGGCATGGCGATGTAGAGCCTTCCGGGATCGATCTCCCCTCCGGCAGCGTGTCGGGAGCAGCTTCAGAATCTCCCCGAATTAGGTTTCGAGGAGGCGGGTGCGTCGGTGAAAGTGCATGGTTGCCCCCATGCATAGTTTTGGTAATTAATGACAATCTCGATGGACTAAGATTTGTTTTGAGCTCTATGTGTAGGTTGTCCTTTATCTTGTGTCAAGGTCATTTGTTGATCAAGACCAAGCTTGTCTCCATGTGTTGGAGTCAAGATGCTTTGCTTGATCTCCATTTGTTGGAGTCAAGCTCAAGGGAAGAAAAGATTTGTGTTGATCAAAGGCCAAGTGAAGATATGCCGAAGAGGTGCTTCTCCCATCTTGGTGTATGGGGGAGCCACATGTGAATCTTCACCAAGCGAAGCGCAATGAAGAAAGGTGGTGCATCTTGAGGAGATGAAGATCGTCTTCTTCGACCTCAAGTGGATTAATGCGCAAGGCAAAGGTATGATCTTGATAGGGTTTCTTTTTACCGGTCTCATATTGTTTAGTGAGAGACCGGATTATAGGATAGATAACCGTACTATCAAGAGGGGCTCTCGACCGAATATCGTGATCGTATCGCCGTAGAGAGCACAAACCTTTGCATCCATGCAATCATCTTTATTGGTTCTTATTTGCCTCTTATCGTGGTGTGGTCTTGGTGCTTGTCGTGCCCGTCATGACTAAGCCAAGTTCACCGAAAACGGTTTTCATATGCGTCTTCTATTGCGGTTTCCGTATTGGAGATTTTGCCGGTTCATCCGTGCGGGAGATTTATATCTTTCACTTCTTTGCAAAATCTCCATTGCTTGTTTGCCATTTTCAAAGGTAGCATTTGACGTCCTCTTTCCAACAAAATTGGTTTTATTTCATTCGGACGTCAATTGCAAAAGTTCTGGTATTTTCGGTTTGCGAAAAAGAGTTTTTAACTTTCCCATTTGGTTTTATGATATTTTCTTGGACTATGATGTTTCTATGCATAATCTTGTTGTGCTCGTTGTGACGATTCCAACGAGTCCAAGATTATCGAAAACGGAGTTCGTGGGTGAAAGTTATTGTATTTCCGATTTGCAAATGGGAGCTTTTACCTTTCCCCATTTTTTTTATATTATATTCTTGGACTATGATGTTTCTCTGCATATTCTTGTTGTGCTCGTTGTGACGATTCCAACGAGTCCAAGTTTATCGAAAACGGAGTTCGTGGGCGAAAGTTATTGCATTTATATTTCGGAAAGATTTCTAAACAGAATTTTCCGAAAAAGAAAAAAAAAAACCCTGCCGGCCTGGCCGGGCCGAGGCCGGCCCATGGCCGGGTCGTTCTGTTGGTGTGCCGGCCTACTGCCTCCCGCTGGCCGGACCGAGGCCGGGGGCAGGCCGGCCCATTCGGCCACCTGCCCGGCCCGGCACCATCCCCGGCCGGCCCAAGGCCGGTGGAAGGCCGGCCTCCCGGTTCTGTTCGCTGCTCCTCCGTTCGCTGCACTGCGACCCAGGCCGGCCTGGCCGGCGTGCTGGCCGGCCCCAGGCCGGGTCGCCTGGCAGATTTTTTCCCTCTTTTTGTCCCACTTTTTGAGCTACAACGGTCACTTTTTAGAGCCACCTATAAAAGGGTTTTCTTCCCCATTTTCAGTGCAGATCTCATCCCTTGCTCTCTCTCCTCCATTGCCAACATTTTGAGAGCTCGATTCCCTCTAATCCCTCCGATGATTCTTGCCCAATTTTAGGGAAACAAGAGAGGAGATCTAGATCCATCTTTCTACCAAACAAAATCTCCTCTAAGTGAGGGGAACTTGTGGGATCTAGATTTTGGAGTTCTTGGTGTTTCTCCTCCGTTCTTCCTCCTAAATCCCTCCGTAGCATTAGTTGCTTCGGTTGGATTTTGGGGAGAAGAATTTGACCACTTGGTGTGATCTTCCCCTTTTGCATTTGTTGCATCGGGTTGTGCTCCCCACGGTGATTCGTGGGATTGAAGGTTGGAAGCTTGTTACTCTTGGGTGCATTGTGTTCCCAAGAGCTTTGTGCCTCTTGGGTGCATTGTGTACCCTAGACGGTTTGGAGGTGCCGCGAAGACTTCGAGTTGTGAAGCTTCGGCACGAGTTTGGGAGCCCCCAATTGAGTTGTGGGTGTGTGCCCCAAGAGAAGTTGTAAAGGGCTCCGGAATCCGCCCCGAAGGATTCCGATAGTGGAAGGTGAACCAAGCCTTTGGGTGCGGTTCATCGGAGAATAGGGTGAGGCCTTTGTGGCATCTTGAGTAGGCCTTTTGTGGCGAGCTCACACCCCTCCAACGAGACGTACTCCCTTAACAAGGAGGAACTCGGGAATAAATCTTCGTCTCCGCGTGCCTCGGTTATTTCTATACCCGAGTTTTACTTATGCAAATTTACATTGTGATAGCCATCGTGCTTGAAGTCTATATCTTGCTATCATCTTGTTACTTGCCTTGTTTAGCATAGGTTGTTGGTGCACTTAGGTAAACCTAGAATTTTAGGTTGTTGGCTTGTTAATTTAAACACCTAGTTTTATTCCGCAATTATCAAGCCCCTAAATAGAAAAAGTTTTAATCGCCTATTCACCCCCCCCTCTAGGCGACATCTCGGGCATAGTTGTTCTTTCAATTGGTATCAGAGCCTCGTCTCTCTTGTTTGGCTTTACCGCCTAGAGAGTAAAGATGTCGTTTAGAGAATTAGTGCACGATCCCACTTTTATATTCAATGGCACAAATTATGATATATGGAAAATTCGCATGCTTAATCTTTTTAGGGATATAGACCCAATTTTAAAGAGTGTTGTAGATATGGGTTTTTCTCCTCCAAAGGATTCCCAAAATTTATCCTTAGAGGATGAGAAAAACTCTTATCTCGATACTCTAGCATCTAATGGTCTTACATGTGTTTTGAGCGATGTAGTGCTTGAGTCAATCATGCCTTTCCGGAACGCTCATGAGCTTTGGACCAAGCTTCAAGATAAATATGGAGTGTCCAACTCTATTGAGGATGATTGCTCTCCCTCCACCTCCGGCCGTGACGAGTTCTCGTCTTCATCTACTTCACCAAAATGTGGCAAGCCACAATCCAATGTAATGGTGAGTAGTGATGGGGTTTGCAATTTGGATAGTGAGCTCATTGTTGATGATCATTTATCTCTTTCTTGTTGCAATGCTTCATCTATGGACCTAAACACATATAGCACTATAAATGATTTACATGCTAGTGTTGATAGTCCTTGCATATCATCCAAAAATTGCTTAGATAAATCTAATGATGATATGCTTGCTTTATCTTGTTCCAATGATGAAAATGCTTGTGTTCCCTCTAACTCTTGCATGAATATAAATGTAGAGGAAACTCAATTAATTGTGGAACAAGATTTGAACTTGAGTAGTTCAAAAATTAATTATCCCTCTTCATCCACCTATCATTGCCTTATGGCTAAATCTTCTTCTAGCAATGATAATAATAATGATAATGATGATGATAATAATGATGAAGAAGATGATGTGGAAAAGGTTAATGCTATGCTTCAAAATAAAGGTCTAATGATTCTTAAAGCCCTTCCTAGCAATAATAGTGCTCAAGCTAAACTCTTTGAAATCATGAGCACTCTTATTGAGCGTGGGGAAACTATTGAGGCCTTGAAAGCAAGCCTTGAAGAGAAGGGTAAGATAGAAAGAGATGATGCTATGGAAAAGGCTACTTTAGAAGATGCTCTTGAGGAAGAGCAAGAGACTCGGGCTTCTCTTGAGGAGAAACTTGAGAATATTGAGGAATATCACGATGCTATTATTGCTAAACTTATTGAAGAACGTGACCATGCCATTTCCAAATGTAAAATGCTTAAAAAGGAAAAGGTTGAATTTGGGGTTGGCAATGCTAGACTAATTGAGGATATAGAGAGACGTGACAAAGCTCAAAGGCTTTGGAACATGAACACTCTCTCCTCGTCTTGTCTCATGATCAACTTCAAACTCAACTATCTAAAAATGATGAACTTGTTATACCTTCGTCTATTTCTAACGCTAATGATGCTTGTGCTACTAACTCAATTTCTTGTGAAGCATCTACCTTGAAGGAGAATGTTGAGCTAAGGGCTCAACTTGGGTTGCTAACTAGCAAGTATAGGGAGTTAGAAGAAAATCATAAAAAGCTATCTAGCTCTAATGATGGTCTTCTAGCATCCTATGCTTGTCTCAAGTTAGCTCATGAGGCCATCACTACAAAGGTAACATCAAGTGAGCCTCATGTGGATATTAGCACAACTTTAATTAATAATGCTATATTGCCATGTGCTAGTCCTAGTAGTTCATCCACTAAAAATGTTGGTACATCTTGTGATGAACTACTTGCTTTGCCTTGTTGCTCTAACAACGATGCATCTACCTCCTCTAGTACTTGTGTTGTCACTAACCATGTAGAGAAAAGAGGAGAGCTCAAGGCCCAAGCCACTTCTTTGAAGAAAGGCTTGGAAAAGCGTCATGAAGGGAAGCGTGCACTTGACAACATGTTGAGTGTGCAACAATTCCCCAATGACAAGAGTGGACTTGGATTCAACTCCAACAACAAGAACAAGTCCAAGGTTGAGAAGAATAAGAAGGGCCAAGTTCAAATCAAGAATCCGGCCAAGATCACTTGCTTCAAGTGCAAGCTAGAAGGGCACCATGTTCGGGATTGCCCAATGAAGAAGAAGATGCCTCTTAGTGAGAAGCAACTAGGGAAGCGGCCTCTTGTTCAAACTCGTGCTCAACCACGAGTTGAACAAAGGCCACCTCCCAAGAAGACTCAAGTTATTGCTCCTCAAGTTGAGGAGCCTATTAGGAAGAAGAAGAGTCGGTGTTGCTACCTTTGCCGTGGCAA